>JARQOC010000003.1:268093464-268520727 GCA_033576535.1 Allobates femoralis
CCCTGTCTCCCCACAGCCTCCCTGTCTCCCCACAGCCTCCCTGTCTCTATCCCCCACAGCCTCCCTGTCTCTATCCCCCACAGCCTCCCTGTCTCTATCCCCCACAGCCTCCCTGTCTCCCCACAGCCTCCCTGTCTCCCCACAGCCTCCCTGTCTCTATCCCCCAGCCTCCCTGTCTCCCCACAGCCTCCCTGTCTCTATCCCCCACTGCCTCCCTGTCTCTATCCCCACAGCCTTCTTCCCTATATATGGCCCCCTATTCTGTACATTACCCCATCCCTACCACGGACTCCCCCATAACTTACTATTGGGGGGAGCTGTGGATGAGGAGCAGGGGTGCCGGAGCCCGGAGGGCACATCTGCAGCCGGACTGGAGCTGCCTGCGGGGGAGTAGCTGCGGGCCCGCGGCAGCTAGCGGTGGGCGCCGCCATGTTCTTTGTGGCCGGCGCCCACTAACTGTACAGCCGGTCGGTGGAAGTTGAGACTTCCACAAAATGGCCGCGGCTAAATGGAGACCGCAGCCATTATGTAGAAGTCTCAACCTCTACTGACCGGCTGTACAGTTAGTGGGCGCCGGCCACAAAGAACATGGTGGCGCCCACCGCTCCCTGCCGCAGCTTCTCCCCGCAACTCCAGGGCCCGGCGGCGGTGATTAATGGGGGGAGGCCTGCAAGACATTGGGACAGGGCCCGGAGGAGCCTGCTCAAATAGGCCACGCCCCCTGGAGTCACGGCCGGGCCCCCCTGGGCTCAGGGCCCCTGACTCCAGTCAGGGCTGTCACCCCCTGATGGCGGCCCTGCCCACACCCACTAGTTAGACGCACTTTTGCTCGCTCCATACACAGATGATTCAGTTCATCAGAGCCCTCTTTTGTGACTAGCCCCTCAACTGTGTAAGGAAGACAGAAACAGTTCTTAGTTTCTAAATGTAAATATTAATTTGCATTCACTGACATTATAGAAAATAATTATTTATCTCAATCTTTTAGATGGAAAAACAAGTAACTTTGAAATTTACCTATTTTATCAAAATCCTTTCCTTTCAGAAGGTATTAATGGTGTTGTGCACAGCTTACTACAGGCCAACCTGTGGTCTTAAGAGTGTTGAGTTACTTTGGTAAGAAGATTGATTTCTCTCAGTGGGAGGAAAAAATACAATAATGTTGTTGTTATGATATTTTTTAATGGCTAACAAAAATAAATTAATTATGTAATAAAGCAAGATTTCGAGACTAGTTAAGTCTCGTCATCAGGCATGGTATTACAAAGTATCTGAAGAAACACAAATATATACACAAAAAGAGCAGCATTGTGGCTGTGAAGGAGAATAATAAAAAGCTAAGTTTTATCTATAATTCACCCTGCCTGACTTTCCTGAGCGCTTCACAGACTGCTTTGCATTAATCATATACAAAAAGAGCAAAGGCATAGCATAATAAATGGACATTGAAATAAGCAGAGAGTGAATTCTTAGCTTAGGCAAGTGGTGTGACAGTTTTATAGTCCCAATATGCATGTATGATCAGAGACCTAGTGTCATCAGTGTCTCTGGTGCAGAGTCCTCTCATCTTGTACTAAGTCATACATAGGGATGAGTGAAACTTTTTGTGTCCCAAATTTGGGTGCTTTATGTATCTAAACTACTCAAGTGTTCATTGTTATGCTCGGGTACGCTTAAAGCCCCATCACACACGTCAATGTCATCAGCGATCTGATCGCTGGCGACATTGATGGCTGATCGCTGGTGAGCTGTCACATATTGATGCGTGTGATGGCCCCTTTAGTGCTCGGCCTAGGGAGAGCCTCTTGCAATGTTTAATCGGCTAACAATAAAGATAAAATCAGTGTTATCAAGCATTGTGTCTTGGAAAAAAAGTTACAAATCTCTTTCCTCCTGCCCACAGAAGTAGTTTGCTTATGGCTTGATATATGTGGGCAGAGAGCCGAACTGCCCAATCTGTGATTTCCAATGAGGTTTGAGTCAAGTATGGGTTCCAAACAGAGAAAGAAAAATAGTCCAGATGCACTACTCAAACCCAAACCAAACTTCCACGGGTCTGCTCATCTCTAGTCATAAATCCTCCAGATAGATTCACACTTGTGTAGAGTGATATAAAACATCACCATATCCTATACAAGGATTATCAGCTAAAAATAAAATTCAAAAAGCCTCAATTGCTATGCTACACATAACTTCCTAATTTATGAAACATCATGATCCAAACTTTAATGTCCTTGGATATACCAAGAGGAACTTATCCTTGTAGTGTGAAGAACTGCAAAACCTGCACTCATGTAGAGGCCAAAGACTTTACAGATCCCCAACACAGAGCAGGACTATTAGATTCCCAGGAGATTCACTTGTTTCTATTCCATTGTGGTGCACTTCAGTCTGTGCACTATGTGTCTTTTGTCTACGATGAAGAAACAGGGCAGAAACTGAGAGCAAGGACAAGGTCTCATCACTACATGAGTCCACACAAAATAACACGTGGCCAAACATTTCTGTGGTCGAGAACACAACATAAACAATATAAAAGCTGTCATATTAAAAGGCAACTTCAAATCACAAAAACATTGAATGGTTTGAGAATACAAACTTATTACAGTCTTTGATACCCTTCTGGAGGATTTATGACTCACTACAAAATTGGAGGAATCTCCTCCAGAGACAATGAGGGAGGGCACCAGGTCTCAGATCATACATGGATATTGGGACTTTAAAACTTTCACACCACTCATCTAAACTACGGTAATTAAGAATTCCCTCTATAAAGTCAGTTATTTATTTATTTAAATGTCCATATATTATGCCATGCCTTTCCCCTTTTTGTGTATATATTTTTGTTTTTTTTAAGATACTTTGTTAATCCCTGCCTGATGAAGAGATATTGAAAGCGTGCTTTGCAACATCACTTATTTTATTTTGTTAACCATTAAAAGGTATCATAACTACAGGATTATTATTATTTTGTTCTCCCACAAAGAGCAATCAATTTTTTGTCAAATGGCTAATACAGTACCAAACCTCTTTTTCCTAGGTAAGGAATGCATGCCAAATGTAGGCTGTATTATTTAGATACTGTTTACAGTGTTCCAAAGCCGGTCAGATCACTGGATCTACCCAGCATTAATTACCCGATTCCAGTTTGATTTGCGCGAATCGTCACTCACTCGGCCTCACATGGTCGCATTGGACACAATGCACATCATAAATGACTGTTTAAGGTCTAGTCAAAGTGCAAATATTAAAAAGACAAAACCAAAGAACCAGGCAGGGAGCTGCAGCAAAAAGACAGATTAGGGGCAGACCTAATATAGGTGAATAGAATTTATTTTACTGTTTTCTTTTTTTTCAATAAAAACAGTTACTTTAAAATTCCACTTATATCATAAATTTCCATTTGGCAGATATACATCCAAAGAGGGGTTCATACATATGATTAATTTAAATCAGTATACTTTAGTCAATATGCATAAATATAAAATATAATATACATCACTTAACGTAAAGAGGATTGAAAGCTTTTCTTTTTAATAAAAAATTGGTTCTTACAGTATGCTCTGATTATGTAACACTATAGATATAGAGATGTGTACATTTAGGATCACTCTCTTAAGGCATGAGTCCTATATTTTTTTATTAAGCACTGGAGTGGTGCTTATTACCTAAGGTCCTTGCTCCTAGTATTATACCCACTCTCTAGTGTCTGTATCTTTTACTGATGGCCCTCCAGTCCCCCAACTCTATCTTGTGTCCACAACTTCTGACTGTCTGTAAGTCAAAAATTACATCACAAGTGGTCATAGCAAGTCTGAGACTCAGAGCAAGGTTCCCATAGACAACAAGGTTTGAATGGAAAGTAATGCCTCCTCCTTCGTAACTTGGGTTTCGATAGAAATATTTTAATACATCCAAAGCATGAATAATCCTTAGAATGTTGTATGTAATTACCAATATTCACGTTTCCACATAATCACCAGACAATTGGATACACTTTTGCAATGATTAACAAGCTTTCTGAAGCCGTCAAGGAAGAAGTCAACACTCTGTTTCCGCAACCAGCATCTCACAGTTCTCTCAACTTCTTCATCAGATGCATAGTGATGTTCTCACAGATCTATTTTCATTATCGGGAACAGATGGAAGTCAGACGGTGCCAAATCTGGACTGTATGTAAGGTGCCGTACGGTGGTGAGCTTCAGTCATTTTCATTTTAGACATCAGCATTTGGGTACATATCATGCACTGATCTTCCGATAACCAAGCAAAGAAATAATGTGACCCACACGTTTTTGTGAAATGCAAATGATGCTGCAGTCAAGATCTCAATTACAGCACATTGCTTAAATCACATTGACTGACTGTCTGCACAGGGTTCTATTCTCTACACTGCAACAACACAACCATTCCTTCTAAGGCTTCTCACCAATTCTTCTACTGAACAGTCCAGTACCTGCCACATTCAGTGCTGCATCTGCTGAGGAGTTATGAAGGTTGAGGCTTTACTTTTCATTCAGTCCTTGCACATTTTCATTATTCCTTCCGGCTCTCTCAATGAAGCACTGAGGCAGACAGTAGGTCACAAAATGCCAGAGACCTACAGGAGTGAGTCTGATAACGGATGAAGATGCCGGAGGGTGAAAGTAAGGGCAGGGGACTTTGATTTAAAGCACCACTTCAGTTGTAAAATTAAAAAAAAAAATGCTGGAATGGTGTTTTGAAATTTTCTTTGCAAATTTTTCATCTAAATACAGTCTTTTGACTTTGTTTATATTTGGAGTAAGCCTACAAGGAATATTTCCTTTTTAAATGCCCAGATTTACAGGGCAGAATGACAAATTTCCCTACTTACTGTATATAGTGAGAGACTCCCAGCTCTGCTTTAGTGCATACTGTAACTCCTCATTTTGATCCATTCAGGAAGACGGTTGACAACACCCTGGGGAAGCAGTAATGGTTGCCATGATATCAGCTTATTTACTTTCCCAGAAATTTACAACTGATTGATAGCCGAATAGAATTTCCACCCATTGACACAAGAGGAGACTTGTTAGAAAATACGAAAAGATGGAATATTTCCATTAAAAAGTGAACAATAAATTTTCTTCTTTTCTAAAATTCCATCTGAAACTAAAGATGTCAGAAGCATATTATTACATAGCTTGCAGAGATGTATATTACCTTTCATTTATTTATAATAAAAAGTGTTGAAAGAATTGCACAACATGCCAAACAAAGCAATCTGCAAGGCCTAGCATTTCTTAAGATGAATAATTGTTCCTTGGGGAAAAGTAGAACAATTAAAATGAGTTTATAGAAGTAGAACTAAAATGTCATTTCCGATTCTTCTGAAAAAAAAGTCTAAATAGGATTAACTTGTAAAGCTATGTTTAGCTCTAGGCCAGTTCAAAGAATTGTTATCAACTGTTGCATATGGCTGTGCCAGAGATAATTTCTGACTTTTTCACATAATGTATTTGCTTGGATGGATATTTTGGTTTATTCAGTTACATTTATGCATAACAAAACAAGGTTTTTTAAGTTTAGTTAAACTTATATCTTAAGAATTAATTTATTATGTTTTCTACAACTTCAATGACAGGGGCTACACACACTTTTCTGACAGGTACACACACTTTTTCTGATAGGTACACACACTTTTTCTGTTAAGTACACACACTTTTTCTGATAGGTACACACACTTTTTCTGATAGGTACACACACTTTTTCTGATAGGTACACACACTTTTCTGACAGGTACACACACTTTTTCTGATAGGTACACACACTTTTTCTGTTAAGTACACACACTTTTTCTGATAGGTACACACACTTTTTCTGATAGGTACACACACTTCTTCTCATAGGTACACACACTTTTTCTGATAGGTACACACACTTTTTCTGTTAAGTGCACACACTTTTTCTGATAGGTACACACACTTTTTCTGATAGGTACACACACTTTTTCTGTTAAGTACACACACTTTTCCTGATAGGTACACACACTTTTTCTGATAGGTACACACACTTTTTCTGTTAAGTACACACACTTTTTCTGTTAAGTACACACACTTTTTCTGATAGGTACACACACTTTTTCTGATAGGTACACACACTTCTTCTCATAGGTACACACACTTTTTCTGATAGGTACACACACTTTTTCTGTTAAGTGCACACACTTTTTCTGATAGGTACACACACTTTTTCTGATAGGTACACACACTTTTTCTGTTAAGTACACACACTTTTCCTGATAGGTACACACACTTTTTCTGTTAAGTGCACACACTTTTTCTGATAGGTACACACACTTTTTCTGATAGGTACACACACTTTTTCTGTTAAGTACACACACTTTTTCTGATAGGTACACACACTTTTTCTGTTAAGTGCACACACTTTTTCTGATAGGTACACACACTTTTTCTGATAGGTACACACACTTTTTCTGTTAAGTACACACACTTTTCCTGATAGGTACACACACTTTTTCTGATAGGTACACACACTTTTCCTGTTAAGTACACACACTTTTCCTGATAGGTACACACACTTTTTCTGTTAAGTACACACACTTTTTCTGATCGGTACACACACTTTTTCTGTTAAGTACACACACAAATGCATCACAGTCCATTTAGATACAAAGAGCTGCATGACAATGACTTAGCAAATAACACTGATATGTCAATTACATGATATAATATCGTTTATTTTTCAAAGTGCTGCACAATGTGGACAGAGGGGAGACATGTCTAACAGCTGCAGTGACAGTATTGTGTTCAGAGACTGCTGCAGCTAGGGATAAGCAGACATTCATGGCAGAAGGCATTAAGGCTTCCTTCCTTGCATTGCCCTGGACTACAACTTTCAGTAGCCTTTGCTTCTTTTTGCATCCTAGAAGAAAAGAAGTAAAAAAGATACTCGATTGGCTGGGCAAGTTGGAGAAGAAAGAAGAAGCTAGCTTAGCACAAGCACTTGTGGGTGCTTGTACATTAAAGACAGCTCATAGACTTAGGGCAAAGAACAAAGACCCAGAATGAGAGCCACAATCCAGCAATCCATTGTGTGAGGAGGAGAGACCTTCATGGAGTTGAACTATGTCTGTAGATCAACCAGATTATGGGGAGATATCCACTGCTGCCAAGTCTAAAGGCCGGGTTACACGCAGCGACATCGCTACGGATGTCACTGCAATGTCACAGGTTTTGTGACGTTGCAGCAACCTCGCTAGCGATTTCGCTGTGTGTGACATGCCGCAGCGACCAGCGATGAGCTTGCTGATCGCTGATCGCTACGGAATGGCCAGGACAATTTTTTGGACGTTGGTCTCCCGCAGGGCAGCATACATCGGTGTGTGTGATGCCCCTGTAACCCGATGTGTTCCCTGGTAAGCAGGGTACACATCAGGTTACTAAGCACAGCGCGCTTTGCTTAGTAATCCGATGTGTACCCTGGTTACCAGCGTTTCCCTCTTACTCCAGCCTATCAGAATGCAGTAGTGGGACCTCGACATCGGGGAAAAGAATAGTTTATATTATTTCACACGATGTCAAGGTCATTACACAGGTCGCTGGTCGCTGAGGAGATCTGCCTGTTTGACAGCTCACAAGCGATCACATAGCGATGTTCCAGCGATCCCAGCCAGGTCGGATCGCTGGTGGGATCACTGGAACATCGTTATGTGAAACGTGGCCTTAACTCCACAGAATCATCAGATATCTTAATGCTGCAATCCAAACCTAGATCCAAGTGTGTTTAGAGAGCTGCTGCATCACTAATTTAGTACATCCTTCTGGAACTTTTGGTTTCACTACTAAGGAATCTAATGAGAACTGATGAGAGCATATTACTGGGATTTGTGGTTCTACTACTAAGGTCTATACTACTAAAATGTTAATGAGAGAATAGTTACTTTTTTTTAAACCATTACATGTGTATTATGTTAAAAGGTTACATAACAAATTATAGCAGACATGAAGCGCCTCAACTTAAGGCGAAAGTCGAACATTGCAACAATAACTGGGAGAAGACAAAGGAAAGGGGAAGGAAAGGAGGAAGGGGGCCAGATGCCAATATTTGTATTAGGGTATGACAATCCATTTATATTAGACCAACCCGGGAACAACCATGTCACTGCACAAGGTAACCTGGGATATCAGAGGCAAATAAGGAAGAGGTCCAGGGGTCCCACCATGTAAGGACTTTATTCTTTCTAGACAAGGAGGTAGCAGTGAGGCTGTCATAGCAAAAATGAAGGTTTAGTTTATTGATCAATTCTGATCAATAAACTAGGAGCAGTAGGAGCCCTCCATTGAGCCGCTATACAGATTCTGGCAGCAATTAGTATATTCGAGATAATAGGTAAGATAGGAGAGGGAAGGTCCACCAGAGAGATGCCCAGTAGAGCTAATGGTCTTGTTAGAGTAAAGGGTATATGGGTTACCTCAGTTATAATTGTTTCAACTTGATGCCAAAAAGCATTAATACTAGGGCACTCCCACCAAACATGTGCTAGGGTTCCAGTGGAGCCGCAGCCCTTCCAGCAGGACGAGGAGGTCGCGAGACCCCTCCTGGCCAGTTTCACCGGTGTCATATACCATTGTAAAAGTATCTTCCTAGCTTGCTCCATGTGGCCCAGACATGAGGAGAATCTCAACGGGTGAGTTAGAGCAAAGGCCCAGTCATCTCCCGAGGCCTCAAAAGAAAGTACAGCCTCCCAAGAGTTCATACAAGGGAGCTTACACTGCACCCCATGGAGCACCGAGGAATTATACAGGACCGACACCCCATGTGAGATAAAAGTGTTGGGTTTAAAATATCTTTGGACCGGGGAATCCACTGTAGTCGGGGGATCTGTGAATATATACATGTTACGTAGGAGACTATGAAATTGTATATTTGTAAAATAAACTGAATTCGGAAGAGAGTAACGGGTCTGTGGAGTTGAGAAAGGGAGTAACCCAGTTGGAGCAAAGAGATCCACAATATGCCTTATACCAGCCTGCCTCCAAGGAAGGACAGACACCCCATCAATAACTTCTTTCAAGGCGTCCAATGAGATGTAGCGCAGCATATGTGGGAAACACTCCGGGCAAACGGACGCCCAGAGTCCAATAGCAGTGGACATGGTGAGCAGTATTCCTCTGGGCATATCAGCACGTATGAGGGAGGCCTCCAATAAACGTCGGAGGGATCCACCTGGGGCAAAATGGGATTCAATCCGTAACCACGGGATGCTAGATACTCCCTCCCACCATAATTTGAGGGGCTCCAGTATAGCTGCTCTATAGTAAGCTACCAGCATAGGGACACCCAATCCTCCCCTGGAGTAAGGGAGTGTCATCCACTTTCTTTTGATTCTATGTGGCTTGTTATTCCAAATAAAGGCGTCTATGATGGATTGGAATACAGAGAGACGTCTCGAGGGGATGTGAAGGGGCAAGCACTGGAACAGGTAAAGTAGTTTCGGAAGTAGCATCATCGAGAGAATAGTTACTAAAGGGATTGTGCTTTGATAGTGGTATTAAAGGGTTGTCTAGTCTAAATCCATAAGTCTGCAGTCCCTTTATGTGACTGCAGACTTGTGAATCCTTACATTGCATGCACTATGTGCTGTGAGAATACTCAAGTGTCAGAGCCAGGAACAGTGGTCACATGACAGTGAGTATGCAGTATGCATACTCCTGGACAAAATCCAACTAGAGGAGGGCGGCCTCGCTCAGTGCAGGTGTATTGACCGAGGCTGCGCCCATCTTGTTGTAATGTAGCCAGGAGTATGCATATCATATATTCGTGGCCATGTGATGGCTGTTACCTAGCTCTGACATTGGGGAATCCTCATAACGCGTAGTGCATGCAGTGTGAGAATTCAAAAGTTTGCAGTCACATAAAGTGAATTCAGATTTATGATTTAGACCATGTAACTACTTTACAGGGTTCCTTTACATGCATCAACATCCACAGCAACTGGACTCCACCATTGGATTGTGTTACTTGCATTGCTATAGCCATTCATGGGTTGTGTGTTATCAGTTATTAATTAGAAGGAGTGTGTCTTCTGTCACTAATAGGGAAAGTGTCATCCTTAACTGTGAGTCAGTAGCATAAGTAAAAAGGGGAGAATTTATAAACATATAGCTATTCTATTTGACCACCAAGGGATTGCCTTCTGCTATCACAGTATCTAGGTCTGTTGTAAATCACATCCTGTACCTTTAAAGGGCCTGTCACACGTGTCAATGTCGCCCGTGATATCGCTCAAGCGTCACAAATTATTAATCGCCTGAGCGATGTGGAATTATCTCAGGTAAGATGTCACACGCGTCAATATGACCCAGCGATGCGGTGATGTCGCCATCTTGTGAGCGATTTTATTTAGTCGCTTGTACGATGTCAAAATAGGAAATACGTCGCTGAGTTTAGTGTCACACGCAGCGATGCACAAGGTCTACTGAGCGATGAGCGACAGGTTTTACATCTGGCAGTGAAACCTGCGATCAGCGACATATCGCTGGCTGCATCGCTTGGTCACACGCTTCAATGTCGCTCCTGCGTCACTTTTACGTCGCTTGAGCGACTGAAAATCCCTGACGTACGAGCGACATTAACAGCGATATCGACGCGTGTGACATACCCTTAAGAGTCTTACATATCTGCTGTGCCTGTATGATATAATTTTTCTGCTGTTGCTTGTTAGACCCCACCTTTTGTACGATAAACCCTTGTACTACAAACTTTTTTTTAATCTTACCTCTTGGGAGCATGTAGAGACCTTAAACAGCAAGATTTAAGTGGAGGGATAGTGCCATATTGAGGTAAGAACTACTGGACATGATGGCTGGTCAATGAGTGTTACACATGTATAGTCTCAACAAGCAGAAAGAAAGCAGCTTATAGATAAGAATGAGAGCAGATGAAGAGAGAATAATTACTTGACTGAAGCTGTGGCGATACATGAGCTAATGAAGATAGCACTATTTTGGTTACACTGACCTCACATCCAGCCTATATTCCTATAGTGACATAGCAAAAGACAAAAATGTAAAACTTGTATCAGACTGCAAGCTGCATATTTAGATGAGGAGACTGAATTGTTTAGAGAAATGAAGGTTATGGGCTGAAGCCTAATGTCATTTTATTAACTAAAAGTAACCACCAGCATACGTAGAATCACTTTTTCTGTGTTAAGTGTGTCCAAAGCCTTTAAGTTACAGTATTAATGGTTTTAAGATGTGTACAAAATAAAGAAGAGCACTACAGTCCATTTCTCACTATGTCTATCACCTTCTCTTTTTCTTTTAATGTTCTTTTTATTAAGCAGTAGAAGATTTACAGCTGGTTAATCATCCCTCACATAGGGAAAATGTATACATTGGTTTCACAAACGGTGTCAATAACTTATAAACAATTTTACCATATATCATAGTGTACAATCCTCCACTGTTTTTTGATAGTCTATCACCTTCTCAAGGAATCTCTGTTTCCCACCCTGGGTGTCCTCTCACTCCAACAGCAAATTAAATGAAACCTGAGAGAGATTCAAGGGCAGCATATAAAAAACCAACAGGAAGATACCTGTCACTCC
Source organism: Allobates femoralis (assembly GCA_033576535.1). Taxonomy (NCBI): domain Eukaryota; kingdom Metazoa; phylum Chordata; class Amphibia; order Anura; family Aromobatidae; genus Allobates; species Allobates femoralis. Next base: position 268,105,061 of record JARQOC010000003.1, read on the forward strand.
AAGCTAGCAGGTAAAGAAAAGCCATTGACGACCAGCCTGTACTACCAGTCTCCTATGCAAATAAATGTTCTAGTTCACCGTAAAGTTATGCCCATGCAGTCCATGCTCTAATAGTAGCTCTGCCATGGAACAAGAAAACTATAATGAAGAAAGGATATTCCAGCCCAATGGATATGGGGCCTTCTTTATTCAAGTAAATATCATATTGAGGACAACTGCAATTGCTACAATAAGCAATGACATAGATTGATTGCATCAGTCTGAGTAATTGCTGACATCGACAATTGTAATTGTCCGCTGTAGGATACTTAGTTGAATAAAGAAAGTCTCATGTCCATTGGGCCTACCTTCATTTTAGTCTCCTATGTGTCTCATCCCCCATTAGACATTAACCCCTTTCTAACCTTGGACATAAAGGTATGTCTAAGGCCGCCTCCTTTCCTTTGATGCAAGCTCACGCGATAAGCTTGCATCATTCCTTTCACATGTCAGCTATTCTGATCAGCTGACACGTGTAGCTACCAGGAACGACTGGATCAGTGATTCTACTGGCACTCTTGATACTTTACATCACACTGTTAATCACTGACATCACGACCTAAAGCCCCAGGGTGGGGCCTCAATGCATTACCATGACAGCATGAAGTCCTCTGATGACCCCAGACACTGTTCTGGCTCACTTCCTGTGGATGTCCGGCGAGCGACCGCATCCACAGAAAGTGATCATTTCTCCTGTTCAGAGACGTGCAACCACTTGTCTGTGAACAGGAGAAGCAATCGGACTCTGCAGTGCTGAGGCAACCTAAGAGGGCATATAAAAGATAAAAAAGAAAAAAGTTTTTAAAAATATGAAAAAAGTAACCTAAAAGTCCCCCTCCCTTTGCCTATTGAAAATAAAACTACTAAGAAAAAATACACATATTGTATTTGGTATTGTCACATTCAGAAATGCCCTATCTATTAAAATGTGAAATAAATAAAATCAGATATGTAAACTGCATATCGAAAAAAGTCAAAACCTCAAGAGAACATATTTTTGGTCACCGCAACATTGCAATATAATGGAATAACGGCCGATAAAAACATTGAATCTTTTAAAAAATGGTGTAGTTAGAATCATCAGCACAAGTTGCAAAAAATGGGCCATCACACAGCCAAGATCCCAAAAAATAAGAACGCTACGGGTCATGGAAAATGGCGCCAAAAGTCCATCTGATTTTTTTTCACCAATTAGATACACATAAAAGTATACATGTTTGGTATCTACCGATTTCAGGCATCATACCAACATGTCAGTTTTACCATATGATGAATATGATGAATAAAAAACCCAAAAAACAAACTTTTTGCACTTGCAATTTTCCTGTACTTGGAATTATTTTCCTATTTTTCAGTACACTATATGGTAAAATAAATGATGTCATTCAAAAGTACAACTTGTCCCACAAAAAACAAGGCCACATATGTCTATATTGACAGAAAAATAAAAAAGTTATGGCTCTTGGAAGATGGGGAGGCAAAAATGATAGTGCTAAAAAGTAAAAAGATATAAGGCTGTGAAGAGGTTAAACTATGTTGTTCTATGGCAGTATTTCAGAGTAAAACATATATGGCTGAAATTATACATCCAGTGTATGAAACATGCTGCCTGTGTATTGGGCAGCATGTATTAGCTGTCAAGTTCCGATTGAAGGGGTAGTTCGAGACCAGCAACTTATTTCCTAACTTTCTATCTAATATATCCCTATAATTTAAGCTATTTTCTAATATTCTTCCTTTATTAATTCCCTGCAATTCCCTCTCTATACTGTTTAATAGCTATTGTTTTAGATAGGAAGTTAGGAAATAAGTGGCTGGTGTCTGACTACCCCTTTAAGTCTAATAATTGTGACAACACACCTGATGTTTGCTAAAGATGTTGGAATCTTTTGAAATACAAATTCGCCAGTTTTGTTAAATTTCTCCCAAAAATCTGCTTTGCTGCAAATAAATTTGTCACAAATCGCTGGTACTCGAATCATCATGAAAATATCTGTACAACTCTTTGATGTCTCTTAGGATTGTATCCAAAACCTTTCAATCTCTTTAAAGGTACCGTTAAATGGCACGACGTTGAAACGACGTCGGCAATGATTCCGCAGGAGCGCGGTCGTTTCCGACATCGTTTTGATACCATTGGTGAGATGTCACACGTCTAGATATCGTGGATGACGCACAAACGATGTAGTGAGCAGGTATCATTTGCACAACCCAGCGAACGATCCCTGCTCATTGCTGTGAATGGGCAAAGTTGTAAATGCGATATACCAGGCTGGCTGATCGTTGATCGTGTGGTTTGAGAACATGTTCTCAAACCTGTGATCAACTATCCAACGATTTATCATTGTCGTATCGTGCTGTTACACACAATGATGGTCTTATGATGTCATTTCAATGTCGCTCAAGCTCAAACCGTGACGTTTAAGTGGTATCGATAACGATGTTGTGCCGTGTAACGGGACCTTAAGAGAAACATTGCCTTAGTAATATCAAAAGTACCACCCATAGAAACAGATGGTAACCCGGTAGTAACCCACAAACTATTCATTAATATAGTGCACTAACAGACTTTTCAAATGTATTTATATTAAAAAGTCCAATAATTATCCCTCTAAGTAACTTGTGATGAGGCAGACCGTTCTGTGAAAAACACTTACCCAATCTGAAGATGTCACTAACAGAGGTAATATCATCCTGCAGAAAGACATGTAATGCGCCATATATTCCATAACATGCTCTGCTTCCTTCCCACTAATATGCTTGCCAGAGGCGGAGGAGGCCATTTGTGGCTTTATTTTGGTAGAATTTTCTAGATGGATGGTTCCAGGCGCTTCTGCTGTTGTTAGTGGCTCCAACATTCTTAGACATGGTATTAATTTTTTATTATTTTACACTACCCCATCATAGTTACTGTTTGTTTTGCTGTACCATTTTGTAAAAAAATGTAATTAACTTTTAATATTCATTTTATTTGCAATTATTCAAACCTAGCCAAAAAGGGCATTTTAAAAAATAAGTAGTTAAACATACAAAAAGAAAAATATGGCAGCAAACCACAGTATAAATGTGTATATTTGTCAAATTGGACAAGTGAAACAGATGTACAGAAACAGACATGCACAGTTAAAAGTCTAAATTTAAAATATATTTTCTACTTTTTTTTTAACAAAATTCAACTCCTTTTGTAAAAATGGCAAAAGCAGAACGTCTGGGTGCTACATTGGTATGTAAAGTTAAAATTAACTAGTAAAACAGAGGTACAAAAACATTTTTTTGAACTTCAGACCCTGCTGTCAAAGTGCCAGAGCATGCTCACAGCAGAGTGAGCAGTGTTGTGAGCGAGGACAGGAGGGTGAGCATGCTCACAGTAGAGTGAGCAATGCTATGAGTGAGGACAGGACGGCCAGAGCATGCTCACAGTAGAGATACCAATGCTGTTAATGAGGACAAGGGGGCCAAAGCATGCTCACAGTAGATCGAGCAATGCTGTGAGCGAGGACAGGAGGGCCAAAGCATGCTCAAAGCAAAGTAAGCAGTGCTATGAGAGAGGACAGGAGGGCCAGAGCATGCTCACAGCAGAGTGAGCAATGCTGTGAGCCAGGAAAGGAGGGCCAGAGCATACTCACAGTATAGAGAGCAGTGCTGTGAGCCAGGACAAGAGGGCCAGAGCATGCTCACAGTATAGAGAGCAGTGCTGTGAGCAAGGACAGGAGGGCCAAAGCATGCTCACAGTAGAGCGAGCAGTGCTGTTAGTGAGGACAGGAGGGTCAGATCATGCTTACAGTAGATTGAGCAATGCTGTGAGTGTGGACAGGAGGGTCAAAGTGTTCTAACAGTAGATCGAGCAGTGCTGTGAGCTAGGATAGGAGGGCCATAGCGTGCTCCCAGTAGAGTGAGCAGTGCTGTGAGTGAGGATAGGAGGGCCAGAGCATGCTCACAGTAGAGTGAACAGTGTTGTGAGTAAGGACAAGAGATTCAGAGCATGCTCACAGTAGAGTGAGCAGTGCTGTGAGCGTGGACAGGAGGGCCAGAGCATGCTCACAGTAGAGTAAGCAGTGCTGTGAGCGAGTACTGTAAGTGTTTTTTGCACGCTATCATGACATTGGGAAATAAGTTAATTTTATCTTGGTAGTGATGGCGGCCAGGTAGCATTGTTACAATATTTATCTACAGATCAATCCCATATCTGCAGGAAAGTAGTTTTCCAAAGTGAGAGGTTCCCTTTAAGAAGGGGTTGATCAGTAGAGGACAAATACTTTAACTGCCCACTAAAGATAACAAAAATAAAGGTCATAAACCGAAGTAAATGTTGTAAGTGGTTCCAATAGAAATATTCTACCTTTACAGTCATTTGGGTATTCAGCCTTTCTGTTCCTGATGAAAATACAGAAGATTTTTGACGCTTGTATGGTTCTTCAATCTTATCCTTAACCTATGTAATGTAAAGAATTACAAAATAAACTGATTATACAGTAGTATTTCTAAACAGTATCTATACAATTGTGTATCGGCTGCACAGTGCTGGCCTCATTAGGACCTGTAGCCAGGAATGGCACCATTTGAATAATAGAAAATATGTAGTTGACAAGGCAACACAATATAATTTTGTTTTGCAATTTTTCCTAATAAGACATGTAAATTGTACATTATAGTGACAGAATCATAATCAGAGAACAGAACAAGACTTCCTGCAAGGTGTGCATACTTACAATATCCAAGGTTTTATTACATACATAAATACCGTATTTTTCCTTTTATAAGACGCACTTTTTTCCCTCCAAGTTTTGGAGGAAAGTGAGGGTGCGTCTTATAAAAGGAATATAACATTCTAGCATCCTCAGTTGCTTGGGAGGGGGAGACAGCAGTGAAGTGGGGACAGAAGTGACAGGGAATGGTCCCTGCTGAAGAATCCAGGCGGCAGGAGCACCACGTGTCCCCGGGTCATTAACCACTTAGATATTCACTTCACTTGCTCCCAGTCTCCACCCACCTCTCTGCACTGAAGAAAGCATGAGAGGTGAGAGCACACTCAGCACAGGGAGCAGGAGAAGCTGCTTAGCCGACACACATGGTCGCTCCTGCAGCTGCTGGGGACATTGTGTGCTGCAGATAGTGAGAACGGAGGAGCTGGGTGCAGCTGTGGCAAGTGAATGAGCACTGAGCTTTGTGCTGATTCCCTGCCATGAAGACAGAGGCAGAGCAGGGCAGATCGGCACTTTATCACAGCAGGTACCTTGTTTGTCAGTGTCCTGCCTCACTCCCTCTGCTCAGTGTAATGTGTCCTGCTGAGCCCTGACACCAAGCAGAAATGCAGGAAGCTCGGTCTGCAGTTCAGGAGCTTCAGTGTATGGAGAGCAGGGCTGGAGCCTGCATATAACGGCAGTTTACAGCTCCCCTGGCCCTGCATACAGGTCAAGCTCTGTGGTGACTTGTAATTAGGAGACAGGGCTAGAGCATCATATTTCAGCACAGTGTACAGCCCCCCTCCCTGGCCCTCCCTCTTTACAGTACATCACATCAGATCTTTATATACAGACTGGCCACTTCCTTCATTTCAGCAGGGTGATGGCAAAGCAGGACACATTAAAGTGAGTGCACATGTATATGTAACATAACCACTAATAAAGTAAAGTTAACACTACCAATACTGTGCTTAACTAGAACTCCAAGCATGCTATAGGATCTACAGTACATGCTGGGAGTGATAGTTCTTAAAGGGATTGTTACTACATGAACAAATCCCATCTCATTCATCTTGTTGGCCCTTGTAAAAGTAATAAAGACCATACTAAGGCTGTGTGCTCACAGTCGGGAGTAGCTGTGTGTTGGACGCGGCTCCTCCGGACATAAGTGAAGCCACATGTGGAGGCAGGGAGACCGCAGCCAACATGTACTCACCATGTGCGGCGGGTGCAGGGCGGCTTCTCCCTGCAGTCCCCCGATGGGAGCCGCTTCCAACTCCACAGCATGAAATGAACATGCTGAGAAGGAGCGGAATGGTGGCAACCCGCACCGCAGCTGTCAGAATGCTGCGGTCGGATGAAGCATAGTGAGTATGGGATTTCTACAAATCCCATCCACTATGCTTACACTGTACTACGCAGCATTTTGGACACAGCAGCAAGATGCTGCATCCAAAAGGCTGCGTATACTCATCGTGTGCACGCACCCATACCCCTGATTCTGCAGCAGTTCCAACGTTATCAGAAGTTGCATAGTCATGTCCCATGTGATATTGATATGAGACTCAGCCCTCTGACCAGTCAGTGCTGGCGTCTGTCTCCCCGCCAACAGACACTGGAGCAGAAGTCATTGGTGTTGCTCACATGCTGCACCTGCATCCGAAGGAAACAGACGCCAACACTGACTGGTCGCAGGGCCTGAGTGTCATATCAAAGTCATTTTTTGCTACAAATATTTTTTTCCCTATTTTCCACCTCTAAAATCTGGGTGCGTCTTATAATCCGGTGCGTCTTATAAAGCGAAAAATACGGTAATCTATCAAATTATCGAAAATAAAGTTTAAATCATCCCAGTGCAAAAGAAAAGAATCCAGATTGGAAAGGTAGACAAAATGATAAATGATTTATTCCAATAGATTAAAAAAGATTAAAAAAACCTATGATAGGAAGATATAAAATTATTCTGATGCGTTTCTATCATTCCCCTTAGTCTTAGGGTTTAGTAAGACAGATATTGTTCTATTCCTAAATCATCACAGTTGATAGTCAATAGTATATGCAAATATAATAACCTTTAAAATATATATGATAGAAATATCTTTCCTTTTCCATACAGCAAGGGTGGGGGCCATATGGAGCTAATGATGACCTTTCCTGCTGTCCCTGGGCAGATTCACAGAGACCAATGTGCTCAGTGACTCTTTAAACCTCTACATGCATACAGTATTCAACACTGAACGCTGCATGCACATACACTGAAGGAGGACGTACTTTGTAGGTGGGGTTAGTGCACAATGCCTTCCTGTCCCACAGGAGAGAGGCATCCACTCCAATGTCCTCAATAATGTATGTGGCACCCAAGAGATGTTTATTCCACCCAGGGGTCTATTTGTTCCTCAGTGCTGTATGTTCCACCCAGTGATGTGTATTCCCCTAGTGCTGTATGTGCCCCCAGTGTTGCATTTGCCCTTAGTGTAGTGTATACCCCCAGTGATGTATGCACTCATCAGTGATGTATATACCTCCAGTGATGTATGTGTCCCCCAGTGCTATATATACCTTCAGTGGAGTATATACCTACTAATGCTGTATATACTCCCCAGTGATGTATATATACTCCAGTGCCATATATACCCCAAGTGATGCATATAATCCACAGTGCTGTATGTAGTGATTTATATATGCCTCAGGGATGTATATACCCTCAATCATGTATATAACCCCCAGGGATAGAGAGATCATAAAACAAAAAAAGGGTGAAAAAAGACAATGATGGAATAAAATATAAATATTTATTAAATATACATTAAAATTGCATAATAAAAGCTACACAAAAGAAGTGACAAACAATGACCCAAGGAGTAACATGGATCACTGAGACAGCAGACAGGGTTATAGTACCAGAAAAATAATACTGGGACCAAAAAGTGTACTGTAGAATTCTGGCACCCCAGTGTCCGGTTGCCACAGTGGCGTTGCCTCCCTTGGGATGGTGGGGGGAAGGGGGTTGATGTCATGCTTGGAAGCAAGAAGGGGTATTCACACCAGGTAAGCCCACAGCATGCAACACCTTTCCTGACTCCAGACCGGAAGAGGGAGCTCAGTACCCGAGTTCAGGAGAGTTTCCCTATAAATTCTGGCCTGGCGGCGGGGTTAGTTAGTGCAGTTCCTAGAGGACTGTGAAGACGACCTGTGGACTGGAGCAGTGCTAAGCTCGTCCTAGTCAGAGTAGAACAGCAAGTGTGAGGGACCCGTGGGAGAGGGTTTGAGGAAGGAGAGAAGGCCTGGGAAGTGGAGCCAGTTGCTGGCTCACCCCAGAGCAGAGAGCCAGAAATGGACACCAGAGCCTGAGGTTGTGAGGGTACTACTGACTCAGCAGCCAAAACCAGAGGACGGGAGACTCCACGTCTCTCGGCGACAGCAAAGCATTTGGAGGCACAGCAGCATCAGAGAGCTTAGGGACAGTTGCCAGAAGAGAGGTGACTGGGAAGGGCTCAAGCTGCCTGCCATACAGGAAAGAGACTTACCAGCAGGAAGAGAGGGTCACAGCTTATATTTATTAAATATACTGTACATTAAAATTACATAATAAAAGCTACACAAATGAAGTTACAAACAATAACCCAAGGAGTAACATGGGTCACTGAGACAGCAGACAGGGTTATAGTACCAGAAAAATAATATTGGGACCAAAAAGTGTACTGTAGAATTCTGGCACCCCAGTGTCCGGTTGCCACAGTGGTGTTGCCTCCCTCCGGATGGGGGGGGAAGAGGGGTGATGTCATGCTTGGAAGCAAGAAGGGGTATTCACACCAGGTAAGCCCACAGCATATGTGGCGCCCCTGCGGGTATTAGCCACAGTATAAGATCATAATAGTTGCACTCACTTAGAAAGCCATGCCACTGCACTACCACCTTTGGCCAGTAGGGGGAGCTCCAGAGACACCAGAGACTTCCCTAGAGATAAAACACTGATCTGAGGTAAATTTTCAGACAGTTGGAGCCAGGAGCTCAGAGTGACAGGAGCTGCATTGAGTTCCTGAGGACTGGCTGACAATTTCCAGGGCCAAGCCATCGGTCTGAGGAGGAGAAAACTGATAAGAGGAACACTTTCAGAATAGGGTAGCATCATTATCTACCCTAGATAAAAAGCGCAGATACGGATACCGGATCCGTGGCTGCATTAGTTATATACAATACAGCAACCGGAAAAACGTGAGGTAACAACAAGCTTCACAGGGCCAGACACAGCAACATACTAAGAGTTCAGCAGTACTCCCGGAGGGGGTAAGCAGAGAGAGACAAAGGACTCAAGTTGCCTGTTGAGTGGGACCCAGAGAGGACAGATTTGGGCCGGCAGCGAGTTCACACACGGCAGCAGGGCCACATAGACAGCGCAAGCAGGAGGTAAAGGACCCGGTGGGGCCTGAGCAACTGAACCCCTATTGCAGACTCCGGAGACGGGACTTGTTGTATTATAGTTTGGTTGAAAGTAAACCAGTTAAACCTCATCTGTGCCTCAGCCTCTGATTTAACAGCTACCATCTATCTAGGATTGGGACCATCACCGCTGAGAGAATTTGCTGTGAATCAAGTAAGTGTCTGTGCCCTTAACATCTCCTCACCATACTTCCATCTTCATCCATCATTAACTTTAACATCACCTGTCCAGGGGACCCTACAGCCCTACCCGGAAAAGGGCTATACCATCTCAGCTGCCTCTCACCATCATCCCCTGGCCAGTACAAGGCAGCGGTGGCCATATATAGCCACATTATTCTGGGTGGCGTCACGACAATAACATCTACAAACTTTATAAATTATATAAACTTCTAAATCCCCTGTAAATACCCCCTTTTAGGAGTGTGCCAGCCTGGGGCCACGGCCTGGGTCCAGCCACCAGTGACTCCCCCAAGGAAAGGGACCCTGCGCCGGGTATCCCGGTCCCCTAAGCTGGGCGGCACATCTCTCTTTGGCGTCACGAACAGGATTTACCGTGCCTGGTTAAATCGGGTACTGTGTGCCGTGATTAATGCCGAAAATTGTGAGAAAATCCGAGAAAAATTGACTTTTTTATCAAAAAGTGATTTTCCCATTGGAAACCATTGAAATAGACTTTTCCCCATTGACTAACATTGAAACAAAATGGCCGCCAGCCTCTGAGGTAAAATTGCATCATCACTAATTACCTCATAACTGCCACAGCACGAGACTGCTATTTGAACTGTGTCATAGCCCTGAGCTCTGATCTGACTGAAAAATTTCAGATTCCGCCATTACTGAGCTCACGGCGAGCAGAAGGAGCAGGGGGCGTGTCTTTGTGGGCGGCACCAAGCTGAGAGCTCTGACGTCGGCAAAAGGGGAAAACCAATCCTGCTGCACAGCGGAACGATTATACACCATCCCGACGGAAGCAGAGGACCGGAAGGGTCCGGATTAACTAAGGGGGCGCAACATGTCGCAGCACGGAGACGCCGAAACACCCGGCGACACAAATGCAGCTGAAGCACAAAACAGAGCGCTCGGCAGCACAGCGGCGCAAGGTGCAGCGCCCATTATGCCGATGTTGATGCCATATACCCCAGGTGCTCCATGGCTTCCAGTGTATGAAGGTAAGCCTAATACTTTTGATGATTTTAAAGAAAAACTGCTGGCCTATTTAAACATGTTTCCAATGGCAGAAGCTCAGCGTGTCGGTTTGCTGATGGCACAGTTAAGTGGTAATGCCAAGCGAGAAGTCACAGCATGGTCCGCTGATCTAAAAGACACTGCTGAGCATATTCTAGCTGGATTAAAGGCAGTATTTGAAACTACTGCTGGTAGCAAAGCAAAGACCAAATTCTTCAATTGCAAACAAAAGGCCAATGAGAGTGTGAGAGACTTTGCCCTGAATTTACAGGAGGCCCTTAAAGCGCTTACACTGGCTGAACCAATGTTTAACACTGGCGCTGATAAATTGCTAAAAGATCAATTCATTGAGGGACTATTAACCCCTTCTCATCGAGGGCATGCGAGTATGCTGACTTTCAAGGACCCTGAAGTGACATTTGCCCAGTTAAAGGAGAGCGCTATTCGTCTCCAGCAGGCAGAGGCACTTTGGGATCAGGATCCTGAGCCATCCATTACAGAAACCCCTCAACAACAGAGAATGCCAGTGACATCAGTTAAGCCCCTGGAGGCCAGTGCTAATGATGCTTTCCAGCAAAAGCTTGACTCTCTAACAGACATTGTCACCTCAATGGCTAAAACCATGCAGGAAATGAGAGAATCACAGACTACACCCAAGATGGAGTTGGCGAACCGCAGAGAGGATATTCCCTGGATGAGACCCCAGAGATACCCAGCGTGGAGAGGACGACCCAACGACCATTACCAGCCGGATGGACAGCCTATTTGCCGTCGTTGCCGGAAGCCAGGCCACATCGCCCGCAATTGTGATTTAAACAAGGATCCCCTGGGAATGCGGGCCGCTTCGCAGGAGTGAACTTTCAAGGCCCAACATCCTGGCACGATAAGTACGTCGGAGGGCGTCCCATTATCCCTATCGTGCTGGACGGTATTCCCCTCAATGCCTTGTTGGACACTGGTTCCCAGATTTCATCTATACCACATATCCTTTATAAGAGGTACTGGGCAGATGCAGACATTGATAAAAGACCATCTAATGTTGAGCTAAGTATATATGCTAGTAATGGAAAATTGGTACCGCAAGTAGGATTTAGAGAGATGACCATTAAGATTGGTAGAGTAGAATTAAAGAATCAGGGTATCATAATTGTTGATGTTAACCGACGGGAACCTTCTGTATTGGTAGGTATGAATGTTTTAGAAAATTGTTTTTCCGAGGTTATTTACTATTTTACAGCAATTTGCGGAAACTGCCCAATCCTGCCAGCAGAGAATTCTCCGGAGAGAGATAAAAGCATTGGTGCTGAAGCAACAAGTAGAGGTTGCAGGTGGAGAAATCGGCAGTGTGAGGGTAAGTGACCCAACTCCTATAGTAATACCTCCAAAAACTGAAATGCTGGTATGGTGTAGAGCAGCCATTGGTATTAAAGGACGAGATTACCAAGCCTTGGTAGAGCCTGTGTACACTGATAGTAGACCCACAATATTAACGGCTAGAGGAATAGTCGAGGTACACAGGGGAAGAGTGCCCATACGTCTTTTGAATTGTGGAGAGGAAGAGGTCACTTTACCAAGGTACGCTACAATGGCCAAGCTATACACTGTTGACAACAATGCCATCATAGCCATTGGGCCCTTGAATCCGTCATGTCAGGCGGACGACAATGGTTCAAGTGGAGAATTAGAAGATTGGTGTCAGCAGCTGCATATAGGTACAGATTCAACACCTACCCACCAAAAACAAGGGGTGTACCGACTAGTAGAAGAATATGAACGGGTCTTCAGTAAACACCCCATTAGACTTCGGACAGATTAAAGGGGTAGAACATACAATTCCTACCGGTAACCACCCACCAATAAAAGAGAGATATAGACCCATACCGCCCGCTCATTATCAATGTGCTAAAGACATGCTGAGGGAGATGAAACAGGCCGGGGTAATAAGAGACAGTTGTAGCCCCTGGGCAGCCCCTCTGGTAATAGTTAAAAAGAAAGACGGAACCATGAGAATGTGCGTAGACTACCGGCAGATTAATCACATTACCCATAAAGACGCCTACCCCTTACCTAGAATTGAAGAGTCATTAGCTGCTTTAAGATCTGCTAACTATTTTTCCACCTTAGACTTAACAAGTGGGTATTGGCAAGTCCCTGTGGCTGAGGAAGATAAAGAGAAGACAGCGTTTACCACCCAGATGGGTCTCTGTGAATTTAATTGTATGCCGTTCGGACTCTGCAACGCACCCGGTACCTTTCAGCGATTGATGGAATGCTGTCTCGGACACAAGAACTTTGAAGCCGTCCTTCTGTACCTAGATGATGTAATAGTCTACTCAAAGACTTACGAACAACATCTACAAGATCTGGCAGAAGTGTTCGAAGCCTTATCCCGGTATGGTATGAAGATCAAGCCATCAAAATGTCACCTTCTAAAGCCAAAGGTACAATACCTGGGACACGTTGTGAGTTCAGAAGGAGTAGCACCGGATCCCGAGAAAGTAACCGCAATAAGGGATTGGCCAAGACCTACCAGCGTGAAACAGGTGAGGCAATTCCTGGGACTGGTGGGCTACTATCGTAGATTTATCCAAGGGTTCACCAAGCTAGCAGCACCTCTACAAGACATCCTGGTAGGGCAGTCGAAGAAGCCTTCAAACCGCAATCCTCCTTTCCAGTGGAGTGATGAGAGGGAAGATTCCTTTGAAAAGTTGAAGAAGGCATTGACCGGAGAAGAAGTTCTGGCATACCCCGATTACCATCAACCTTTCATCCTTTACACAGATGCCAGTAATGTGGGACTGGGAGCAGTACTATCTCAGAAGCAAGGAGGCAGGGAGAAAGTCATCGCCTTTGCAAGTAGAAAGCTCCGGCCTACTGAAAGAAATCCTGAAAATTACAGCTCCTTCAAGTTAGAACTACTGGCAGTAGTCTGGGCTGTGACTGAGCGTTTCAAACACTACTTGGCAGCTGCAGAATTCACCGTCTATACTGATAACAACCCATTGACCCACCTGGATACAGCCAAGTTAGGTGCGTTGGAACAGCGGTGGATAGCCCGGCTGTCTAATTACAACTTCGTGATCAAGTATAGAGCAGGCCGAAAGAATGGAAATGCAGACGCCTTATCCCGGATGCCGCAGTTGAGAGACGTGGAAGAAGAACCGGTAGAACTTGAAGAAATTGAACTACCCGCCTTCCATCGTCCCAAGGTAGGACAGTATCAATCCAGTGCCTACCAGAAACATCAACAGGTGAATCTCAACCCATTAGCACACCACAGATGGGCTGACACTCAAGACAGCAATCCAGCTGTGAAGTTGGTGAAAGAAATGCTGACTGAGCAAAGTGCGTATCCCAATGAAAATGCACCGAAAGAGACACATCAACTCTGGAAAGAGAGAGGCAAAATGTTCCTGTACCAAGGAAAGCTGTGCAGAAGATATACCAATCCAAAGACGCATGAGCTAGTATGGCAGATCATTGTGCCTAAACAAGATGTAAAAATGGTCCTAGAAGCTTATCATAATGGTGCTGGTCACTTCGGGTGGAAAAAGCTAGAAGTACTTCTAAGAGAAAGATTCTACTGGGTTGGAATGAGAAGATCAATTGAAGAATGGTGCAGAAACTGTGGTCCGTGCAACCTCAGAAGAAAAGATCTAAAAAACCAAAGAGCACCACTCCAGCCTATAGTTACCAAGCAACCACTTGAGCTCGTAGCAATAGATCACGTGAAATTGACACCAAGCCGGTCCGGCTATGTCTATGCTTTAACCATAGTGGACCATTACTCACGTTTCTTGGTAGTAGTGCCCGTGAAAGATCTCACTGCAAAAACAGCAGCTAAGGCGTTCCAGACATACTTTTGCAGACCCCATGGATATCCGGAACAAATACTCGCAGACCAAGGCACAGCATTTGAATCAGAGATCTTCAGAGAATTTTGCAATATGTATGGCTGCAAGAAGATCTGTACAACAGCCTATCATCCGCAAACAAATGGCTTATGCGAAAAAATGAACCATATTGTAATCGATCTCTTAAAGACTTTACCAGAGACAGAGAGAAACCTATGGCCAGAGAAATTGCCTGACTTGGTAGACCTCTATAACAATGTCCCGGTAAGCTCCACAAACTGTACCCCAGCTTACCTTATGCGTGCAAGACCTGGCAAGCTACCAATAGATCTAGAAATGGGTATTGTAAAACCTGACGCAGAAGTGCAGGATTCCAACTGGGACTCCCTACGCCAACAACAATATCGCCAAGTGCAAGAATGCGTAGAAAGGAATCTCCAGAAAACTAGAGAAAGACAAGAGCAATACTTCAACCAGAATGCTCTAGCAACCCCATTAAAACCTGGTGATCAAGTGCTCAAGAGAAACCGTCGCACTAATAAACTGGACAATCAGTGGGAATCCGTCCCATATACAGTTTTACCAATGAGAGTGAACAATCCTAAAATGTGTCTTATAAGCAAAGATGGTGGATTAACATCAGTACTAGTGTCAAGAGACAATCTAAAACTATGTCCAGAGACATTGAAAGAAAAAGAAGTCATTCAACCTGAACCAGAAGTTATTCAACCAGTACCGGTTCAACCTGTTAACGAAAAAGAAGAAGATGAGTATATCACACCTATTTAGGAGACTTTCCTAAAACCTGGCCAACCTACAATGGTGCAGTAGTAGTTCCCATGATGGCCTTCTATCAAACACCAGAGCCTGTAATAGCAGAAGCCCCAAGACCAATAGAATTAGAAGCAGACCCTGTACCACAAGAAGTTCCAAGACAGGAAGAACAAATTCCTAGTAATAATAGTCCTGGACACGGTGGAATTGCCAACCCCACAAATGTGGAATTATCCCTAGCAGAACCAGAAGTACTTACTAGGTATACGTCCACTCACACCATCACATTGAGTACACCCAGTACACAAGCGTTACGCAGATCACAGCGTAGTACTCAGGGTCAATTACCAGCAAGATATGCAGACTACCAAATGTAAATAGATATTACAACCAGAAATATCTGAAAGGAACTTGTTTAGTTGTTAATTAGTAGTTATTAGATGTAACGTCAAAAAAGCTCAGTACCTGCAGAGACTATTCTGTATGAACTACTTGCATATTCTTGAACTCTTTTCTTCATTTATCAGCCCGGAGGCGGTAAATTAAAGCTCCGGAAAGACTGTTTTTTGAACATTCTTAAATTATTCATAAACTTGGTTGGAAAAATGGACGCTAATTGCAGTGCCTTTCCTAACAAATAAATAGCCCTCAAGGACAGAGCTGTATTAATGGACGCTATTTTAAGTGACTTTTTACAAGACTCTATTTTTTAAACTTGAGTGGTTTTTGTAACTTTTTATTTTTTTTAAGACTCTATAAATATTATCTGTTATATCTTATGTTTATTGTCCCACAGTCCCGGAGTACTGTTCTTAACTAAGGGGGAATGTGGCGCCCCTGCGGGTATTAGCCACAGTATAAGATCATAATAGTTGCACTCACTTAGAAAGCCATGCCACTGCACTACCACCTTTGGCCAGTAGGGGGAGCTCCAGAGACACCAGAGACTTCCCTAGAGATAAAACACTGATCTGAGGTAAATTTTCAGACAGTTGGAGCCAGGAGCTCAGAGTGACAGGAGCTGCATTGAGTTCCTGAGGACTGGCTGACAATTTCCAGGGCCAAGCCATCGGTCTGAGGAGGAGAAAACTGATAAGAGGAACACTTTCAGAATAGGGTAGCATCATTATCTACCCTAGATAAAAAGCGCAGATACGGATACCGGATCCGTGGCTGCATTAGTTATATACAATACAGCAACCGGAAAAACGTGAGGTAACAACAAGCTTCACAGGGCCAGACACAGCAACATACTAAGAGTTCAGCAGTACTCCCGGAGGGGGTAAGCAGAGAGAGACAAAGGACTCAATTTGCCTGTTGAGTGGGACCCAGAGAGGACAGATTTGGGCCGGCAGCGAGTTCACACACGGCAGCAGGGCCACATAGACAGCGCAAGCAGGAGGTAAAGGACCCGGTGGGGCCTGAGCAACTGAACCCCTATTGCAGACTCCGGAGACGGGACTTGTTGTATTATAGTTTGGTTGAAAGTAAACCAGTTAAACCTCATCTGTGCCTCAGCCTCTGATTTAACAGCTACCATCTATCTAGGATTGGGACCATCACCGCTGAGAGAATTTGCTGTGAATCAAGTAAGTGTCTGTGCCCTTAACATCTCCTCACCATACTTCCATCTTCATCCATCATTAACTTTAACATCACCTGTCCAGGGGACCCTACAGCCCTACCCGGAAAAGGGCTATACCATCTCAGCTGCCTCTCACCATCATCCCCTGGCCAGTACAAGGCAGCGGTGGCCATATATAGCCACATTATTCTGGGTGGCGTCACGACAATAACATCTACAAACTTTATAAATTATATAAACTTCTAAATCCCCTGTAAATACCCCCTTTTAGGAGTGTGCCAGCCTGGGGCCACGGCCTGGGTCCAGCCACCAGTGACTCCCCCAAGGAAAGGGACCCTGCGCCGGGTATCCCGGTCCCCTAAGCTGGGCGGCACACATACAACACCTTTCCTGACTCCAGACCAGAAGAGGGAGTTCAGTACTGGCGGCGGGGTTAGTTAGTGCAGTTCTTAGAGGACTGTGAAGACGACCTGTGGACTGGAGCAGTGCTAAGCTCGTCCCAGGCAGAGTAGAACAGCAAGCGTGAGGGACCCTTAGGAGAGGGTCTGAGGAAGGAGAGAAGGCCTGGGAAGTGGAGCCACTTGCCGACTCACCCCAGAGCAGAGAGCCAGAATTTATAGCGACGTTTGCCATCACATAAACTTCCCCACAGACAAAACCTGAATTAACCTTACACTAACAATGATAACATACTACAACAAGGTAATATGCCTTACGAGCGGCACGGTGGCTCAAGTGTTTAGCACTGCAGCCTTTGCAGCACTGAGGTCCCAAGGTCCTGGGCTCAATTCCCACCAAGGACAACATCTCCAAGGAGTTTGTAAGTTCTCCCTGTGTTTGCATGGGTTTCCTTCCACATTGCAAAGACATATTGATAGGATGATTAGATTGTGAGCTCCAAGAGAGACAGCATTACATATTAAAGTGCTATGGAATTAATAGCACTATATAAATGAATAAATATTATATTCCCTGACCACCAACCCCTTCCTTTCCCTACCTACTCACATTTCCTTTCTAAAACCCATTCCCTTCTTTACACTCTCTCTCTCCTTCGTAGACCCCTTTGGACTCTTACTTAATAACCTTTTTCTTCTTCCTTATTAATAGCCTGAGAAGTTGATGTAATTGTTCACTAAATATTGTGAATCTCTTCTTTCTACATGCGTAACTCCATTAGGCTAATGTTCTAGCAGCATTTTTTGTGGCTTTTGCAAAAATGCATAGCGTTAAATACATTGCTTTTTAGCAAAGCTTTTTTTTAACATGGGAGCCTATGGAGGCGTTAAAGCTAGCATTTTTTCACAATTTGCACTTGTGAAAAACGTTAGCTTTTAGCACTAATGTGACCCTAGCCTTAGTGATGAGGTGCATGAGGTGGCTGTTTTGTGACCAGATATAAATTTGACCATTTCTGGCCTTCACCTTGAAACAGCCAGTGTTAGAGCAACTAGACTTACAAATATTGACATGATGGACTTGTGTTTGAGGAAATTAGTAGTCTCCTAAAATGCCCCCTTCTTACAGTTGACTAAAAAGAATGATGTGAAGAACGCAGCTCTCAAGGAGACAAATGGAACATAAGTAACAGGGTTTACAGACTTTTAGCTACTCAGAGCTTTTCCTTCTGATGAGGTTACATCCCTCTGGTCAGAGAATCAGAGATAAGGATGTCTTGAAAACAGTTTTTGAAAAGAAAATAATGAGATCTTGTGTATATTACAGAAACACAGGATATTCAACCAGAAGATGCAGAGAGATTAGAACACAAAAAGTTCACACCCAGTTATCAATGTGTTCATCGATTAGATTAATAGTGCTATTGTCATAAAGGGCGCCAAAATTGAAGAGGATCATAACAGGAATGGAGAACAGAAAAGCTATATAAGATTATATGCAGATTTTAAATTTGTGACCTTAAGTAGGGTCTTCTTTAAGAAGAGAAGAATCATGCCTCAGACCACCAAGCTACTTTGATATATTTAAAGGGAACCTGTCACCCAAAATCACCGCAGGTCTCACACAGGCCGACTTCAGCATGCAATCTGCGCATGCGCTTAGTCAGCCTGTGTGAAACCTGCGGCGACCAGAAGTGACGCGATCCCGGCGTCACATGACCGCGTCGCAGCGGTGATGTTGCGGGCGCGAGATTTAAATTGTGCCCGCGCTCTGCAGGCTGGAAAAACGCCCATTCAGGCATATTAGAGCGGCAAGGCAGGGGTAGCACGACTCAGGGGACCCACCTACCCGTCACAGACGCTGCGAGGAATGCCCCTCTGTCCTGGATTTTGTAAGTTTGCAAACTACTTTATTCTACTCCTATATTACTAAAATAGGTCACACAGGGATGGCTTAGATAGTACTGTAAGGCTGCAGGGACAGGTATTAAGAGGTTAGGAAGGTGATTTTGGGTGGCAGGTTCTCTTTAACTATTTTTCTGCACTGTTTAAAAGTTGCTGGCAATGAAAAGCAAGTTTTTGTTACTGTTGTGCTGTTTTTATAGCCATTATCTTATCTCACCTTGCCAGAGCCACCTAAATACAATATTCTTTTTATTTCATTCAGTGCAAATAAACAGAGAATGAAACTAGTCCATAGAATTATTTATACCCAAATGTTTTATACTCAGAAAAAGAAAATAAAATAAAAATATGTTCTTCCATTTAAATGAAAGTCCTGCTCGGCAATATTAGTTTCCCTTTTAAAGTCCAATTATGAATACACTTTAGATTTTCATTTTTAGGGACATTGAAATTGAGACTATATACTAAGTGATTGTGATTGCTTGCTTGATGAGCAGCAAGAAATAATGTTTCTTATATATTTTACCAAAGTAAAGAGTGGAAAAAATACAATTTAGCCTTAAGGTACCGTTACACGGAACGACGTTGGAACGATGTCGGCAACAATCCTGTGGGCGCGGTCGTTACACACATCATTTTGACATTGATAGTGAGATGTGAATTCAATTTGCACGGTCTCGTGCTGAGCGCTCCAAAACAAAGCTGAGGACTCTGCTGACTGGAAAGTTCTTTTATTGAAAATCCTCCATCCGCCACGACATGTTTCGACGGTGTAGTACCGTCTTTCTCAAGTGGAATCATTTCAGGTCTAGATATTCCATTACAAGAGAGATTAAATGTTTGGATCAGAGGATCGAGCTTGACCCACAGGTCTCTTGATCTAAACCAACTCCCTATTTAAGACAGTGATCAGGTCAGAAGATGCTCCGACCTGAGCACAGTCCATGAACATGGACCGTGTACATCTGGTCTAAGTATAACTGTGCATAAAGGAACTTCTTCTTCTTCTTGATTATTAACTACTTTGGTAGCACGCCTATGTTGCATCTCTGTTGCATTTTTTTTATACGGTAAGAGCACAATCAGTCCTGACTCAAGATTTTATCCATAATAGATGTATACTTAAACATTTAAGGACCAAGCCACTTTGCACCTTAATGACCTAGCCTCATTTAGCAACTTTGACCAGTGTCACTTTATGAGGTAACGACTATGGAACGCTTCAACATATACCAGTGATTTTGAGACTGTTTTTTCATGACAAATTCTACTTCATGTTGGTGGTAAATTTAGGTCGATATTTTTTCCATTTCTTTTTGGAAAAGTCATAGATTTGGTAAAAATGTTGAAAAATTTGCAATTTTCAAACTTTGAATGTTTGTTCTGTTAAACCAGAGAGTTATGTCACACAAAATAGTTAATAAATAACATTTCCCACATGTCTATTTTACATCAGCACAATTTTGGAAACATTTTTTTTTAGTTAGGAAGTTATAAGGGTTCAAAGTTCATCAGCAATTTCACAAGTTTCCAACGTAACTTACAAAACCATTTTTTTAGGGACCACATCCTATTAGAAGTGACTTTCAGGGACTTGCATGGCAGAAAACACGCAAAAGTGACACTATTACAAAAACTGCACCCCTCAGACTGCTCAAAACCACATTGAAGAAGTTTATTAACCCTTCAGGTTCTTCACAGGAACTAAAGCAGTGTGGAAGGAAAAAAATTAAAATGCTACTTTTTGCCACAAAAATTATACTTTAGCCTCAAATATTGCATTTTCAAAAGGGCAGCAGAAAAAAATGCATCATACAATTTATTGTGCAATTTGTCCTGAGTACACCGATTCCCCATATATGGCGGAAAAACACTATTTGGACGCCCGCAGGGTTCGGAAGGGAAGGTACTTCACAAAATTGTATAGCATTCAGCCGTGAAAATATAAAAAAATAACTTTTTTCCAACAAAACCTTTTTAGATCCAAATTTTGCATTTTCACAAGGTTAACAGGAGAAATTGTGCCATGCAATTTATTGTGCAATTTCTCCTGAGTATAACAATACCTCATGTGTGGTCAGAAACTACTTTGTCAGGCACAGTGCAAAGCTCTGAAGTGAAAGAGCGCCATACTGGAGTGCAGCTTTGGCTGGTATGGTTTTGGGGTGTCATATCACAATAGCAGAGAGCCTGGGAGTCCAGAACAGTTGAAATCACCCATAAGTGACACATGCAAAATGTCATTTCAGTGAGGAAGTGAAAAACTCTAATGCCACCTAATAATGGTAGCAATTCTTAAAGTCCTATTCGACTCTTTAACAAGCCTTTTAATATGACTTAGGATTTGTGCCAGAACAGAACTCCAATTCCTAAGTCATAATAAAAGGCTTGTTAAAGAGTGAATTATGGCTTTAAGGATTGCTAACTTTATTGGGTGGCACTAGAGTTTTTCACTTCCTCACTGAAGTGATAAATTGCATATTTCCCAGAGGAGCATTGTGGCTATAAGTCTCCTTATCAGCTCATTTGTCTCATTATGTCGGCACGCAGATTCCTCTCCATGAGGTGAATAGCTAGTCCCCCAGACCATAAGTGACACCTATTTTATAAACTGCACTCCTCAATGAATTCATCCAGGGGTGCACTAAGCATACTGACACCACAGGTGTGTAAAAAAATATTATTCCTTTGAGCAGTGAACAAAAAAATACTTACCGTACATTTTTACCACTGAAATGTTGTTTTAGCTTAACATTTTTAATTTTTACAAGGGTAAAATCGATAAAAATGGCTGCATAATTATTACACAATTTCTTTTGAATGTGAGAATATTATTATTATTAATTTATTTATATAGCACCATTAATTCCATGGTGCTGTACATGAGAAGGGGTTACATACAAAATTATAGATCTGGTTTACAGTAAACAAATTAACAATGACAGACTGATACAGAGGGGAGAGGACCCTGCCCTTGCCGGCTTACATTATACGGGACAATGGGGAGGAAACAGTAGGTCCGGGTTGCAGCAGATCTGGTGGTGGAGAGGTAGTTGCTCCGGTGGCGGTGGGACAGCAGCTCCAGAAGTGGTGGGGCAGCGGCTTGGTCACTGCAGGCTGTAAGCTTTCCTGAAGAGATAGGTTTTCAAGTTCCGTCTGAAGGATACGAGTGTGGTGGATAATCTGACGTGTTGGGGCGCAGAATTCCAGAGGATGGGGGATATTCGGGAGAAATCTTGCAGGCGGTTGTGTGAGGAACGGATAAGTGTGGAGGAAAGGAGTAGGTCTTGGGAGGATCGAAGGTTACGTGAGGAAAGATAGTGTGAGATTAGTTCAGAGATATAGGGAGGAGACAGTTTATGGATGGCTTTGTAGGTCAGTGTTAGTATCTTGAACTGGATTCGTTGGGGAATTGGGAGCCAGTGGAGGGATTTGCAGAGGGGAGAAAGAGGGGAGTAGTGAGGAGAGAGCTGGATTAGTTGGGCAGCAACGTTGAGGACAGACAGTAAAAGTGCATGAGAGTTAGCATGGAGGCCGCAGAGGAGAATCAATTCAACAGGATAAAGTGCCTTGACGTCCAAGCTGCTGCCCAAGGAATCACCAGAGTCACTGGAATGTCTGGGATAAAAGTAGCCTTATTACACCGACACGTTTCGGAGCCACTCCTGGCTCCTTCTTCAGGGAAATAAGAAAAAGGAGAATGTTGCAATAGTCAAGGCGGGAGATAATGAGGGCATGTGCAAGAATTTTAGTAGATTGAGGGCTGAGGAAAAGACGGATTCTGGAAATATTCTTGAGCTGGAGGCGACAGGAGGTGGCGAGAGTTTCGATGTGGGGTTTGAAGGATAGAGCAGAGTCAAGAGTTACTCCAAGGCAGCGAATTTAAGGGGTGGGAGAGAGCATGATGCCAAATACCATAGTACATAGATCAGGTGGTGAAGATGAAAGATGGGATGGAGGAAAGATGATGAGTTCGGTTTTGTCTATGTTGAGCTTTAGGTAGCGAGAGGAGAAGGAGGATATGGCTGACAGACACTACGGGATTCTGGACAGCAGAGAGTTGACATCTGGGCCAGAAAGGTAGATTTGAGTGTCGTCAGCATACAGGTGATACTGGAAGCCATGGGACTATATGATTTGTCCTAGGCCAAGGGTATAGAATACCTCTCATGTGACTGTACAGTACTGTTTGGATGCACGGTGAGACTCAGGAGGAAGTATGGAGCGCCATTGAATTCCTGTATCATAGATCTTCCAAGAATAGTTTGCAGACTCCATATACAGAGCCCCTAAAGGTATTGGCAAACCATTTGGAGGCATGGCATATTTAACGCAGTGCCTCTGGACCTGTAGGAAGCCGAGGGTGAACGCAGGGTGGACGCAGCTGTCCTGTACTCATTATCTGAATTTTTTATTTTTTTCCGCTAACAGAGTTGAGTGTCAGCTTGTTTCTTTTTTTGGGACAAGACAATGTTTCCAGTGGCACCATTTTTATTTACATTCATCTTTTTAATTGCTTTTTATTACACCTTTATACTGGAGGTATGATTAAAAAGCATAATTTCTTGCCACTTTTTTTTTTACCGTGTTCACTGTAGAGGTTAAATAGTGGGACAGATTTATAGGAGGGGTCTTTACAGACGTGGTGATACTACATGTGTGTAACTTTTATGTTTTTGACCATTGATCTCATGTACTGCAATAGATATGTATTGCAATACATGAGAGCAGCCAGATTGCATTGACAGAGCTTGTCATTGAATCTGGCCCTAAAAGGCCACCCTACCTGCCAACCAGGAGGTCACTGTTTGACCTCTGGGTGCCATGGCAACCATCAGGAACCGATGGAGTCAGGTAGGGAGTCCATTCCCTCTCACAGCATTCTAGATGCTGCAATCGCTATAGATTGTGGCATCTAGAGAGTTAACAACCCAGGGCACCACGCACACCAGCTCAGGCTGACACCGCAGGAGCTTGGGTACAGTTAATCAGCCTGGAGCTCGGGCACCTTCTGGCGCAACTGGCAGCCCAGCTCTTGCAGCAATCACACAGAGAAGTGCACAATTCTCTGTGTGATTATGATGTGATCGGTCAGTCAGATTGACATGGTCAGATTCACTGACCAATTACATCACTCTGAGTTTGGGGACCACTGATACAAGTCTCCGTACCTCCCCCCCGCCGATCAGCTGTCACTGACAGCTGTCAGCATGGAACTGTCACTGCGTGTTTACAAGCAGTGACAGTTCAAAGCCATGACTGTTGACTGACTGTTCAAAATAGTACAGCCAATCACAGCTATCATGTTTGTGCGGTGGCAGCACCACCCTCCGGGAAATCAGGCTCCAGTGCCATGCTTACAGAATAAACAGATACCAGACCGGGATCCTCATTACCACGGCCATGGTACTGCATTTTCACCAGGGCGTACCTATACACCCTTGCTTGGGAACAAACTCCCTTTGAGGTCATACAGGTACGTCCTTCGTCATGAAGGGATTAATGGCCTTTAACTGTTTAGAAAAACATCTTTTTGGGTGAATTCTCATTGACGCTAATTACAAAAATATCTGCATTTTGGCAAAGATTCAATTCATGTAGAATTCAATTGTACTCAAATATATTCACTTATCTCTAGTTATATTTCTTTAAAAGAACCTGTTTTAAAAAAAGGCGTAGCTCACCATGAATTTCTGCCACAACAACACAAAATGTAGGCCAAAGTCTTTTTCAATGTCACTTTTCATCCCTAAATCGTAACATTCTTAGCGTGCCTTTGAAAGTCTACTTCATTGTTTTAGAAGTCTGAGGTACATTAAAAATATATCAGACTGTAACATAATAATGTATTCTCTGCACTCTCCTTGTCTCTTTTTTTAGCCTTATCTAAGTACAGCTTTGCTGTCGAAGTTCCCTTCATACCTATAATACAATTTTCCTTTTTAGCACCTTTGTGAAGGATTTATTAATTGAATCATGAAAGTTCCTTAAAGAAACAATGTAGTTATATAACGATTCTACAAAGGAAATTTCATTCTCATAAAGATTTCATTTGCCGGCTCTATTCAGAGAAGTCACTTAGGGGATTACATTTGAAATCCTGTCTGAAATAGAGAGCTTATTGCCTTTAAACCAGGTTCTCATCATGCATCTAAACAAATGACCTTTTTGGTGGCAATATCACTCAGCACCTAACAGCCATTGTCCTGGCTTCACCTGTAATCAGACTTCAGTTCTAGAAAGTTCACATACATATAGGGGGGAAATTATCAAAAGCAAAGTGAGAACACCTTTCATGTAGTATAATAAAGAATTTGGTACATAATAGACATCAATTGTGTTATGCTCTTTCCTTTATGTTAAAATGTACGTTAATTGTACTTTACTTTACAGCTGTAAAGGTCAACCCTTATATAATGCATAAAAGATTTGTCGGTGTGTCTTAATTTATTTGTCTACTTATTAAATTAGCATGAAACATTTTATTAGCTGAAACATATTTTCATGGGCTTTACTGATTCAGTATCTTAGAGTCATTGTACTAGGAATATTTTGGCAACGAATCTTGTAAAACAAGAATTTGTCAGGTTGCAAGTTTTTATATCCAACCCTGTTTATTCAGGACATGAGTGGCAAACCAGGTAATATCATGCATAGACACAAAAGGAAATATACTGTATATGGGTCATTTGTTTTCTTTTCAATTATTCATTTGTAGGATACCAGTGAACCATTGAACCATTCATGTCCGGGAAATATTTGTGTAGCCCCATAACTTGATTCTAAAATATATCATTGTTTTTAATCTTTGTTCGAATCTTTGTTCAGTGGCGGACCTTGTGCCATGAGGGCCCTGGTGCAGCAGGTGATGGTGAGGAGCAAGGGGGAGTTATGATGCTAGCGGATGTCGGCGGGGAGCGGGGGGGGGGGTGCTAACAGATGTCGGTGGGGGTGATGCTAACAGATGACAGCAAGGAGCGCGGGGGGGGTGCTATAGATGCTGCGGCTCCAACCTGCGCTGGGCCGTGCAGTCCTGGGAGCCGGGGCGGCAGAGGAGAGGAGGGGTGGGATCAGCCAAGGGATGCAGGAAGCTTCCCTCAGTTAACCCCCTCTCCTCTGACACAGGGTCATGGGGGTTGGCTGGGGGCCCCCCTGCAAGCTTGAGGGGCCCCCTAGCCAATCGGGGCCCTGGTGCAGCTGAACCAGCTGCACCACGGTAGGTCCGCCCCTGTTCGAAATGAGCAGACCTGGGCAAGCTGTGGTCCAAGAGCTACATCCAGTACTTTGGCTGTTCCTGTCCAGCCTGTGAACCAGAACAGCCATAGGACTTAAAAACAGCAGCATTCAGTCTTTGAAGTCGTGGATTCCAGTGGAAAACAGCACTGTATCCCACACGCTAGGCTTGATTTCAAAGATAACTGCAGATACCATTGAAAACAATTCAGCCTGTGTGAGTCTCAGTGCAGTGGTCATGATTATGCCACTAGATCACTCCTGCTGTATGTTGCCATAGCCCACACACTGAACAGACTAGACCAGTGAATAGAGAAAATGTAGCAAAGCAATTGTTCATTTTTTTTTAGGATTTTATTGTTTCTCAGTATCTGTGCAGGCCTCACACAAAGTGTAGGAGTGGGGGAGAGACATGGGACCATCATTTTGTGTGCGGGATCTATGGGGACCATCATACTGTGTGAAGACTTTGTGGGCTTATCATATTGTGGAAGAACTGTGGAAACATCATACTGGGTTATGGATTGTAAAGGCCATCATACTATGGGGAGGGCTGTGGAGAATTATACTGTGGGGAACTGAGGGGTCATCACACTGTGTGACCTGCTGTGGGCATATCATATTGTGTTGAAACATCATACTGTGTTTAGGCTGTGGGTGTATAATAGAGAAGGTGAAACATTTATAGGGAATGCACTGTGGGGCTATGATTCTGTGTGGAGAGCTTTAGGACATGAAACTGTGTTGGGGAGCTGTGGGGACATCATACTGTGTGGGTGACTCTGGAGCATCATACTATGTGTGATAGCTATGGATAATTAAACTGTTTTGGGAGCTGTGGGGACATAATATTATGTCTTTGAGAGGTGCTTTGGTAGCCATCAAATTGTTCAAGGGGGCATTTGAACTGTCACACAGTGGGAGATCTATGGAGGCATTTTTCCATGTGTTGGTGGTTGTAGGGCCATCATGCTGTGGGAAGGGTTATGGGTGTCATTATACTGTGAATCTCTGTGGGTATATCATAATATTGGAGTTTGTGGGGACATCATACTGTGTGGGAGGCTATGAGAATAACTAACATTTGATGAATATTTAGAAAAGTTCAAACATAGCTATAGGAAAGAGAGCACAATAGGGTTGTATCCTTCAATCACTTTTGTGTACCAACCAACTGTAACTGTTCACCTTGGATGGTTGTGTGACCCACAACAAGTGTAAGTGTATAGTATGGCTGCTGCAGGATCCACACTCCACGTGAACGCAGTGGTAGCAAAGGACGATTCCAGAAAGGGACAGTGTTTATCTGATCCACGCTTCTCATACAGTGAAAAGACCATAGTTGTCAGTAAATTATGGCTTTATTCCGATGCGTTTCATAGCGATATATCCGCTCCTTCCTCAGGGAACCAACGTAAACATGATTATATTGGTTCCCTGAGTAAGGAGTCGGGATATAGCTCTGAAACGCATCGGACTAAAGCCATCATTTCATGACAACTGTGGTCTTCAAATCGTATAAGCAACACAGATCAGATAAACACTGTCCCTTTCTGAATTTAGAAAAGTTAGCACTTTTCAAACTTTGAATGCTTATATTCTTAAACCAGAAAAGCATTCCACACAAAATAGTTAATAAACAATATTTTCCATAAATCTACTTTATATCTGCATAAAATCATTCTATTTGTTATTATGTCAAAATGAAAAAGTTAACATTTTTCAGCAATTTTTCTTTTTTTTTCTATTAAATTTACAAACCCAATTTTTTATTAACCTACTCAGACTTGAAATGTCTTTGATGGGCCAATATGTTGCAAAAGCATTAGAAGTGATATCATTTTAAAAGATGAACTCCTCAAGTTATTCTTTACTAACAGAAAATGTGCTAAACATTTAAGTACTAGATTAGAATTAGAGCAAAGTTTGATGAAAAATGATATTATTTGTAATAAAATATTCTTTACAAGCACATTTTTCATCTTTACAAGAGATAACAGGTAAAAACACTCCCCAAAATGTATTATGCAATTTGTCACAAATGTTTGCACTGGCAGGACGCAGCCGGCTCCAGTAATAAAGGCAGAGCACAGGTGCAAATACCGATGCAACAACCAGTGTCAGCCTACCATAACATGGAGGGGGTGATTGCTGGTATTATGCACACAGATGAGGTTTTTTGAAATTATGTCCTTTTCTGTGAATTGTTTTTGAATATTTTGTAGGGACTCGTAAGCATGGGTACCCTTGACGTTGAGTTACAAACATGCATATTTTGGGCCAAAATATCGACCAATACCTCACATTATTGTTCCTATGTTATATCATTTTTAACGCCCTTTTTTATTTTTCATCTCTATGCAGGATGCAGCCAGGCCTTTTGGTGTGTCTGTCCTGTGTGTATTTACATAGTGCTGGTCAGCGCGCCTGATCTAATAGTATGGGCATGATCAATAGGCTGTACCCAGATACTCTGCATCACACGTATCTGTGTGACTGATGCAACATGCAAGCCTCATGTGTGACATATATATATATATATATATATATATATATATATATATATGTCACAAGTCTGTGACAGCTTTTTCTGTTGTTTTTACTTTGGCTGTTAATTTCTTCAGTATCAGTGAAGGTTAGGGATGGGCGAATCTACTCGCTAGGACTCGTTACTCGGCGAGTAGTAAGGGACTCGCAGGACTCGGTACTCTGCGAGTTTCCCAGTGATTACTCGCGAGTCTAATGCAAATCAATATCAATCCTAGTTTTGTCAGAAACGCTGACAAAACTAGGATTGCCATTGTTTGCATTAGACTCGCGAGTAATCACTGGCTACTGTGCCAGTGATAGCAGGGAAACTCGCAGATAACTGCTGTTTCTTTGCAAGCCGATTCCAGCTGTCTTCTCTGTGCAGCTCCAGGGTCCTAGAGCCCGCCTGCTGCCTGATGTAGCAGTGCTGAGATTGTTCTCAGTCTGCTCATTCCCTGTGTACAGACATGAATGTCTGTGCACAGAGATGATGTAGCAGTGCTGAGATTGTTCTCAGTCTGCTCATTCCCTGTGTACAGACATGAATGTCCGTGCACAGAGATGATGTAGCAGTGCTGAGATTGTTCTCAGTCTGCTCATTCCCTGTGTACAGACATGAATGTCTGTGCACAGAGATGATGTAGCAGTGCTGAGATTGTTCTCAGTCTGCTCATTCCCTGTGTACAGACATGAATGTCCGTGCACAGAGATGATGTAGCAGTGCTGAGATTGTTCTCAGTCTGCTCATTCCCTGTGTACAGACATGAATGTCTGTGCACAGAGATGATGTAGCAGAGCTGAGATTGTTCTCAGTCTGCTCATTCCCTGTGTACAGACATGAATGTCTGTGCACAGAGATGATGTAGCAGAGCTGAGATTGTTCTCAGTCTGCTTATTCCCTGTGCATAGACATCTATATTTATGCACAGGGGATGTAGCAGAGAGGACATCGCGTTTTGGACTGCGTCGGACGGAAGAGGATTTTTTTAATCAAAGATGGAGTCCCTAATGGCTTTTTTTTTTATTTCTAATAAAAAATTTTCCTTGTGTTGTGTTTTTTTTAAAACAATTTAATAGAAATTCATGGTGGTCATGTCTAATATTGGCGTGACCGCCATAAATTTCGGGCTTAGGGCCAGCTGATAATACAAAGCTGGCCCTAACCTCTTTATTACCCAGCGTGCCACCGCTACCAGGGCCGCTGGAAGAGCGGGGTTCAGCGCCAGAGGATGGCGCTTCAATGAACGCGCCATCTTCTGGGGCGGCTGCGGGCTGCAATTTGCAGCGGGGGGTGCCCAGAAAGCTTGGGCATCCCTGCGCTGCGGATTCCAGCCCCCAGCTGCTTAGCTGTACCTGGCTAGACATAGAAATTGCGCGGAGCCCCACGCATTTTTTTTTAATTATTTCATGAATTTCAGAGTCAGTCTCAGAGTCAGAATCTCAGAATTTCATGAAATAATTAAAAAAAAATGCGTGGGGCTCCGCGCAATTTCTATGTCTAGCCAGGTACAGCTAAGCAGCTGGGGGCTGGAATCCGCAGCGCAGGGATGCCCAAGCTTTCTGGGCACCCCCCGCTGCAAATTGCAGCCCGCAGCCGCCCCAGAAGATGGCGCGTTCATTGAAGCGCCATCCTCTGGCGCTGAACCCCGCTCTTCCAGTGGCCCTGGTAGCGATGGCACGCTGGGTAATAAAGAGGTTAGGGCCAGCTTTGTATTATCAGCTGGCCCTAAGCCCGAAATTTATGGCGGTCACGCCAATATTAGACATGACCGCCATGAATTTCTATTAAATTGTTTTAAAAAAAACACAACACAAGGAAAATTTTTTATTAGAAATAAAAAAAAAAGCCATTAGGGACTCCATCTTTAATTAAAAAAATCCTCTTCCGTCCGACGCAGTCCAAAACGCGATGTCCTCTCTGCTACATCCCCTGTGCATAAATATAGATGTCTATGCACAGGGAATAAGCAGACTGAGAACAATCTCAGCTCTGCTACATCATCTCTGTGCACAGACATTCATGTCTGTACACAGGGAATGAGCAGACTGAGAACAATCTCAGCTCTGCTACATCAGGCAGCAGGCGGGCTCTAGGACCCTGGAGCTGGGGCAGCCAGAACACAGAGAAGACAGGATCTTATCTGTGCGAGTCAGCGATTACTTACAAAGTAAACTAGCAATGCAAATAAATGACACAACTAGGATTGCTTCAGGCTGAAGCTTCCGAGACACATCTGCGATTTGTAAATCTCACACTACTCGCTATTACTCACTTCCCCATTCATTAACATTGGACTCGCTAGACTCGCAACGAGTAGCGAGTCCTGGGCTCGGACTCGCTAGAGTCAAGCGATTCCGAGTAATTTAGGATTCGCCCATCACTAGTGAAGGTTAATGTTGTTTCTTTGCTGGTAGCACAAGTTAGACTTGCTGCAGTGTGTGTCCACTCCCACCTCTCCTTAAGTAGTTATGTGATCCATTAAGTGTTGTCGGTGATAGTTCATACTACTTTGACCAGCCTGGAGAGTGGAGGTGTTTCAGCCACTGCTTTGTGAAGTTTAGACAACCTTGTGCCACTCCCCTGATGCCATTACTAAGAAATCGACAGATTCTAAGCAGTGAACATTTGTTTCTTTTCCTGTTCCTTTGGGTGGGGAGTGGGGATTGTTCCTAGGTTTTCTCAGGAGAAAGGGTTACACTGGAAGCTCAGACCTCGCCACCTTTAGAAGTACCTCTGGGATAAGGGAAATCACAGGCTCCTAGCAGCTAAGGGACAGATAAGGCAACCCTTCCCCTGGAATATGTAGGTAACCCTTTCCATCCCATGACAATATACAGTGGGTATGGAAATTATTCAGACCATTTAAACCTTTCATTCTTTGTTTCATTGTAGCCATGTGGTAAATTCAAAAAAGTTCATTTTTTATCATTAATATACATTCTGCACCCCATGTTGACTGAAGAAAATCCAGAAATGTTAACATTTTTGCAAATTTGTTAAAAAAGAAAACCTGAAATATCACAAGTTCATAAGTAATCATACCCTTTGCTCATACACTCATATTTAAGTCACATGCTGTCCATTTCCTTGTGATCCTCCTTGAGATGGTTCGACTCCTTCACTGGAGTCCAGCTGTGTTTAATTAAACTGATAGGACTTGATTTGGAAAAGCACAAACCTGTGTATATAAGACCTCACAGCTTACAGTGCATGTCAGACCAAATGAGAATCATAAGATGAAAAGAACTGCCCAAGGAGCCAAGAGACAGAGTTGTGGCAAGGCACAAATCTGGCCAAGGTTACAAAATAATTTCTGCAGTACTCAAGGTTCCTAAGAGCATAGTGGCCTCCATAATCCTTAAATGGCAGAAGTTTGGGACCACGATAAGGTTTCCTAGACCTGGTTGTCCAGCCAAACTGAGCAATCATGGGAGAAGAGAGTCGGTGAGAGAGGTAAAGAAGAACCCCAAGATCACTGTTGCTGAGCTCCAGAGATGCATTAGTGCTATGGGAGAAAGTTCCACAAAGTCAACTATAACTGCAGCCCTCCACCAGTTGGGCCTTTATGGCAGAGTGGCCAGATGGAAGCATCTCCTCAGTGCAAAACGTATGAAAGCCCACATAGAGTATGAAAAAAAAAACATATGAAGGACTCCCAGACTATGAGAAATAAAATTCTTTGATCTAATGAGACAAAGATAGAAATTCTTGGTGATAGTTCTAAGGGGTATGTGTGGAGAAAACCAGGAACTGCTCATCACCTGCCCAATACAATCCCAACAGTGAAACATGGTGGTGGCAGTATCATGCTAGGGGTTTTTTTTTCAGTTGCAGGGACAGGACGACTAGTTGCATTTGAAGGAAGCATGAATGCAGCCAAGTACAGATATTTCCTGGATGAAAACCTCTTTGAGAGAGATCTGGACCTCAGACTTGGCTGAAGGTTCACTTTCCAGCAAGACAGTGACCCTAAGCACACAGCTAAAATAATAAAGGAGTGGCTTCAGAACAACTCTGTGTCCATTCTTGACTGGCCCAGCCAGAGCTTTGGCCTAAACCCAATTGAGCACTTCTGGAGAGACCTTAAAATGGCACCACCAACGTTCACCATCCAACCTGACGGAACTGGAGAGGATCTGCAAGGAAGAATGGCAGAAGATCCCCAAATCCAGCTGTGAAAAACATGTTGCATCATTCCCACGAAGCCTCATGGCTGTACTAGCTCAGAAGGGTGCTTCTACTTAATACTGAGCAAAGGGTCTGAATACTTATGACCATATGATATTTCAGTTTTTCTTTTTTAATAAATTTGCAAAAATGT
Organism: Allobates femoralis; assembly: GCA_033576535.1. Classification (NCBI taxonomy): domain Eukaryota; kingdom Metazoa; phylum Chordata; class Amphibia; order Anura; family Aromobatidae; genus Allobates; species Allobates femoralis. The sequence goes on from JARQOC010000003.1 coordinate 268,138,010, forward strand.
CTACATTTTTGTATTTTTCAGTCAAGATGGGGTGTAGAGTGTACATTAAGGAGAAAAAAATGAGTTTTTTGAATTTACTAAATGGCTGCAATGAAATAAAGAGTGGAAATTTTAAAGGGGTCTGAATACTTTCTGTATCCACTGTATATTGCCAGTAATCACCGCCTACATGTTATGTTAGGCAGAGATTGGGCATCACATTGCTCCTGTGCTGTTCTGCCTCTATCATTGGGGCCAGCTGCATCCTACCAGTGCATTAATGAGCGTATGGCTGTTTTCTGTAAGTTTTTTTTAAATTATGACCTTTTCTGTGAATTGTCCTAAATGTGGCAATATTTCATACATGGTCAGACACTGTTTAAGCCAATGGCAGAACTGGAAATTGAAGAAACATAATTTTATTTTTGCAGCATAAATGTTGTATTTAAAATGCCCCCACAATTGACTATATTTTGGAGATTAGGAATTAATTTTGGAGTGTGAACGTCAATATTTACAAAACTTTATAACATTTGGACGTGAACATGAAGAATTATATTTTTCCAAATACAACGTTGTTTTAGTCTCAAATTTGTAATTGTCACTAGGGATGAGCGAGTCCTAAATTACTCGGAATCGCTAGACCCGCACGAGTCCGAGCCCAGGACTCGGTACTCGTTGCGAGTCTAGCGAGTCCAATGTTAATGAATAGGGAATAGGGATTCGCGAGTCCCGAATAGAGAATACAGGACTCGGAATCGCAGACTCGCTAGGATTCGGACTCGTAGATTGCCATTGACTTGCATTGGACTCGTTACTGAGCGAGTATTCGCTAAAAGACTCGCCGATTACCGAGTCCAGCGAGTCCCTTAAGAATCGCCGAGTAACGAGTCCTAGCGAGTAGACTCGCTCATCCCTAATTGTCACAATGGATAGCAGGTAAAAAAAAGTGTTCTATACTATAATTTACCAATTCTCCCGTATACTGTGGTACCCCATATATGGGCAAAAGCTAATGTTTGGGCACATGGCAGGGCAGAAAGTAAAGAACAATATCTGATTCTTAATGCACAGATTTATCTGGAATAGATTGAAGTTACCATGTTGCATTTGCAGAGCACATGAATTGCCACAACAGTAGAAACCTCACACAAGTGACCAATATTTAGAAACTAGACCCCTCCAGAAATAATGAAAGAGTGTGCTAAGCATTTATAACTAACAAATGCTTCACAGAACGTTATAAAATTTAGATGTGAAAACAATGAAATATTTTTTTTCAAATAAATGTTAATTTGCTTCCAAGTGTCTAATTTTTGTAAGTGGTGGTGAGAGAAAATGGACCAAATGCCTTGCAACTTCTTACAAATGCAGTGATACCCCATATGTGAAGAAAAACTAACAACTAGGCACATGGCCAGGTGAGGAACAAAGGACGAAATCGCTACTACGTTGCCGTCTTTTAAAACACGGGCGCCCAATTACAATGCCACTAGTCACAACCAATTGGAGCTGAGGGGCGTGGAATAGGGTACACCTACAGTATGTGTCTCATTCAGAGTCGCTAACGAGGTCGTTGGTAAGGTGTCAGACACAGCGATGTAGCATTCCCAGTGGGAGCGCAACGACGCAGGAATGACCCAGAGCAGAATGTAACGATCAACGATCTCACAGTGGGGGCCAGATAGTTGGTGCGTGTCTCACACAACGATATCATTGGCGGGATCGCTGTTGCATCACAAAATTTGTGACGTTACAATGATCTCGTTAGCAATCTCGTTGTGTGAGACAGGGCCTTAAGAAAGCAAAGAGCTTTGATTATTGGAGCTCATATTTTGACTTTATGTTGAAGATGAAGAGAGGCCCAGGCATGACAAAAAATAGTAACTGGGGTGGTCATTTTTAACCCACAAAATACATCACAGAATTTTATAAAATTGGTCATGGAAATAAAAAAAAAAACATTTTTAGTAATGTAAAATTACAAGAATGTCATGTGAAGCAGTTAGTGCCTCAAAAGACATTCTGTCTGTTGTGAAAGTAGCAATGATTTAAAAATGTGAGCCAGGAATAGATTCCCAACAATAATTAAAGCCAAACCATCTCAAATGGCACCGCAATCCCAGTGAAGCCTATGACTTGCAAACCTAGCATCATATTGCATCAGTACAGCCTGTGTGCATGACCCCAGAAAGTGCTGTTAATAAAAACTATATAACGGATAGAAACTAACAAAAGAAGTAAAGTACAAAAGACGTAAAGTCAAGAAGTAACGAAGAAGTAAAGACACAAAAGAAGAAACTTTAGTCAAAGAGGAAATGTATCAACTTCTTCATTTCACCTTTCTATTGGTTGCTTGTGTCAAAGTAGAGTGAGAAAGAGAAATGGATTTAGAGTGAATTTTTCTTTGTCAGGATACAGCTTGCAGTTGTAGAAGTCTTCCCCTGATATTATGTTTAAAATGAAGACGAAGAATGACAAGCATTATAGCCTCCAATCCCACACCCTCAACTGGTGTTCAAAAGATTTCTAGAAGTGTTATTAAAGGGAACCTGACCCCTCCAAATCACCCCAAACCCTATTAATACCTGTCCCTGCACCCTAACATATCAGTATTAGTGCTCCTTTTCAATTATAAAAGCGCTCTGTAACATTGGAATAATCAACAATATACACTTACAAATCTGAGACTTCTTGTCCCTGAATAAGTCTCACAGGGCGTCCCCTGTGAGACTCTTAGCCCTCCCTGGGTGCTCATTTTCACGCCCCAAATGATCCACCCTCTCTCTGTCTGTGCTGCTGTGATGTGGAGCTGAAGGCAGGAATAATGATTTGCATTCTGTGAGTGATAGAGAGGGGGGAGGGTAAAGTCTGCACAAGCAGAGCTCACAGACAGAGAGAGGGTGGATCCTAGAACCTGCAAAACAACATGCCCTAAGGGCTAAAGAATATAGCCCCTGCTAATTATAATCACTAATGAGTAAGTATTAAAATGTTTGTATGCACTTTCACAGGATGCTTTTAGGAAGCAAAAGAAGTGTGAGATTAGTGATAGGATGCTGCAGGGACATGTTTTGGTAGCTTAGGAGGCGTTCTGGAGGTGACAGGATCCCTTTAAGGAATTGTCTCACACTTTGGTCATTCTGATCAGTAAGATGTACTATAAAACTTACAGCATAATGTCCAGGTCCAGGAGTCCACACGGCATCCTTATTCGAAATGTACAAAGCACGAGATGCAGAAGATCCAAAGACAGCATTGGATAAGTTCACCTGATTTGCCTTCTTCAAGCTCTCATTTGCTATACCATAGCTAAATATATTGTAAGAACCTGGACCTGGAAGCAGAAAATATATATTACAAGATACATTGACCCTGACGACTAACACGGTACTTAGCCACAGGAGCGTAACAATAATGGGTGCAGTGGAATAGGGGCTCAAGACTGTGTGGGGGTGCATCAAGTACCTCTGGCCCATATTAGAAGATCAATACCATTGAAGGCTTGTGATAATTGAGAGCACTGTTATAAAAATTACACTAATGGTACCTTTACACGCGGCAACATTTCTAGGGTTTCCACAGGTAACTTACTGGCTGCAGTGAAATCATGGAGACAAGGTTCTATCTTGTTGCTGTGTACAAATGGAATAATCTCTCCATGATTTCACTGCAGCCAGTAAGTTACCTGTGGAAACCCTAGAAATGTTGCCGCGTGTAAAGGTACCATAAGTCTAAAAAACTTCAAGTTATGCCACTAGGTAGCCATGTTAATACCACAGCCCAATATTTACTTGAGCAATTAGTGTAATTGATTAATAGTTTCAAAATTTATTGAATTTAATGCAAAAAGTTCAATGATAAAATAATTTCTTAAAAAGTTTTATCCTAATAACTAATCTTGCCCATAATCAATCGTACTTCCCTATATGTGATTATATTCCCATTTCATTACAGAAAGCCAAGATTCATTTTTGCTCTTTTTGTAAGGATGCTCCGGAGAACTTTACAGTTCAGGCTTCCCACAGAGATTCATTTTATTGCCATTATCTGTGAAATGTACTATATTTAAAGCCACAATTTAGTTTTGTGATAAAAAAATGAAATGTAGCATCTGAATATGGTATTAGGTCTGAAAAAGAATTAAGAAGAATAAATTATGCCTCACATGTAACCTATTACTTATAACAATCTTCAGAGACTTCTAAGTTTTTGAAATGCAGATAAAAGTAAAGTGTTAAGGTGTCCTTACGTATGTTATAACCATATGATTTATGTACTTGTACACATACCGTAGAAACTGGGAAATGATTGTAGCAATCTTTTAAGAAGGCCTTTCACCAGTGTGGGCATGTTAAAACATGAAGTAGTGGCTGTAAAGCTGAATAAAATGCAGTTTCTTCTTTTTTTTTATTTTGCCATCTCTGTTGAAGAGATATTAGCTAGTAAAATTTAGATTCTAATTTCCCTTTCAAGCAATGGGTCATTACCAGACATTCATCTCTGTGGTAGTTTACTGCTTCCTTGCATGGCATTGCGCAATTATAGGTTTTTTGCAGTAGAAAAAAACAGTAAAAAGCCTCCTGGAAAGGTGAAAACTGGTTTTCTTTGTGTGATACAGAGAAACATAACATGACTTATAACTGTACTCTGATCTTACTGCTGGTACCTACTGTGATTGCAAGAAGGGAGTGGAGCAGAACTGTGTGCCATTACAAACACTTCTTCTTTTGCACCTTTCATCTCCCTGCATTGTCATCTCTGCTCTACTCCTCTTCCCATGGTTAGGTGCCTGTCACACTGAGCGACGCTCCAGCGATCCCGACAGAGATAACGACCTGGCCGGGATCGCTGGAGCGTCACTACGTGGTAACTGGGGAGCTGTCAAAACAGGCAGATCTTCTCAGCAACCAGGCACTAGGGAGCCACCTCCACATTGCTGGAAGCGAGAGCACGCTGGTAACTATGATAAACATCGGGTATCTAGGTGTGGCGCTTCCGTCTCAGTGATGAAATGGTTAAATCCAGAGCTCCATACACCACACAACACACCAGAGGTAGAGGGCCAATCGGGTCCTGGTGGGAGGAGTGCAAGGTGTAGTGTGGGGGGGAAAGTAAGTTAGGAGGGGAGTTGGAAGTCGTCAGAGGAAAGGAACAGGGACCTTCACAGTGCTGTGCAGCCCTGGAACAGTAACCTAACCGGCAGGGCACCATCAAGCGGTGAACCAGACCAGGAAACGGGCAACAAAAGCAAATAAGCAACGGGTAAAAAGACACCCATGCCCAACCTCACCGGACACCGGTTCCGAGGCAAACAGACGTTCACCGCTGTTCTGCAAACCGGAATGATGGAGAAGCTTTTTAAGAGCGCCTCACTACAGCCCAAATCAGCAGTCTTACCGGCGAGGTACCCACCATTGGGATCCAGGACTCTTCTCGGTTAACGTGACTAAGCTGAAGTCCTCCCAGTACCCCGATCCGGTGCACTAAGGCAGCAAGGCAACCAAAATAGGACGGTTAGATAAAAGGAGTTACACCGTGGAGCTCTGGACTGAGGTCATTCATCGCTGGGACCACCCGGTCCGTTACCTAAAGACTGTACTCTGTGTATTGCACCGAACCTACAGTAAAGACCCGTTATAGAGGAGCAGTGTGTCAGTGCATTTCTTCCAGAACTGTTATTAACCTTGCTCATCAAACTACCCGAGCTGCTGTATTCCATCTGGAGCAGCTCCTGGCCCCGGGGACTCCTGCTCATCCTGTAGGGAGCATCCCATCCAGCTGCCGCACATCCCCCGGAGGCCCAAGCAGCAACGGTGCCATCACCGGACTCCCACAGGTGGCGTCACGACAATCAAGACTTATCCCAATCCTTTATTTCCTTTTTTGTTTGACCACCGGGCCCCACAGCCTCAGGCGCGGAACCGTGACAAGTGCTGCATCGCCTGAGACGTGAGAATCCGGCAACGGTGAGTCATAGGCAGCACACAGTGCCTAGATACCCGCTGTTTATCATGGTTACCAGCCTGTGAGGTCCCTGATTGCTGGTCTCTCGCTGTCACACACAGTGATGCGTGCTGACCAGCGGGAGACCAAGGACCAAAAAAATGGTCCTGAACCATGTGCAGTGATCAGCGACCTCACAGCAGGTGCCTGATCACTGCTACATGTCACACACAGCGACAATGCTGGGGAGGTCGCTATGTGTGACGGGGGCTTTACAATGAGACTGTGAGACGAGAGCTGCAGAGGCAGAGTTGTTTGTAATGATACACAGCTCTGCTGCTCTCCCTCTTATATCACAGTAGGTGCCAGTAGCAAGATCAGTAAGGAGACCAGAGACATTTCATGTCTTTCTGTATAACACAGACTGAACTTTCCTGGATTTTTTTTCCTCTGCATGACACCTACTGCATATGATTGGTCAATGTCATGCAGAGGTAAAAGTACAAATCCACAGAGATGAATCTCTGGATGAAGAGTAAATTATTACTAAAACATTTTCAAGCTAATAATTCCACAATGAAGATGGTATAGCAACTAATAAACACTATACATCATCAATTATAAAAACACCACAATAATAATGCATCAAACTATTTCCGATTGTTGCGGATCTTAAAACAGGGATTGGAGCCACAAGAATATTAAAAAATTCATCAGTCTATGAGTGTATTGTACATCCAGTATAAATCAATCAAACACCTGCATAATTCAATTAATATACATCCGTAGGGATTCCTTAAGTGATATATTGGTACCATCCAGGGCGACCAGTTCGATCTCCAAACCCCACCACCCAATATGTAGTCAGCAAAAAGGCTCTATGTGAAAAAGTGCTTTATGCAAAAAATTATAAATTCACCTTATTTATAAAAAATATATATATAAATGGTGCCACATCTTCACACAAAAAATAAATAAATACCAGTGTCAACACAATTGATAAAAACTGTCACACAATATAATTGCTTCACAAAATTAAAAAAGAATGTATAGAGGCAACTTATTGCTGCAGTGTTATAAAAAATTAAAAAGACAAGTGATTCACAATATATAAAGTGCACAATAAAAAGAGCCTTTCAACATTGGACCAATATATCGGTGGGGACTGTTCAGAGATTATCCTGACCCTGAGGGATCAACCTTGAATCTTCCACAGGTGGATAAAATATTACTTTCACTATAGGGGGACAATATTCCTCCTATATCACAAAGAAAGACATGTACTTCTCTTATATCAGAACAGGCATATGCAGAACTGCAAGTTTCCTGCAGAAACCTAGTTACTCTCACATAGATATACCAGCTATATGGATTGCAAGCAGCCACCTATTATCCTCCTGTACTGAGGTCGGACAATGTCCGGTAATATCTAATCCCCTCAGGATTGACCCTCTGGAAGAAGCCGCAGGGCGAAACGCGTCAGGGTGACGGTGCATCATATCTGGACAGGTAATTATACCACTACTGAGGGGATTAGATATTACCGGACATTGCTGATTTTGTAGTAACTTAGCTGCTAGTGCAGCCATTAGGCACAGGTTAGAATACTGGATTTATGGTTTGCTGTGAGTAGTGGGTATTATTACCTGTTGTCAGGTAGAAAAATATTGGAATCTGAGAGTCCTCAGTGGTTGATACCTTTTAATGGCTAACAGAATAGATAGTAAGCATAGCAAGCGTTCGGGACACTATGGCCCCTTTATCAGGCTGATAATGACACAAATTCTGAAGACACATACATATATACTTAAGCAAAAAAAAAAGCAGGGTTAGATGATGTAGTAAATATGACAGATGACTTAAAGCACAGTTAGGCTATGGCGTGGGGACAGGTGATGGAAAGGTAAAGTAAAGTCAAAATTCCAAGATAAGAGGAACTGATTTTATTATTGTTCTATGATTAGTGGCCTGCGGAGACATGAAGATTTCTCAGTGAGTGTAGGAAGTCATAAGTTGGTGCGAGACAGTTCACAAACGATTTATGGCTTTCTACACTCACTAAGGAATCTTCAGGTCTCCACAGGCCACTAATCATAGAACAATAATACAATTGGTTCCTTTTATCTTGGAATTTTGAGTTTACCTTACTTTCCCAACTCCTCCTCACCTCCCTAGCCTGACCCTGCTTTATGTCACCTGTTGTATTTACAACATCATCTAACCCTGCTTTTTTTGGCTTATGTATATATGTATGTGTCTTCAGAATTTGTGTCATTAATAAGCCTGATGAAGGGGCCATAGTGTCCCAAAAGCTTGCTATGCTTACCCTCTTTTCAGTTAGCCATTAAAAGGTATCAACCACTAAGGACTCTCAGATTCCAATATTTTTCTATCCACTAGCTAAAACAGTATAAAAATTCTTTACCTGTTGTCAGATATAAATTTTATATGAATGATCCTTTTATACTTCTATTTGTTAGAATTTACCTCACTCAGATACAATTTTCTCCCTTAATAGGATAGGTTTTTCCTTGAGCCAATTTATACACAACATATACCTATTGTATGTGTTAAAATATTCTGTATACTTGTGAGCTTTTGTAATTTTTAAATCAGTAACATCTTTGAGGACAGTGAAGTCTGCAAGACAGGGGTGAGAGGAAAAAAAAACTTGACAAACTGGAAATCCTTCTCTACACTTTTGTAATTTTTGTAATCTATTTGTAATTTATTTTTTACTATATACCGATCAGTGTCTCAGGACTACAGATGAGCCACCACCCTAGTGTTCTAATTCAATTCGGATCGCCGAATTGGGCGTTTGTTCATTGAATGTTTGTCGAACACCATTGAATCCCATTGATAACAACGGCAGCCAAACACAAACACATACAAACACATAAAAAACACATTGAAAAGACATAGAAAACATCTTCTAAAGTGTCCAAAAGGTGACAAACTACTCAGAAGATACAACAAACATCTGGAAAAGTGAAAACTACATATAAAAATGCGAAAAGAAAAGAGATAGACGAGTAAAAGGGGGAGGAGACACAGATATAGGCATGTCATGCCCTTCCAAAACCAGTTTTTACTACAGTAGTTGTAAGCAGTCCCGCCGATACGGCATTACGGGCCATACAGTTGTACGGGGCCCGGCAATCCGTGGAGGGGGCGTGGCCAGAGAAACAGCTGGGGGGGGGGGCCCGGGCGCACTGGCTGTGGGCGGGGCCGTTTGGAGCAAGGAGGCCCGCCCCTTTTGGCCAGCCCAGCAGTGCTCAGTGTGACTGGGTGGCAGTGTAGTGTGACGCTGCATCCGGCGCCGCCCACACAGGAAATAGACAGCGGCGCCGGCTGCAGGCCTGCAGCGTCACACTACATATGACAAGCGGTGCCGCCACCCGCCCGCCGGTAAAGTAATAATAGAGAGGGGGGGAGGCAGCACTAAGGGGGCCCCGAGGATGGTGTGGGGGCAGCGGTCAGGGGCCCCCTAGGATGACATGTGGGGGCAGGCAGAGGTGTGGGGGCCACTCTCAGGGGCCTCTGAGCCCCAAGGCTGAGGTGTGGGGGCAGCTCTCAGGGGCCCCACACTTCAGCCTCAGGGGCCCCTGAGAGCTGCCTACCCCCACATGTCATCCTAGGGGGGCCCTGAGAGCTGCCCCCACACTTCAGCCTCAGGGGCCCCTGAGCCCCGAGGCTGAGGTATGGGGGCAGCTCTCAGGGGCCCCTGAGGCTGAAGTGTGGGGGCAGCTCTCAGGGGCCCACTAGGATGACATGTGGGGGTTCGCAGCTCTCAGGGGCCCCTGAGGCTGAAGTGTGGGGCCCCTGAGAGCTGCCCCCATGCTTCAGCCTCAGGGGCCCCTGAGAGCTGCCCCCACACCTCAGCCTCAGGGGTCAGGGGCCCCTGAGGCTGAAGTGTGGGGGCAGCTCTCAGGGGCCCACTAGGATGACATGTGGGGGTTCGCAGCTCTCAGGGGCCCCTGAGGCTGAAGTGTGGGGCCCCTGAGAGCTGCCCCCACGCTTCAGCCTCAGGGGCCCCTGAGAGCTGCCCCCACACCTCAGCCTCAGGGGTCAGGGGCCCCTGAGGCTGAAGTGTGGGGGCAGCTCTCAGGGGCCCACTAGGATGACATGTGGAGGTTGGCAGCTCTCAGGGGCCCCTGAGGCTGAAGTGTGGGGCCCCTGAGAGCTGCCCCCACACCTCAGCCTCGGGGCTCAGGGGCCCCTGAGGCTGAAGTGTGTCAGCAGCTCTCAGGGGCCCCTGACCCCCGAGGCTAAGGTGTGTGGGGGCAGCGCTCAGGGGCCCTTGAGGGTGAGGTGGAGGGCAGCGCTCAGGGCATGATGGCTTATGCCACACAGCTGCACACAGGTTAGGAGAGGGCTCTCCCCTCTCAGCACACAGGGAGCCGGGCCCTCCAGCACACTGTCGTCTTTCCTCTTCGTCCCCCTCCTGTCGTCTTTCCTCTTCGTCCCCCTCCTGTCGTCTTTCCTCTTCGTCCCCCTCCTGTCGTCTTTCCTCTCCGTCCCCCTCCTGTCGTCTTTCCCCTCAGTCTCCGTCCTGTCCTCTTTCCCCTCAGTCTCCGTCCTGTCCTCTTTCCCCTCAGTCTCCGTCCTGTCCTCTTTCCCCTCAGTCTCCGTCCTGTCCTCTTTCCCCTCCATCCCGCTCCTGTCCTCTTTCCCCTCTGTCTCCCTCTGCCCTCTTTCTCCTCCATCCCCCTTCTGTCCTCTTTCCCCTCAGTCTTCCTCGCTCCTTTCTCCTCCGTCTCCCTCTGTTCTTTCTTCTCCGTCTCCCTCCTATCTTCCAGCTTTCTCTGTTCGCCTCTGATCTAGGACTTTGTGTTGTCAGCTCAGGGGCATGGCAGATGTTTGTGTGGGGGTGGTCCAGGTCCATTCCCTGATGATGACATCACAGTCTGTTGCCCTCCCTTGTAGTGGTTGGAGAATCTGATGAGGTCACAGGATCTGGCCCGCTCCACAGGACGCTGCCGCTCATCCTGAAGATCAGAAAGCCAAGATCACCGAGGTACCGGCGCAGGAGGAACCGCCTGAAGCTGTCAACGCTGAGGCCGAGCCAAGGACAGAGCGCACGATGAAGATGAGAGGTCAGTGAATCAGCCCACAGCTCTCTCAAGTGTGTGTGTATGATATATATATATATATAGTATACTAAGATAAGAAAGCCAGTGGCACTCACCAGGGTTGATCTTTAATTCTTTATTACCGCATATTTTCTGCGGGGTGCAAAGACGAGCAGGGGGAGGGAGGTGCTGACACGAGGACGACGGTAACCGTTTCGCGGTATATATGAGAGAGAGAGTAAAAAAAGGAAAAGCAGCACAAAAAAATAGAAAAGAGTGGACCTTATAGCCTAGGGATGAGCGAGTCCTAAATTACTCGGAATCGCTAGACCCGCACGAGTCCGAGCCCAGGACTCGGTACTCGTGGCGAGTCTAGCGAGTCCAATGTTAAAGAATAGGGAATATGGATTCGCGAGTCCCGAATAGATAATACAGGACTCGGAATCGCAGACTCGCTAGGATTCGGAGCATTGGACTCAGGGGCTGGCTGGAGCCTCTTCCCCTGGGTGGCAGTTAGGTATCCCCGGCCCTGGTTGAGAAGCGGGGGGGGGGGGGGGGTTGCTGTCGGGCTGTCGGGTCCAGGCAGCCTTGAGAACCGGGGGGGGGGGGGGGTGCTGTCGGGTCCAGGCAGCCTCGAGAACCGGGGGGCTGCTGTCGGGTCCAGGCAGCCTTGAGAACCGGGGGGGGGGGGGGGTGCTGTCGGGTCCAGGCAGCCTTGAGAACCGGGGGGGGGGGGGGGTGCTGTCGGGTCCAGGCAGCCTTGAGAACCGGGGGGGGGGGGCCCGGCGGCCTTGAAAAGCGGGGGGGGGCTATCAAAGCTGACCTTACCTCCTCCAGCCGCGAAGCAGCCCGCCTGCCGCAAACCGACTCGCCGGCCGCAAAGCGACGCCCGATTTGGACTCGTTACTGAGCGAGTATTCGCTAAAAGACTCGCCGATTCCCGAGTCCAGCGAGTCCCTTAAGAATCGCCGAGTAACGAGTCCTAGCGAGTAGACTCGCTCATCCCTATTATAGCCCAATGGCGTGGCCATGCATTGGGTAATACAGTCCACTTTTTTCTATTTTTTTGCTCTGTTTTTCCTTTCTTTAGGCTGGGTTCACATTTGCGGACCCCTCCGCAGCGTTCTGCGGAGGGGGTCCGCAAATGTGACCGCAGCGGCCGCGAGCTCCTATCTTTATAATGGGAGCGCACGGTGCTGCGCTTGACAGCGGGCGAGAGTGTGTGATTTGTGCGCAGGCATACGTCTGCGCACAGATCACATATGGGGGTGAATGGGTGCGCACGGTCATGCGCTGTCAAGCGCAGCACTGTGCGCTCCCATTATAAAGATAGGAGCTCGCGGCCGCTGCGGTCACATTGCGGACCCCTCCGCGGAACGCTGCGGAGGGGTCCGCAAATGTGAAGGCAGACTTACTCTGTTGTAAGGAACCATCTGGATTGCTGGTTGGGAAAGCTTTACACATTAATTGAGGTAATTTTTGGTGCTGTTCCAATTTTTCACTATATAGATAATGTATGTTTGGGTGGAGGCGGAGCATGGGGGGAGGCGGAGCCTGGGTGGAGGCTGGGCGGAGTCTCAGGGGGTGGAGGCTGGGCGGAGTCTCGGGGGCCCCAAAATTTTGGCAGTAAGGGGCCCCGAAATTCCTAGTGGCAGCCCTGGTTGTAAGGCATCATGCACATGATGAGGAGTTGAGTTTTACTTCAGTATCTGTAAGGCCACGTCCAGAAGATGAGTATTTGTTGAGTTTCACTTCAGTATTTGTAAGGCCATGTGCAGATGATGATTATTTTGTGCGTTTCACTTCAGTATCCGTAAGGCCATATTCAGATGATGATTATTTGGTGTGTTTTACTTCAGTATCTGTAAGGCTATGTCCATAAGATGAGTATTTGTTGAGTTTTACTTCAGTATCTGTAAGGCCATGTTCAGATGATGCTCATTTGGTGCGTTTAACTTCAATATCTGTAAGGCCATGTGCAGGCGATGAGTATTTGGTGTGGTTTTTAACGCAGCATCTGGAAGGCCGTGTATTTGGTGCGGTTTTTAATGCAGTATCTGGAAGGCCTTGTGCAGGCGATGAGTATTTGGTGCGGTTTTTAACGCAGCATCTGGAAGGCTTTGTGCAGGCGATGAGTATTTGGTGCGGTTTTTAACGTAGTATCTGGAAGGCCTTATGCAGGCGAGGAGAATTTGGTGCGATTTTTAACGCAGCATCTGTAAGGCCTTGTGCAGACGATGAGTATTTGATGCGGTTTTTAACGCAGTATCTGAAAGGCCTTGTGCAGGTGAGGAGTATTGTGCCACATTTAAGGGACCACAAGAAGGATCTCAATTTTTTCCAAAAATTTGAGCACAGACATCACTTCTGTGGCATCAATTGCCCCACAGTTGCAAAGTTAAAATGGTGATTTTTAGTCAATAATCCACAAGGCTTTATTCTCCCCAGGATGACACAGGGGTGGAAAAGTACTTGCCGATCCATGCCTTGTTCATCTTTATAAACGATAGTCTGTCTACATTCTGGGTGGACAGATGTGTGCGCTTTTCTGTCAGCACACCACCAGCCGCGCTGAACACACGTTCAAAGAGAATGCTGACTGCGGGGCATGACAAGATCTCCAAGGTGTGAGTGGCGAGCTCAGGCCATGTTTCTAGATTGGAAACCCAAAATGAGCAAGGCTCCACTTCCCCAGTCATGGCATCGATGTTAAGTTGGAGATACTCGTGTACCATCCACTCCATGCGTTGACTATGTGTCAGACTCCTCGTGTCTTGAGGCCTTGCATATGATGGCCACAAAATTGCTGTTACCACCACCAGATACGGTGTTACTGGTACGGTGTGAGTGATGATGACTCGACAGTCCCACGGTTGCCAAGTGAGAACTGTGAGATTCACTCTGTGTACCGCTGGTGGTTTGTGGAAAAGCCGACCTGAGATTATGTATCAGCTTCTGCTGATACTCCTGCATGCGTGCGTCCCTTTGTATGGCAGGAATTATTTCTGCAAATTTGGTCTTGTACCAGGGATCTAAGAGTGTGGCAACCCAGTAGTCGGCAATGCTTCTAATTTGGACAATCCAAGGGTCATGTTGCAGGTAGTGCAGCAAGAAGGCGCTCATGTGTCTTGCGCATCCAGGAGGACCAAGTTCTTGTTGTGATAGTGATGGGGAGGTGAGAATCATGCTTGCTTCCTCTGCCCTCTTCCCCCAACCTCACACAACAGAAATGTTATCAAGGTCTCCCTCATCTGCTGAGTCTTCCATGCCCATCGCCACTTCGTCCTCCATTTCTTCCTGGGCTCTTGCACCTTCCTCAAGACTTTGGTTGCTAACATGCGCCCTCGTTAATCCGTCTCCACCACCCTCCCATGCCTGCCCAATTGGTGCTGCCGACCGTGAGGACCTTGGAGATGTTGCCATCCCTTCCGCATAGCAATCCTCCTGTACTTTCTCCACCTCCTCTTGTCTGACCACCTGACTCCAAATATTGTTTAGAGTCTGCTCCAGCATGTAGATGACTGGAATAGTCATGCTGATAATGGCATCGTCAGCACTAAACATCTTCATTGCCATTTCAAAACTGTGCAGAAGGGTGCATAGGTCTTTGATCTGAGACCACTCCTGCAGCATGATCTGCCCCACCTCTGGATCTCGTTGGCCCAGGCTATACAACATAACGTATTGCACCAGGGCTCTGCGGTGCTGCCACAGTCGCTCCAACATGTGCAGAGTAGAATTCCAGCATGTTGGCACATCGCATTTCAGCCAGTGAACGGGCAAGTCAAAAGACTTCTGGAGCAAAGCAAGTCATTGAGCGAATGCCGGAAGTGACCACACAGTGACCGTGCCCTCTGCAGAAGCCCATCTAGGCCTGGATAGTGTGTAAAAAATTGCTGGACAACCAGATTCAACACGTGAGCCATACAAGGCACGTGTGTGATATTGCCCCGGCGAAGGGCCACACCCAGGTTTGCTGCATTGTCGCACACGACCTTCCCTGGCTGCAGGTTGCGTGGAGACAACCATTGCTGAAACTCAGTCGCCAGAGCTGACCACAACTCCTCAGCTGTGTGACTTATGTTTCCCAGGCATTAGAGGGTAAAGACTGCCTGATGGCGTTGAGTCCTGCTGCCAGCATATTAAGGAGGTGTGCAGGATTCATTCTGTACAGTTACAATGCGGATGGCATTACCAGACAAGCTTTGGGCGGAGGTGGAGGACCGAGATGAGGTTGAGGAGGCAGAAGCAGTGGAGGAACTTCTACCTACAGAAGATGGACGCACAAGTCGTGGGGACGGCAAGACTGGACAGCAGACACTTTTCCACCTTCACCATAGTTAACCAGTGCCCATTGAGCAACATGTAATGCCCCTGTCCATGCTTACTGGTCCAAGTGTCTATGGTGAAATGCATCCTATGACACACTGAGTTCCTCAAGGAAGCAGTGATGTTGTCTGCGACGTGCCGGTGTAGCGCAGGCACAATTTTCTTGGAAAAGTAGTGGTGACTGGGCATATGGTACTGGGGCACTGCGACGGACATAAGGTCTCTAAAATTCTCTGTGTCCACCAGGCGGAAAGGCAGCATTTCTGTAGCCAACAGCTTGCAGATGGTGAAATGCAAGCGCTTAGCCTTCTCATGGCTAGGAGGAAATGGTCTTTTACTTGTCCACATCTGAGGGACGGAGGGCTAGCTGCTGTGCTGAGACATGGTTGAAAAGGTTGTCCCTGGCAAACTGCAGGTCTGTGAGGGAGGTGCAGGCGAAGATGTAAAGATGCCTTCTTCCAAAGGTGCTGCGCTCGATGTCTGTGAGAGCTCAACACCTGCAGCATAGTCCACTTCAAGACCAACTGATGACCTGCCAATCACACTGCGTGTTGCGGGTAAAGAGGTGGAATGTCTGCATCCCAAAGGCTGTATGAGAGCTGTCCCCACAGTCACAGACGATGAAGAGCACACGGATGCACTTGATGGGGCACACGGTGGTAGGCCCGCCCCGCTAGCCCGCATTGTAGCATAATGAGCTTCCCACTGCGATTTGTGCTTCATGTCCATGTGGCGGTTCATATATGAAGTACTCAAGCTACTGAGTTTTTGGCCTCTACTCAGAGATTGGTGACAAATCTTGAGATGACATGAGTTGGGATATCCTTGGCGATGTCAAACAGGCCCAGGCTAGGCAAGGCTTAGAGCCCATGCTAGCTGCAGACGCATCATGACTTTTGCTCAGAGGCAAAGTTGTGGCTGCGGATGCAGTTGTTGATGTGCTTCCAGTACTCCTTCTATGACCAGGAAGGCACAACCTAACCTCGTCGTCAGTGGCATCTTCTTCCACCACCTCTGCTGACCTGATCAACTGACTGACTGTGGGTTGACAGTAAGGCGGCCGTCACATGCTTCAATTTAATGCACGATATCGCTTAAGCGATCTGCTTTTTGATCGCTTAAGCGATATCGTTTGTGCATCGCTGCGTGCAATCAAGCGATTTTACAATATAAAATCGCTTGATCGTTACATCGCAGATTGGTGAGCCGGAGCTCATATCAAGCGATAAACGCTTGATCAATCTGCAACTCGATGTGTACCATAGTTACCAGCGATTTCGCTGGTCCACATCGCTGGTGAGTCTGACTGTGTGACAGCTCACCAGCGATGTGAGTGATATTGTTAGCGATCGCGCGTGCACGTGATCTCTAACAATATCGCTAGCGATATTGATGCGTGTGACGGCCGTCTAAGTGGGATCGCCAACATCATCATCATCCTCTGTGTTCTCACACCCCTCATCCTTAGATACAACCGCTTCCTGCCTTGAACGAAAACTTGATTTTTCAATCAAATCCGGTATCTGAGTCTCATCAGCATCATCCTCCTTGTGACCAACAAGGGTAGTTACTGGTAGGTAATGAGGGTCTACACGAAGGTCAGAACCTTCTTCCTTTGAGGCCTGGCCTGGATCTGACTCACAAAGCTTCTGGGCATCAGGGCAGATCATTTCCCTCGTCTGGACTCAATGCATCTTTGGAGCAAACCTCTGATTCCCAGGCTATTGTGTGACTGAACAACTTTGCAGACTCAACCATGTCTGTTACCCCAGACTCTGTAGGGCGGCTAGAGACTTGGGAGCTGGGAGTGATGAAGTGCGATTCGGCTGACCCCTCTGATGACTGGAGGTTTTGTGAAGTAGAAGTTGAGGTGGAGGAGAGGCCACTTGATGGAGCACTTGTGATCCATTCAAGCACCTGTTGTTTTTGTATCTCATTTACCAGTGGTATCGATGATTGTGTCCGCAAGAAAGGGATCATATCCGATTGGCCACGTACAGAAGTAGCCATCTTACTTTAGCTGCAAGATTGTCTTTCTTCAGTTGATGATAATGTAGCTTTAACATCTACCTTACGGACACTATGTTTTTTGCCCTTTCCACCATTCCTACTCCCCTTTCCACCATCAGCAGGCCTTTTGACACTCATTTTGTATGTTACAAAATTGGGAACTGTGCAGTTGTTGGCCAAGCAAAACTTTGATGTTAGTCAAGCAGTGGTGACTGAACCAACACTTTTACTTGACCCGAAGTGAGACCTGGGCAAGGTGCAGTTAACAATTAGTAGAATGAACTACACTCAAGGTGTATTTGGTTGTATTAAACGTTAGTGAATACTGCTTTTAAAGGGAATGTGACCCCTAAAAATCATCCCCCAGTCTCCTCAGACCTGTCCCTGCAGCAGGCTAACATATTTCTAGACATCCCTTTGTCCGAAAACTGTGTGTTTGTAAAGATTAGAAAAGTCATTATATTACCTCCAGAACTGCGACTTCTCAGAGCTTGAGAAGTCGTAAAAGGTGTTCCCTGTTTCTGCTCCTCGCCTCCCAATGGGCGTGCTAAAGAACGCTGTCTGGAGGTAATATAATGACTTTTCTAATCTGTACAAACACACAGTTTTCGGACAAAGGGATGCCTAGAAATGTGTTAGGCTGCTGCAGGAACAGGTCTGAGGAGGCTGGGTGATGCTTTTTAGGGGTCAGGTTCCCTTTAAGCAAAAAATGACAGGTTTGCTTGTTGCATATAAAAAGTAGTAGAATGAACTACACTTAAGGTGTATTTGGTTGTATTAAACGTGGCCTACAGTAAAGGTTTAGTGAACACTGCCTTTAAGCAAAAAATGACAGGTTTGCTTGTTGCATTAAAAAATTAGTAGAAGGAACTACACAGGTGGTGTAGCTTCTCTAACAAGTGGGCTACACCACTGTGGGACACTGCTAGTCTGCTACTAGCCTGAACAAAGTGCCTATACTAGCTGCAGCAAAAATGCCTAATTAAGAGAGGTGGTGTAGCTTTCTTCACAGCAGTGCTACACTACCTGCCCTAATGGATTCAAAGAGCTATATTACTGTGGCCAGATGCTGTGAGAAAGACTTGCACAGCACTGGCACACACCTGACACACACCTGCCTGGCAAATACTAATAGAGACTGCTCTAACCTAGCCCTGATAAGGGCTGCAATTAAAACTAGTCCCTGCTTCTATGAAGTAGCCCTGAAAAGGGCTGATAGACTACTAGTCCCCAGTCCCTATACCTAATCGCTACTCCTATGGAGCAGCCCTAAAAAGGGCAGATATTACTAGTCCCTACTCCCTAAACCTATCTACCTAACTTTGTATTCGCTCACTAGCTGACTGAGAGAACACTATTTAGAGTTTGCACTGTTTAGCACGCACACACAGCTGCAGCGGTGCCGTCTAACACCTGCAGCAGCTATCAGCAAAATGGTGGCGATCTTTAAGATGGCCGGGTTTTATAGGGCCAGGACATGTGACAGACACAGCCAATGATGACATTAGTTGTGTGAAAAAATGCACTTTGCAGTGTGGCATTGTGATTGGCTAGCAGCCTGAACCGCCCCACTGTACATGCTTTAGGCGAGAAAAATAAAAAAGAGCGCAACCTTATTGCTGCAGCTCTGATACAAGCTTCCCTGTACAATATACACACAAACTGGATATTAACATTCATTTGCAGTATTAGGGTTAAGTTTAGGGAGATTAAGCTTTTGTGGATCGAAGCGTTATGGAACATATACTAGAACCGCTGAATTTCAAGCAAATTGTTCTAATTCGGCGAATGACTCGAACACCGCCAAAAACAGCTCGAATTTGATATTGGCGAACAATTCAAATTGAACATCGCTCATCTCTACTCAGGACTCCACTACTATTCATTGCGATACCTGTCCATTTTTTATGGTTTTAGCGAATAAAATATTAATATTATTGATATGGTCTATTTGTTGCAATTTTTTTTTGTTTTGATTTATAAATTGAATCAAGTGTAATAATAATTATTAAAAAATTTGTTGGGTTATATGGCTGTAGATAATAGAATAGGTAAGTTCTGTCTTAACAACTAAAATCATGAAAAATATAATAAAACAATATCATATGTCTGCATTTTTGTATGGGTGTAATACATTGGGAAAATATATCATTTTATTACCTGGTGCTCTCTGCATCTTTGTCTCCTTAGTGAATCGGACTGCAGTATGGCCAAAAGGAGTCTGTGCGATACTTGATGTTTTCTTCAAAGCCTCAAGAGCCGTGCGCTGTTCATTATATGTGCCTGGCGCTGGGGTAATTGATTTCTCAGGCAGAAATCTCTAATGTAGGAAACAAGAAAACAATGATTAGAAAGTTCACATTTTTCTATTGTTTGTGTTTTAAAGCACATATACTTGGGGGCGTGGCCTGTAAGCTCATAATGCTGGTCGTTTCAACTGAGAGCTCCCGCAGGCATCGGCCCACAAGCAGCTTCAGTAGCAAGCACCGAGATCAAATTTCAGCCCAGTGAGGTGAGAACCTAACAAAGACTCACTGGTGACCTGATCATGCCCAGGGGATCCTTCAGGAGAATGGGGGAGCCACAGAAAGTGAGCAACTTCTTTGCCCTGGAGAGGTCCTCTGCTCCCCCCCCAGTATGGCTCCTACTTCTTTTTCATCCTCCTCCCGCTTCTCCCGGAGCCCTGCAGCAGAGATAGAGCAGGATGAAGACGATACTCCCATCACCAAGAGGCACATGCAGCTCCTTCTGGGATCACTCAGGAGATCACTACAAGACGACCTCAAAAGTATGCTGGGAGAGCTGAGGAGGGATATATCATCACTGGGGAGCACACTTCTCGCGTAAAAAAGAAGATGGCCAACTATGCTTCAGCCCACAGCGCTTTGGCAGATAATTATTCCATCATGGAGAAGGAGATGTTTCAGTTAAAATATAAGATGTGGGACTTGGAGGATAAAACCAGGCACTACAACTTTCTCCTGTGGGGGTCCCTGAAACAGTGGGAGATTGGGAGATTGCTTCTACTGCTACAGTATTTATCCAGCCTGTCCTCCCTAAGACCCCCGTGAGTGATCTACATATAGAAAAGACATATAGACTGCCTAAGCCACCTCATGTGAACAAATCATTGCCCAGAGACATTCTAGTCTGCCTCTCCAGCTATACCACAAAGGAATCACTTCTACTAGCCCTGAGGAGGAAACCCAGCCTCTCTGAAATCTTTGCTGCATTCTCTGTCTAACTGGACCTCTCCCCAGGCACTCTGGCAAGATGCAAAGAATTTGCACCCTACTGCAAGGTCCTAAGAGATCAGAGAGTTCTCTACAGTTGGGGTTCCCCTGTTAAAGTTTGCTTCAAGTAGCAGGGCTCTCATCTCATGTTTGACTCCCCCAAACAGCTGGGGAAGGCCTTAAAGTCCAGGAATTTGTTCCCAACTACAGGATCAAGCCCCTCCAACACTTCCCCGCAGCCGGACAAGAGGTCGGTTACTTCTGATTGGGAAAAAGTTGGCTGAATGCTGACATGACTGTTTTTTCCTACCTCCTCTCCTTTTTGGCACACATCTTTTTTTTTACCTTTTTTCTTAGGGTGCCAAATCTGTAGGAGCCTGCCTGCGGTAGCCCAGCTCTCCCACCTATTTTGTCTATGCCCATCCAGGCCAGGCGGTTTGCCTGCACACCCTTGTGTGCACGTTTTTTGCCCCTCCACCAGGCTTTTTCCTTAACCCCAAGTTTACATATATGTTTCCCTGTGTTGTTTTCTCTCCTCTCCCCTTCTCTTTCTGCTTTTCAGCCACGTTATCTGCCATCGGACTTGCTCGCACTCACTCAGACTTTCCACCATGAGTATAAAAATTGTGTGCCTTAATGTTAGAAGACTTAACTCGCCCGCTAAATGCTCCATGTTTTGGAGGGTAGCTCAAAAATCTAGAGCGGATGTGTTGTGTATTCAAGAGACACACCTTATACAGGAGGACAATGCGAGACTTCATCACCATTTATTCCCTCACGCCTTTTTCTCCATCTACACCCAAAAATAGGCAGGAGTTTGCATCCTAATCAACAACTCTGTGCATTTTAGGTTGATTGATTCATCTATTGATCAATCCAGTAAACTTGTAATTCTGACATGTTGTATCTCTGGGTCTTAGGTTACGCTAGCATCTGTCTATGCTCCAAATCATGCCCAACTTAAGTTTCTCCAGGGCTTCTTTAAGAGGGTAACGGATGTGTCTAGAGGCCTACAAATCATCTGCAGAGATATTAATAACATACCTCCTCAGAGGGTTTTGGATTCATTATCTGACACAGCACCAGGGTGGAAGGGGCAGGAGTTGGGGCCGCTTTGCCGGGATCTTCACCTCCACGACATCTGGCACTACCTTCATGCGTCAGAAAGAGATTATTCTTTCTTCTCGCACAGGCACAGGCCATGCTCCCGGATTGATTCTTTTTCAGTAGATAGTTGTATCCTGCTGGCCTGTGCCTCTGCAGAGGTGGGCCTGATCATGTAGTTGGACCACGCACCAGTGAGACTGGAGGTGCAGTTGGTTGAATGGCGCCCCCCCCCCTGCAGAGCTGGAGACTCAATCTCAGCCTTCTGTCAGATCAGAGGTTTACAGATAGCGTTTAAAAGAAACCTCTTGATTTGTTCCAACTAAATGATCAGACCTTTTGGGACTCTCATAAAGCATAAATGAGGGATGTTTTTCTGCAAAAAAACAGCCAACTCAAAAAGACTAAATACAGGGCTCGTCAATCACTGATCTCTCAGCTACAAACCTTGGAGATAGCTAATGAGGTGACTCCTTCTCCCCAGAGAACGGAACAGATCCTCAGGGATAGATTCCAACTGCGCTCTCTTCTTATTGCTCAGCATGAGAAATTCCTTAGGCGTCTTAAGTCTGCCTATTATGCATCTGGAGATAGAGCTGGGGCACTTTTTGCTAGGCGTATCAAGAAAAGAGCGAGTCGAGGGGTGATAGAGATGCTAACCAACAAAGACGGAGCACCAGTTAAAAACCCCATAGATTAAGTTTTTGTACAATTTTATGCCCAACTATACAACCTTAAAAATGACCCCAGACCCACCATCCTTCTATAGATGAGATTGACTTGTTCTTATCTGGCCCTGCTGAAATTGTGGCAGTGATTAAATCTATCAAATGTCACTCTGCCCCTGAACCCGACGGTTCCCCAACAAGTATTTTAGGGCATTTCTCCATATTCTAGCCTCTTTCCTCTCCTGAACCTTCACACATTGGCAAACCTCTGAGTCTATTCCCCCTCTTATCCTCAAAGCCACCATAGTTACAATCCCAAAACCTGGCAAGCCCGCTGAGTCCCCAGGAAGCTACCGCTCTATCTCTTTCCTAAATTGTGATATAAAAGTTTTTTCTAAACTCCTTGCCAATGGGTTGCTCGAGGTGATCCCAACGTTGGTAAACCCGAACCAGGTGGGCTTCGTGGTGGGATGCCAAGCTAAAGATGGCGTGAGGAGAATGTTAGACCTCATCCACATGGAGAAGTTGAGTGGGGGCCCCCAGTGTATTTCTCTCCCTGGATGCTGAAAATGTTTTTGATAGGGTGCACTGGGGGTACCTCTGACAGATATTGAGATGGTTCGGGTTCTCTGGCCCGTTCCTGTCGGTGGTCATGTCACTATACTCAAACCCTAATGTGAGGGCCCTCTTCCTATTCTTTCATGCAGCTTCCAAATCACCAACGGGACCCAACAAGGGTGCCCTCTCTCTCCAATCATTTATTCCCTTGTTGTTGAGCCCTTCGCTGTATTGATCTGATCCAACCGGGACATCCCGAGTATTCAGGTTGGCTCCAAAAATCATGTTATTGGCCTGTACATCAATGACATTATAATAACTTTCACAAACATTTTTCTTTCCCATTCGGCGGCCCTATCCACCCTAGCCGACTACTCTGCTGTTTCATATTATAAACGTAATGTCTTGAAATCTATGATTCTCCCAATCCTGGTTCCCCAACTTACTAATGACAACCATCAGACAAAATTCCCTTTCAGGTGGGAACCAGGTGGGATCACCTATTTGGGTATAACTCTGACTCTCTCGCACCAAACCCTAGATTGTAACTTTAGCCACCTCATGTCTACCCTTGGGAGGGAGATCTCCTTGCACCCTATATTCTCTTTGTCTTGGGTTGCGAGGATTCAGTCATTCAAAATGTTTCTCCTCCCGAAAATCTTATATTACTTCAAGTGTATCCCAATTGCCATCCCTAGCAGAACTTTGCTCAAACTACAAACATAATTTTGAGGTATGCGTGGGCTAATAAAAAACCAAGGGTCGCTAGAAGGGTACTCTTTCATCCATTCTGCTCTGGAGGTCCCAACCTTGTCAGGGTACCATTCTGCAGAAATAGTGGTGTAAGCCAAAAATTGGTGGCATACCTCCTCCTCCCTGGTTTGGGTACAAATTGAAACTTCTTTTGCGGGGGGGCACCTCCCTCAGGGATCTACTATCTTCGGAAATGTTCAGACCCACTGGACTTCATCTCCTATTGCCCACCATGCACACCCTGCTCTCTGGTTGGAGGCGTGCGGTGGGGAAATGGATTCTCCTTCCCCGCGAAGTTCCACTTCCGGGCCCTTGGTCTCCACATTCATTTTCTGGATTTGAGGGGTCTGAAGGAGCTGGGGATGTCCTCCCATGGTGACCTCATTTGAAAAAAGGAGTTTCTTGCTCCTGAGCTCCTGAGTTCTGAGTTTGCAGAGGCGAACAGATAACACTACCAAGTTATTCAAATTAAGCACTTCCGAGCCTCCACCTCATACATGAAAGATACGCGTACTTCCTCTTTGCTCCATAGGTTTCTCCTGTCTGACCCCAGCCGGACCCAGTCATTTATAGAGAATTTCTCTTCTCAGACATTTCCCTCAAATTAAACTACATGCAGAGGTGGGAGATGAACCTGGGCTTCACTGCCTCTTACGAGGATTGGAAGGTGGCTCTGTCAGGGATTCACAAGTCCATGCGGTGTGTCAACCATCTGGAAAATCTGAAAAAGATTAATCTCCAATGGTACCTTTCTCCCTCCCGCCTGGCTCACTTTGCCCCTGGCCAATCTCTGCTGGGCTGGACACAGTGTGGGCTTGATGGTACTTTGACACACATGTGGTGGTCCTGTCCAAAGATCGCTCCCTTTTGGACAGTAATTGCTAGTCTGATTGGATCCCTTTCTGGTAGTTATATTGATTTTACCCCACACACATATACTTTTGCATCTCAATGAATTAGAATATCATCAAAATGTTAATATATTTCAGTCATTCAATACAAAAAGTTGAACACATATATTATAGTCATTACAAAGTGATCTATTTCAAGTGTTTATTTATTTCAATGTTGAAGACTATGGCTTAAAGCCAATGAAAACCCAAAGGTCATTGTCTCAGAAAATTAAAGTAGGGAGGATGAAGAACAAAAAAAATGCACTTCGGTATTCCATGAGACATCAAAGGGTGAACTTCATATTGGTTTATTAGCGTGTTTCAGGGTTCCCAGAAACACCCTGAAATATGGCAATATTACATTGATTTTTGATAATATTCTAATTCATTGAGATGCACTAGTATAACCCCAATTACAAAAAAGTTGGGATTCTGTGTAAGGTAAGGAAAACAAGGATGCAGTGATATGGAAAGCTCTTATAGACATATATTATTCATAGCACAAAACACATATCAGAATCTGAAAGTTAGACATTTTTCTATTTCTTTTGTAAACAATTGATCCACTTTTAGAATGATGTCAGAAACAC
Source organism: Allobates femoralis (assembly GCA_033576535.1). Classification (NCBI taxonomy): domain Eukaryota; kingdom Metazoa; phylum Chordata; class Amphibia; order Anura; family Aromobatidae; genus Allobates; species Allobates femoralis. The sequence goes on from JARQOC010000003.1 coordinate 268,163,148, forward strand.
ATCTCTAAAATGTTGGGACAGGGTTAACAAAAGGATGAAAAAGTAAATGGTACTAATGAAAAGCAGCCGAAAGGTTAACTTTAAAATAAGTCATATGATGGTTTACACTGCACAATTACTAGGCAATTGGTATTTTTAATGCTTAAAGGGGTTTAATCTTTCTTGCACTGCAATCATGCATGTGTTGTCAGTAATTGCAGTTTTGGGGCTTAAGTGACATTGTGACAACACGTGAGCCCCTCATCCAATCACTGCTGACCTTTTGCCATTGCTTCTGACCAAATGAGCAATCAACAGGAAATGAGCAATTGACACAGTGTCACTTCCTGTTGATTAACTCATTTGGTTCAAAGGTGGGGGGATAGAAGCCAGCGGTGATTGGATGAGGGGCTCCCATGATGTCACAATGTCATGTGAGCCCCAAAACCCCTAGTACTGACACCGCTAAAACAATGCCAGAATCGGGGGTGTATACAGGCTTTTCTATTTTACATGACGGAGACATGAAATCATAAGAGGTTGTCCTAGTAGTGGAAAAATCATTTAATGCTATTATTGAAAAATTACAGTTCTGTTGGTCAATCCGTATGGTTAATAAACCTGAATATGTAAGAAAGAAAGTGAGATTTTGTCTTTCTTAGGAGACTATCTATATATAAATAATTATTGGGCAGGTATTAGTGTGAGGAATGATTATGCAACTAAATAAAATATGTACATTTTCCAATCACGATTGTTTATTTTCATTTGTTAAAGTTAAAATAATATCAAAACAAAACAAAATGAATAAAGCTTCAATCCATGAAGTCTAAGTTTCTTAAGTTTCGTAACCTGCTGTTAATCAACATTTTGACAGATATTGAGGTGTATTTTTTTCCTTCACCATAAATCTCCTGATTAAAAAATGGACATAAATATTTACTAGGGTTTAGGACAGGTGAGAAAGTGGTCATGTCATTATTATTTTATCTGTAAGGCATTTACTGGGTAGGAAAGAAGTGGAATACTTCGATACATGCAATTGGGCATTTTCCTACATAAACAATCATGGTTTTCTTGAAAGATGCACCACAGTTTGAAGAAAGTGTCTTCTAAAAGCTGGCAGTAGGTTTTGAGTTTGATTTTGATTAATATTTCATCTAAAAAGATCCAACTAGCTAATCATTAATAACACCAGCTCATAGCAGTACTGTGTTTGTGTCTGAGTCCAGGGCCACCATCCGGGCCTGACTAGGCTTACTCTCATGAGTAGCTCGGGTAGCAGAGGCCAGGAGAGGGGCCCAAAGAGGTGGACAGCCCCTCCTCTGTCACTCTGTTGCTACCCAGACCCAAAGGGCATAGGGCAGAGCCCAGCAGCATATCTGGAGGGGGCTGGCGGGGGTCCAAGGCATATGCCCCAGGTACAGCAGGCAGGTGGATACCATTAGCGGTGTTTTCCTGGCAGCTGCACTGGGAGTCAGACGTCCTCTCTCTGAGTCACTGTTAGCTGATGGCACCTCAGAGAAATTTCTGCGCTTCGGCTTCCACTGAACAACTGTTCAGGCTTCTGTTAAAAGCTCTTACAATTGAAGCCCTGATCACGGGCACTTCATGTCAGTTGTTCACATATTGGGATTTTGTGTAATATACTCACACAAAGTAGCAATTATTTCTGAAGTGTAAGGCTAATAATACATGGTTTTCTAAATATTTTTTAAATATAAATCTGAAAATTGTGACCTGCATTAGTATTCAGCCCCTCCCCCAGATCAATACTTTGTAGGACCAGATTTAGTTGGAATTACTGCTGCATCTTTTTGGGGGTATCACTCTACCAGCTCTGCATGCCTAGAGGCTGAAATGTTTGCACATTTTTCTATGCAAAATAACTCTAGCTCCAAGACATTGGATGGAGAGTGTCCGTGAAAGGCAATTATCAAGATTTGCCAGATTCTTAATTTGATTAATATGTGGATTTTGACTGTGCCATGAAAGCACATATCAAACACGTGCTTAATCTAAACCATTCCATTCTAGCTCTCGACAGCTAACAGGACAGAATCATATTGTGAAAATCAGAATAGAGAATACACATTACACTCTCAACATTAGAAATGATAAAGCTTACAATTTGTATTTGTAGGATATAACAGTTTTTTATGCATGAATTAAATAGATATTCAATGGGCTCTAAAATAAAAAGAACTCATAATTATAAAAGATGAGCAAATGTATTTACCGTATATACTCATGTATAAGCCGACCAGTGTATAAGCCGATCCCCCATGTATACAGAGGCCCCCCCATGTATACAGAGGTCCCACCCCCTGTATACAGAGGCTCCCCCATGTATACAGAGGCCCCCCATGTATACAGAGCCCCCCCATGTATACAGAGCTCCCCCCATGTATACAGATGCGCCCCCATGTATACAGAGGCCTCCCCCATGTATACAGAGGCCTCCCCCATGTATACAGAGGCCTCCCCCATGTATACAGAGGCCTCCCCCATGTATACAGAGGGCCCCCCCCCCAGCAGTGATCCATCTCACCCCCCTCAGTCTCCAGGCACCCAGGTCCTCCAGCTGCTGTGTCTGCGTGCCCCACGGCTTCTAATACCGGCGTCCTTCCCGCACTTCCTGTTTGAATGTGATCATGTGACCACACGGGTCACAAGTATATAAAACCAGACATAGATAGTTAAATGTCTACATTTTTTTAGATATTTTTTTTTCTAAAAAATTCAACTTCATTTCTAAAAATGACAAAATAAGAATTGCTACGTAGGCACACGACCTTTAAGCCAGAACCTGCAACAGGGCACTTTATTACTGTGGCATGTATAGATGTAAAAGTTGTTTAGTATAACAGATGTACATAAAAAGAATGGTTTGTGAGACACTCATTCTCTCAGAAGGAGAGTCAAAGTCAAAACTATGATTTTATAAAATCACGGTATGTTAAAATGGGAAATTTTCACGGGAAAATTGCAATGATTCTTTTCTTCACAAAAACGATTGCACAAGAAATGCAAAAAAAGTCTTTTCTTTGTAAAACTATTATATTGTCTTGCTTCTGCTTTTTCCTTAACCCTGCTGTTCTGTTCAGTCGAAAATGACCGAATTTGACATTTTTTATTTCATTTTTCATTTGTTTATTAACAACCATGTTCACATACAGTATAATAATGCAACAGGCATTTTAATAAAACACTCAAGGTCCCTTTCACAGTAGCGTTTCTGTCAAGAGCCAGGAGATCCGGACAGAAAACCGCATCTGTCACATTTGCTGCCTAACAGTTGCACTTGCGGTACACTTGCGGCAAGCCCCATGCATTGTCTATGGGACTTGTGGCAAGTGCAGTATTGCTGCGATCCGGCACTTGCGGCAGTTGTGACCACGAAAAAAAACGTGGTAACAACTGCTGCAAGTGTCGAATTGCGGCAATACCGCACTTGCTGCAAGCCCCCTAGACAGTGCATGGGGCTTGCCACAAGTGTACCACAAGTGCAACCGTTAGACGGCAGATACGGCAGATACGGTTTTCTGTCCGGATCTCCCGGCTCTTGACAAAAATGCTAGCGTGAAAGGCCCCTTAATTAGCTAAAAATCAAGAATTTAATAGGTTAAAAATGACCAGAACATTGTAAGTATATAGTAGACCTGAACAGAACAGCAGAGATAACAGTTGATTAAAATGTATAGTTCCACTATAGCAAGACAAATACCATATCCCCGATCAATCACACTGAGTCTGTCTCTGCTGCTGCTGGTACTTCTCCTAGCTCTCACTTTCTCGCTCTCCACTTATCAATGGAATCTTTGTATTATTTACAGCTTACTACTCTTATCTTATCCACTGCTGCAGTTAGGCTGGCTTTAGACTTGCGGACCCTCCGCAGCGTCCTGCGGAGGTGATCCGCAAGCTGACCGCAGCCCCTATGTTCATAATGAGAACGCACGCTGCTGCGCAGGTCTGCGCATGACCGTGCGCTCCTATTCACTGCAATATGTGATTTGCACGCAGGCGGGCATCCGCCTGCGTACAAATCACATATTGCAGTGAATGGGAGCACATGGTCATGCGCAGACCTGTGCAGCACCGTGCGTTCTCATTATGAACATAGGGGCTGCGGTCAGCTTGCGGATCCTCTCCGCAGGACGCTGCGGAGGGTCCACAAGTCTGAAGCCAGCCTTAGCCAACATATCACTGTCTTGAGTATCTAACAGGTCTTTAGGGCTTTGTCTTTCTGTCACTATTGCTGAGTTGTGAGCTCTCAAATCTAAAATCACCCTACAATAACTGCTGCATTCCATGCCTAAGCTTTTATACAGACTATGATTGTCTCTCCTGATTAAATGCACTATACCATTTAATTTACTGTATATATTCTCGTATAAGCCGAGTTTTTCAGCCCAAAAATTGGGCTGAAAAGTACCCCCCTCGGCTTATACGCGAGTCACTCGGTATACCGTGGGGGAGGGCTGTGACCGGGGGCTGGAGGAGGCAGGAGGGAGCCGCAGTGACCGCGGGCGGTCACGTGGGGCCGCCTCATTAGTGTAATGAATATGCACGGCATCCCCCCATCCATCAGCGGCGGGGGGATGCCGTGCATATTGCACTACACTGGCCCCCAGCAATAATACACAGCCCCCCCTCCTTAGTATGTCCCCCCAGGCTGCGGCACCTGTCAAAATAACAAACACTTTATTCATCACCTCTCCGGCGCAGCTCCTCCGCTCCTCCGGTCCCGACTTCTTCCTTCTTGTGCCGGTGTCATGTGACCGGGCGCAGGAGATGACATCATTTCCTGCGCACGGTCACAGCACTAGAAGCCGGCACAAGAAGGAAGAAGCCGGGACTGGAGGAGCGGAGGAGCTGCGCCGGAGAGGTGATGTATAAAGTGTTTGTTATTTTGACAGGTGCCGCAGCCACTACCACTGGGGAGGCTACCTGTATACTACCACTGGGGAGGCTGCCTGTATATTACCGGTGGGGAGGCTGCCTGTATATTACCACTGGGGAGGCTGCCTGTATATTACCACTGGGGAGGCTGCCTGTATACTACCACTGGGGAGGCTGCCTGTATATTACCACTGGGGAGGCTGCCTGTATATTACCACTGGGAGGCTGCCTGTATATTACCACTGTGGAGGCTGCCTGTATACTACCACTGGAGAGGCTGCCTGTATATTACCACTGGGGAGGCTACCTGATACTACACTGGGAGCTGCTGTATATACCACTGGGGAGGCTGCTGTATACTACCACTGGGAGGCTGCCTGTATACTACCACTGGAGAGGTGCCTGTAATTACCACTGGGGAGGCTACCTGAATACTACCACTGGGGAGGCTGCTGTATACTACCACTGGGGAGGCTGCTGTATACTACCACTGGGGAGGCTGCCTGTATACTACCACTGGGGAGGCTGCCTGTATACTACCACTGGGGAGGCTGCTGTATACTACCACTGGGGAGGCTGCTTTATACTACCACTGGGGAGGCTGCTTTATACTACCACTGGGGAGGCTGCTGTATACCACACTGCTGGGGGCTGTATACCTGTGCTGGGGTCCACCCTCGGCTTATACACGAGTCAATAGGTTTTCCCAGGTTTTGGGGGCAAAAGTAGGGGGGTCAGCTTATACACGGGTCGGCTTATACACGAGTATATACGGTATATAGATTACAGCAACATGAGGTAGGTGCAGATACCCTGATTACAATGATATAGCTCTTACTTTTCTGGGTGCAGCAGTTCGGATAGAATCATAGTATTCCCTGCTGCAGATTTAGCAGAGTTTAGAATATTGAGCTTTGTAGTGATAATCTTCTGCTGACAAAACAATAATTGTTTTCAAACACTAAAACACAGCCCAGTAACCGACACATCACTGGAATAAAGCTTTCGTCTTCTGCCTTTCTTTTACTGCTGCCTGAGTGTTCCCTTGATATCTGTGGTCGCAGGTTACTTTTACTTGGAATTTTATTATTATTATTATTATTTATTTATATAGCGCCATTATATTCCATGGCGCTTTACATGCAAAAGGGGAGACTAGGACAAGTACAATAAATGTGGACAATTCGGTCGAACAGATACAAGAAGGGAGAAGAATCACATAAAAATATTATACAATGCATTTTCATGTGAGGCACACTTCGAGACACTATGGCCCTATGTACACCTACCTCTGTATTGCATCCTAAAGTAATTATTTATCTAAAAATGGTATAGAAAAAGATTGTACATGCGAAACTTATTAAATGTAACTCTAAAACATTACTTAAAACAGTAAGTACAGTTTAAAAAAAAAAAAAAACTACATGTATATCAATTAGAGGATGTCTGAGCTTGTTAACAAAATAAAAAGGCATTGCACTAGTCCATCCAGTATAAGGTTACTATAGGATGCTCTATACCAGAATTTTGTAAACAATATCTACATATGAACCATTAAAAATCACTTGCAATACTTTCTTACTTTTGAGTGGGAAAGAAAAGGTGGCTTATGAACATCAACAGATTTTGTCATCCTGTTTGAGACATCAAAGTAGCGTGTTATTTCATATTTTCCTGGTCCTGGTGTTCCCTGGACAAAAGATAAAACATGAATACAATGTTAAAGCACTATTATTATTATTATCATCATCATCTTAATCATACTTAACTCTTTAGTGAATGATCTAAGGAAAGTTGACCTCAAAGTGAGAAAAATACATAAAACAACAAACTTAGGCCGGCTTCACACCACGATTGTGGTGTATCAGGTTCTGTCTGGTGTTTTGTAGGAAACACCGGACAGAACCTGACAGCCCTGGATAGAACAGAACCGGAGGGCAAATATGCCCTCTGGTCCTGTTTTCTGCTGGAATCAGCAGATCGCAGGGTTCAGGAGCTGTCCCTGCTGAAATGTCAGAAGCGCAGCTAGCAAGGAGCTATCCGCAGTCCTGAAATCTCAGCTGGGGACAGCTCCAGGTGCTGAAGTTCTGCGTGGCCAGCGCTGAGCTTCAGCACCCTGCGTCTGGGAACCTGATAGATTCTCCAGAACACACCGGATCCGGTTTTGCTAAGCTTTTTGCCCCAGACACAAAAACGCTGTAAGCTGTGTTTTTATGTCCGGACAAAAACAGAATGCAGCCTGATGCTGCTGGACAGGAACAAAACCGGATGGTAAACAGCTGCCATTCGGCCCTGTCCGGCTCCATAGGCATGCATTAGTGCAAAATCGGGTCCGGCGCTGTCTGGTTCACACCGGACAGCCTCGGACCTGATCACACCGTGGTGTGAAACCGGCCTTAGCAGATACATATACTCCCTGGGTCTAGCACCGGCACTCCGCTTCTATGATGGCCCCAGTGTTTGACTACATTCATGTCAACAGCACAAATCCTTGCTCTAGCCAGTCACTAAGCTCAGTGCTTGTGTACTAAGGTTGATGACACATAACATGAGCACAGTGCCTTAGTCGCTGAGCTCACTGACTAGCTGGCTAGAGTGGTGACATCACATCTGTAGTGGGCACATCTTTCCTGTAGCCAATTACTGAGCTTAGCGGCTCATGCACTAAGCTCAGAGTTGCACACTGTCAAACTCAGTGCAGGTGCACTTAGCTCAGAGACAGACTAGAGGAGTGCATGTGCTGCCAATATGATATCACTTTTGTAATCAAAACTCCAAGACCGGAGTAGTGGCGGGGAACCAGTGCTGGATGCATGAAGGAAAAGTATCTGCTGAGTTTGTTAATTTATATATTTCACATAGTTTAAGGTTAACTTTCCTGGAAGAGAGCAAACCCTTTAATTACCAAGCCCCATTTTTCAGCTCTGACATGTCACTTTACAGGGTGATAACTCAGGAATGTTTCAACATGTCCCAGTGATTCTGAGATTGTTTTTTCATGATATATTGTACTTTATATTAATCGTAACTTTAGGTATTAGAGATGAACAAATAAATTTAAGTAGGATTTAATTCAAATTTTAGAAGAATACACATTTGTCAAAATGCAGATTTTTTTTGTAATTTGCTTTGGCATGGATTCAGCAAAAGGGTATTTACTAAGTTATGCTTTTCTGAACTGTAAAAGGCTATCAAAATGTTAAACAAAAAGATCCATATACCGTATATACTCGTGTATAAGCCGAGTTTTTCAGCCCAAAAATTGGGCTGAAAAGTCACCCCCTCGGCTTATACACGAGTCAATACGGTAATCCTATGGTGTCCGGGTGCTGGGGAGGCTGGAGGAGGCGGGGGGAGGCTGCTGACAGAGCGGCCCGTCACATGGGGCCGCTCATTAGATATGCACGGCTCCCCCGCCCATCACAGCGGCAGGGGGAGCCGTGCAATACTGTGCAGCCCTCAGATGTATACAGGCCCCCAGCGGGGTATATAGCAGGCCCCCAGTGGGGTATATAGCAGGCCCCCAGCGGGGTATATAGCAGGCACCCAGCGGGGTATATAGCAGGCCCCCAGTGGGGTATATAGCAGGCCCCCAGCGGGGTATATAGCAGGCCCCCAGCGGGGTATATAGCAGGCCCCCAGCGGGGTATATAGCAGGCCCCCAGCGGGGTATATTGCAGGCCCCCAGCGGGGTATATAGCAGGCCCCCAGTGCCTGCTATATACCCCACTGGGGGCCTGCTATATACCCCGCTGGGGGCCTGTATATATCTGGGGGCTGCACAGTGTGGGGGTCTCTGCACTGGGGGCCTGCTATATACCCCACTGGGGGCCTGTATACATCTGGGGGCTGCACAGTGGGGGGGCCTGTATACCTCTGGGGGCCTCCTGTATACCTCTGGGGGCCTCCTGTATACCTCTGGGGGCCGTCTGTATACCTCTGTATACCTGCTGTATACCATACTGCTGGGGCCTGTATACCACTGGGGGGGCCTGTATACTTCACTCCTGGGGGCTGTATACCACTGGGGGACCTGTATACCTTACTGCTGGTGGCTGTATACCTGTCCTGGTGGCTGTATACCATACTCCTGGTGGCTGTATACCTCACTGCTGGGGGTTGTATACCTGTGCTGGGGTCCACCCTCGGCTTATACGCGAGTCAATAAGTTTTCCCAGTTTTTGGGGGCAAAAGTAGGGGGGTCGGCTTATACACGGGTCGGCTTATACACGAGTATATACGGTACTCATTTTGTGGATCACCTCACCGGTCCCCTTGCTCCTTACCATCACCCATCCATTCCTCATTACATCTTCTGATTCCAGCCATCCGCACTGAAATCCAGTGATGGTACTATGCATGCTCGTACATGATGTTGTGACCATATGCATGCTTGTGCAGAACCCTACCAAGCTTCATAAGTGACCTACATCCAGATTTTAGCATTAGCAGTGGGAATCAAAAGGTGCACTGATTAATGCAGTGATGAAGTCACAATTCTTCCTACCAGTGTGTCTGGATGCAGTGAGTGAAACTTCAAGCTTCCAATCTTGGCAGGGGTAGGCTGAGCTGCAAGTATGGTGATGGACAATTCAGCCATCCGATCGGAGATAGGGTCATGTTGATCTGAAAGTGATTGACAGCTCAGACATCTATGTCAGGGGCTAGGGAGTGCAAGCTTTCCTTCATATGTCTCTTATTTGGGGTGATTACTAGCTATTTAGCTGCCTCTATACCTTTGATTACTGCTAGTTGTAGCTTTAGCTCAGTGGCGTTTGCATATCTGATGCTCCTGTGTTCTGTCTGATCTACTGTTTACCTGTCAGTGGACCTTGCTTTTGATGATCGATTCACATAGCCCCTTTGCCTTGATCCACTTCCTTCCCTGAATTCTGACCTCGGACTGTGACTTGACTATTCATTTGTTTCACTCAGGGGCGTAACTACAATAGGTGCCGGGGTTGCGATCGCACCCGGGCCCTGCAGCCTAGGGGGGCCCCAAAAGTCCCTTTGGCCCATAGAAAAAGACTAATATTATTAAAGATTTGCAATATTTGGGCTTGAAGATACGCCACTGGTTTCACCCCTTTCTTTATTGCTAGTCCTCCTGGTATCTGACCATGGACCTCTTGACTACTCAGTCTTACGACTAACCCATGTGTAGTGACTAGCATCCCATTATGACTGGGCCACAATTTCTTCCATTGCACCAGTAAGGAACCTATTAGTACACTGTGTAATTAGGAGATAAATCTGACCCAGGTGGTGCAGGATCTGGCCGGGGAGCATCAGAAACTGCTGGCAGTAGACACCTGTATCTTCAGATGTGCAGTTGGTCTCTCCCGAATAAGTAATGGCCATGCGTGATAAATCTTGGGGGAAGAAAGACCAGTTTAGGGCACTCAGGGAGTACTGCAGACTATTTTCTACACTGCGACCCATGTCAGGGAATAAGTCCAAGTTGGTGGGAATAATCGTGTCCCTACTGCGAGGGGGTACTAAGGATGTGTGAATTTTCTTTGTCCCCCACGAGCCCAGAACATTCATATATTGATGCGTTTTTTGACTCCTGATGGTTAATCTATGATGATGCTGACCAAAGCTAAGTTGCAAAAATCATGAACATGAACATAAGAGGGGAGAACCACTGAGGACTATAGAACCTAGTTCCATCAAAGAAACCCCAGAGACATAATAAGAGACAATACATTTATGGAGAGTAGATACATTTGAATTTTCTATGATTCATCTTCTCTAGTCGATAAATTAAGCATTTGATTATGAAAATATGAGACTTGACACAAAATTTTCAAAATTAAGTTTTCAAGCTTTTAATTTTTACACCCTGCAACATGATAGTCACTAGTTAAGAAATATATTCCACATGCTTTCTTTGTCAGCATAATTTTTCAAACATCTTTTTATTTTGTGAGGATGTTAAAAGGTTGAAATATAGCAACATTTTTTTTCAATTTTTAAAGACATATTCAAAATTGATTATGTTATTTTCCATTAAATTATTGATTTAGCACCAATTTCATCATTTTCACACAGGATAACAGGTGAAAATAGGCACTATAATTTGTTGTGCAACCTCTTCCAAATGTGACAATATCCCATATGTAGTTAAAGACAGCTATTTGGACACACAGGGGGCAATCCGGCGCTCCCTAACATGGGACCCTATAGGGCCAGATTGCCCCGGACCGGGAGGATCCAGGGAACCGGATACTGGCGGCTGAATGCAGCTGTTGTTTCAGGACCGCGGCTAGCTCCATGCTAGCAGCGGTCTTGAAAAATCAGCAGATGCGGCTGCAATTACAGCCATCCGGCTGCACACAGGACCGGAGGGCACATTTGGCCCTCCGGTTCTGTGTGCTGATCCGGTCCGGGTTGTCAGGGTCATCCCGGACAGCCCCGTACCGGATCACACCATGGTGTGAAGCCAGCCTTATAAATGCAATACAAAATGAGAAAAAAGATTTTAAAGTATGAAACAAAGATAAAAAACACAAAAGTACAAATCACCCCCCCCCCTTTTGCCCCATTTAAAATAAAAGAATAATTTTTTAAAGAAAATACACATATTTGGTAACGCTGCATTCAGAAATATCCAATCTAGCAAAATATTAAATTAAAGAATCTGCAAGCAACGTTTTTGTTTTTTGACAGATAGAAATCGGATGGCACATAGCTCCCATCCGGTTCCATTCGGCGCCATAGGGCTGTATTATGTCAAAATTGGTTCCGGGGCTGTCTGGTTTAAACTGGACAGCCCCAGACCTGTTCAGGCCATGGTATGAACCCAGCCCTAGTTGCAACCGCCCACAGAGCTCCAGGACATGCGCTTTAGTTGAGCGCACAGGTAATGCTGCATGCAGTGTTTTCCTGTGCACTGGAGCTCTGTGTGCGGCTGCAACTAAGGTAAATTACGGGTTTCTATGGGGCCCCGTTGCCAGGCAGCGATTGCCGATAACGCTGTCCGCAAAGGCAGCAATTGCTAAGATTTTTGCGCTGCCTGGAAACGTGAGTCCCAGCCCAAGTGTGACCCCAGCCTTAGGTTAATTTTTTAATTACGTTCTTCAGTGAAATTATTTATTCATTTGATATCTCATGTTTTAAATAAAACTTAATTGTTTTGGATACTTGAAGTTATTCATCAGTGTGTATCAGTGTATGGTCTGTGTGTCACTTTTTACAATCTGTGTGTCATCATAGTTTGGAGTGTGAGTCCATTTTTACAATCAGGGTGTCATCAGTATTTGAACCAAGTGTCCATTTTTACCATCAGTGTGTTATCAGTGTATCAGTTTTCAATCGCTTGTCATCTGTTTGGTGTGTTCTGTTTTTACCTCAGTGTGTCATCAGTGTTTTGTCCATGTGTTCATTTTTACCATCAGTGTGTCATCAGTATTTAACCATGGTCCATTTTTCATCAGTGTCATCAGTGTTTGTCCATTATCAGTGTGTCATCATAGTTTGGAGGTATGTCTGTTTTTACCATCAGTGAGTCATCAGCGTTTGGTCCTTGTGTCCATTTTTATCATGAGTGCGTAATTAGTGTTTGGTCTGTGTGTCCGTTTTTACCATCAGTGTGCCATCAGTGTTTGGTCCGTGTGTGAGTATTCAACATCAGTTACTCATCAGTGTTTGGTCTGTGTGTCCATTTTTACCATCAGTGTCTCATCAGTGTTTGGTTCATGTGTTGTTTTTTCCATCAGTGTCTCATCAGTGTTTGGACTATGTGTCATTTTTACAATCAGTGTGTCATCCATGTTTGGTCCATGTGTTGCTTTCATCATCAGTGTCTCATCAGTGTTTGAACTATGTGTCGTTTTTACAATCAGTGTTTCATCCATGTTTAGACCATGTGTTGCTTTTATCATCAGTGTCTCATCAGTGTTTGGTTCATGTGTCCGTTTTTATCATCAGTGTGTCATCAGTGTTTTTCATGAATGGATAAATACATAAATTATAAAGCCTCTCCCATCTGTTGCAGTGTTAAACATCACCAGCACACAGATGGTACTACTCACCTATCCATGAAGTGTACATGTTGTTCACAAACCCATAGACTTGAATTGGTGCTCGTATACATGATACTGGCAAAATATTGTCATGTCTCTGTGAAAAATATAGACATGTGAATAGCACCATAGACTATAGTTGGCACTGTGAAGAAACAGATAAAACATGTACATATCACATGGACATGTGGGTGAGGCGTAAGTCCAAAACAATTTGCTACAACTGTAGTGTGCTGCATTTCTTTGCACATTATAATATGAATGTGAAAAATATATACACTAAATACTCATTGTGGGAACTTGGCCTAAATCTGGACATTCAACTTTTCTTGCACTTATGGGAAAACAATGGAAGGTAAATCATAAACTAAACTTGATAAATTCCGAAAAAAGATTTCTTCCTACTTAATAGACATAATTCAATGTTGGAAACTGGTAGCACGTCACAAAACTTTTTGCAGGCGTAATTACAAAAGAAAGCGTTGATATGTTTAATGGCATTTCTAATTACTTGACCTCCCATTTTAGAATAAAAAAATCTGCAAAACGACATAAAAACTGACAAATTACACAGCATGGAGGCATCTTGTGAAGCAATTTTTCATGAAATGAGCAATGTCACAAAATAAGTCTGACACATAGAAAGACTTTAATTCACCAAGAGAATGAGAGGAAGGAAAATGGAATCTAGAAAACTGGTATAGTTACAATACTCCATAAAGTGATGAAAATTATAAGTAGCAATAAATACCTGTCATATGGCAAAAAGTATGAAGAGAACATTTACTGGATGAATTACATGCATAGCTATTGTGCTTTAGTAATTTACTGTATGGCAGTCACTTATATATAAGAAAAAGCTTCACAGGCTATCACTAGTGATGAGCAAGTGGCGTAATATTCACACTCTCTATACTCGTAACGAGTACTTTTTAATACTCGCATATTCGTCCAAATAGCGAGTCCAATGTTAGTTAATTAGTGATAGGCTCCACCCACACAGATCCGGTCATAAAACGAGTCTTTCCAGGACAGGGCTGGAGGGTGGGCTTTTTGACATTTCTACTGCATAAAACACCTTGCTGTGCCCCCCAGAGAGACCCTAACATCCAATCTGCTCTCCCTGAGGTGCCAGCTCACATTGTGTACTGAAAGGAGCTGTCAGTTTGTCAGATTGATAATCATCACTTATGAGCACCAGCGATACTCGCTGAGTAACGAGTTTTGTAAATACCGTACTATTCGAGCAAATAGTGAATAGTAATGATTAAATTCGCTCATCATAGCTATGACTATTTTATGTTATACAGATTTTTACAAATATTTTTAGACATCAAATTGATATTATGTCAATAATATTAAGTTCATAACTTAAAAAACAGCACTCAAACATAAATTTGTGAAATCTCAGAAACACTACCTAAATTACAAATACATTTGCACTATTGGCTTGATTCATCCAAGCTTTGAATAGTAGCAAAATTTAGGCACAACTCAGAGTTGCATGTAAGCTGAACTACTCTTGGTGTTTTCACACCAATTTCTACTAGACCCAACAAAATAAGATGTGTGGGATTGGGGCACAATGAGGATGCACAGCTCATCTAATTAATGAAGATCTGTGGTATTCCATACTCCAGAATCTACACTCCAATATCTAACAGTAACTGAGTGAAACCTCTGACGTTGTGCAAAGAGGCGTGTATCATCATCAGACTTTGCAGATCCTATCAAGAGGCTTGCAACCCTTTGAATCTGGAGCATCTGAGTCCACCATGCCCCATCATTAAGACCAAAAACTTGGTACTCTGTAAAGTTGAAGTGAGGAGTTTTTATTGAGGTGACTATACAAGCATAGCACAAATGTTTTGGTCTTTACAATTTGGACCTTCTTCAATATGTTTTAAACAATTCACAGTAGAAGGAAAATCCTGGAAGGAACTGGGTTTATGCAAAAACAATTTTAAGCAGTATAAGAGAAAGGCCCTCTCTCACAATGAAGAAGGTCCAAACTGTAAGATCCATAACATTTGTGCTATGCTTGTAGTCACCTCAATAAAAACCCTTCACTTGACTCGTGAGTGCCACGTTTTCATGCTTAATTGCATACGATGTAGACCCTAGTTGAGCACCAGTCCCTCAGAGTGCCATTATATTTTTTTTCCCTCTTCGAGATCAGCGTGAATAATGTCAGTCTTGATGAATGATGCAAAAAATATTAATGGCGGTCTGATTAGGAGCGCTCTAAGGATGAAGCAGACATGTAAGATGTTTAATAAATGGCAAACCTTTTATTAATTTCTTTGCTCCCCTTACAGCTCCACTACGCTTTTCAACTGTATAAAACAGTCTTCATCAGGTGGTGAGGGGAGCAAAGAAATTAATAAAAGGTTTGCCATTTATTAAAACATCTTACATGTCTCCTTGATCATTAGAGCTGCTCCTAATCAGACCGCCTTTACTATTTTTTGCATGAAAACTACTCCCTTTGTGAGGGACTGGCGGCTGGAGAAGCTCAGGAACAGCACAAACGATCTGCCATGAGGACCTGGCATTTCCCTGGCAACCCACAACAACCCACAGCAAAGAGCAGTGATGCAAATTCGGTTTCGCGGTCACATGACCGGCTAGGTCCTGTACCGAGGACCAGGAGAGAGAAAGCGGAGAGGCAGCGCACACATCACCGGCGGCGGAGGCTGGTAAACCAGGTTGTGCAATTCCTGCGATAAGGTGAGTGGCACCTACCCATGCCACTTAGACGTTTTTAATAAGGGGATCCTACACATTTGCGCCCCTTTTCCTTTTTGTTTTGCAGTCTTTATGAATGAGGCCCAGGACTTTTTATCCATTGTATTGTATGTTAAACCAACAAATCCCAACAGTTGTGACAATTGCACAGTAATGGTAGATACCACACCCATCCATTCCCTGTGACAGAAGTGATAGTACCCAAAGAAGGATTAATTCTAGATAAATTATAAAGATTTGATAGGATTGGGACTGATTCTTCCCTCTTTAAAATGGAAATCAGTTGTTAAATAGTATAAATAGTGTAAAATTCTGATGAAGACCACCCCCAGTCTAGTGGATTTTGTTATATAATATTTTTTTTAATATCTTCTTTTGATTTCCTTAGACAATCAGAAAAAAATCAAAGGTCAGGCACATGCACAAAAGAAAACTCATATACCATAATATAAATATAAGTGATAAATAAAAAAGAATATTCAGCTATCGTACAATTTACAAACCTTAAAAAAAGTGGCAATTGCTCAGGATCTTAAAGAGAACCTAAAAAATGGCCAGATTTTGGCTTTCTTTTATTTCTATAGTTGCAGTTCCAGTATTTTCATTATTGTGTTGTTATTATTATTATTATTATTATTATTATTATTCCAAATACGGTTTCAAAGATATGGACTTTTATTATAAGCCTTAATTTTATGGTCTTTACCAAGAGATATAGAAACAAGTGTCCTTAATAGGAATCCTTTCAATTGTATTATGAATTACACTCAGATTTATATATCACAAAAGGAACTGGGTGTGCAAATAAATTCCCAAAAATAATAGCAAAATTGTTAATCTTTATTTAAGTAATTAAAAAACTGGTATTTAAAAACACACAAAAAGATTCCTCTTATAAATGGAACATACAAGAAATCCAGCTGATATTGAATGCTTGCAATATTGATATTAAACATTTTGCTATAACAAATAATATCCATAAATAGATTAAACACTTTAAATTATTTGTGACCTTATAAGGTGATTTTACTATTGAGGTATTTATATATCTAAGTGAAATAAACTTAAAGTATTAACTATTTGCCTAGCTAAGTGCTCAGTGCAATAAATAGGGGTAAAATTTAAATGAATGCTTAGAATTTAATATAACTATTAAGAGCTAAGTAAGTTTACTGAATAGTAGCAAGGGTTAATCAACATTGGAAAAACATTAAGTCAAAAGTTTTGTAGAAGAGGCTGGATCAGGGTGTCCCATGCACCCCAAAGTGCAATTCAACCTGCTTCATTGGGGTGCATGTCAATCGGAAGGGGAGGTTCAATATATATATGATATGGTGACCAAGCAATCATGTGCCTAGGAACATAGTCACATGATTGCATGTTGAATGGTGGCAATGCCTAGCTATGACATCTCTTCCTGATTGTGATGTCAGAGCACTAGGTGCCACCACATGACATCATCAATTTGTGATCACGTGACTGTCACTTCGCTATCTCTCTCATATACAGGAGTGCTCCCTCTCTTGGATTCTCCTGTATACTTCATGTTCTCAGGGAAAAAAAAGAGTCAGCAGTCAAAAATCAGACATGCCGTATCTTTAACTCCCCCAACAATCATCTGTCCAGGACACTCATACACATTAGACTGTTGTCCTAACCTATTGATATTGATGGGTTCAGCTGATATTAGTCTAATGTGTATGAGGGGCTTAACTTGTTACAACCTCTTTATCATGACCTCAGGCTAGACTTGCCTCAGCAGCATTTCCATGTTCCTTGTACAAATGCCTGAATAAGGGTACTTTCACATCGTTTCCTTGAAATTGCTAAAGAGAGAGAGGGGAGGGGGACAAGAGGCGCAATAGTGCCCTTATCACTTAGACACTAATTTTCAGTGGTGAAAAAAGGCAATCCACTCACCTACTCCAGTTGTGTGACCCACAACTGGCTTGAGAGCATGTAGGATAATATCCTGATGGCTGCTGCTGGACCTCCACCGTTTCCACACACGTGTGGTTAAACCAGGAAATTCAGGGAAGGAAGGTGTACTCCGGTCCGCGCTGCCAAGTTCATCAAAGAAAAACCAAGACGAAGTTCTGATCGAATCCTTCTTTAAAGAATAAAGAAGGGTTCGATCAGAACTTCGTCTTGGTTTTTCTTTGATGAACTTGGCAGCGCAGACCGGAGTACACCTTCCTTCCTGAATTTCCTTGAAATTGCGGCAGTTGCGGTGAAAAAACGCAACTGCCGCGATTACCGCGTAACGGCTGCACTTGCAGCACACTTGCGGCACACTTGCGGCAAGCCCCATACAATGTATATGTGGGCTTGCGGCAGGTGTGGCAAGTGCGGTTTTGGCACTTGCGGCAGGTGCGGCCGCGAAAAAAACCGCAGCTGACCGCGTTTTTTTTCGCGGCCGCACCTGCCGCTAGTGCCAAAATCGCACTTGCCGCACCTGCCGCAAACCCGCATATACATTGTATGGGGTGTGCCGCAAGTGTGCCGCAAGTGCAGCCGGTATGCGGTTATCGCGGCAGTTGCGGTTTTATCACCGCAACTGCCGCGATTTCAAAAAAACGCTGATGTGAAAGCAGCCTAACTCAGTAATGTAGAGGTGACTAAGTCTTAACACTGATTTGTTTGCTGTAATGTTTGCAATTTTGTTTGGATCTTTTACATATGGATTTGAATACAAGATGGGTCTTTGCTAATATTTCTCTGCAATTTATTGTATGGAGATTATGTGGATTGGAGGAGAGTGCTCCCATACTCAAGAATGATTACAAGAGTCAGATGATTTGTCACAGTTTATTATCCACTGCTCAAAAAATAAAGGAAACGTTTAACGCAATGTGGCTTCAAGTCAGTCCCACTTCAGTAAAAACAATCTGTCCTGTCATGTTATGAAGCAACAGTCATGGTTTGAAGCAAAATAAATTTCTCCTGCTATTGTGCAAATGGAACAGACAACAGGTAGAAATGATAGACAATTAGCAAGACAACCCCCTACAAATAAGGGTTCTTCAGGTGGTGACCAATAGAGATGAGTGAACTTTCCCCGAACATGTTCGCCAATTTCAAATTCGCCATGAACATTGCAGAATGGGTTCGTGATCAGAAACACAAGCAGTTTACTAAAAAATCGGCTTTGTTTGGTAACTGATCAGATGAAACAAAGCCTAACTGTTTTAAGTGAAGCTTTTCTTCTACCTTCTGTCTGTGCAGGATAGCAAGATGTTCCTGTTTGATAAGGGTGGGGGTGGGAGAGGTCAGAGGAGCATCTGACTCCATATTTTCTCCTGGCACTTTCAGTGTGGATGTTACAGGCCAGCAGCCAATCGAAGCACATAAAACATCCAAAATTTGAAGACATAAGGGCTTGTTTTATTGGTTGACTTGTGTCATTGGCTGTCATTGTGTCACATGGCCTTCTTCTCTTCTTCTCTGGAGACTCTTCTTGGGGTTTCCCTCTTGTTTGTTTCCTGAATTTAGCTGGTATCCCTGAGCTCAATTCCAACACGTGTTACTGATCCCCCTGTTACTAATGAATGTTTGACCTTCAAATGCTAGGCTAGGCATTGTTTCAGACCCTGTGCCATGCATGCAGGATGTGCCATTCTCCAATTTTTTTTCTGGTCAATTGATGCCACTTTGTTGGTATCTGGCCTTAATTTTTTGAATTATGGAAACTCTTTTTGGAGTCTCCCTCTTATGTGTGTTGCAAATTTACCATGACTCTCTGAGTACCATGCCTACATGTGTCACTCATCTCCTTGTTACTGATTAATATTGAAGCATGAAATATTGAAACAGGCCTTGTCCCATCCATCCATAATGCACCATGATAAAAATGTTAAAGGGAACCAACCACCTAAAAATCCCTATCTAACCTATAAATATCTGTCCCTGGAGCCTAAAATTACTATTCTAACCATCCCTGACTGACTAAATCTACCTAACTATATGCACAATAAATCACTTTTTATACTTATCAAATCCTTGGCTGATGGGCGTTCCTCCAGGGTCTTTGTCAGATAGGCGGGTCTCCTCGCTAGCGCTCGCACCCGCCTTGCTGCTGTCCATCTTCTTTCCAGGATTCAAATTATCCGTCCATCGCGTCCTCGCAATGAGCGGGTCACATGCTGCAGGCCCTCGTTACTTCCGCCCGCCCGCAGCGAGGCTGGTGCGAACACAGCGAGGAACCGCCTATCGGTCAAAAACCCTGGAGGAACGCCCATCAGTCAAGGATTTGGTAAGTATAAAAAGTTGATTTATTGTGCATATAGTTAGGTAGATTTATTCAGTCAGGGATGGTTAGAATAGTAATTTTAGGCTCCAGGACAGATATTTATAGGTTAGATAGAGATTTTTAGGTGGTTGATTCCCTTTAAGTCTGGGGAATAGATGGCAGTTTTCCTGGTGTCTGCCCCTAATTTGAGCTGCTTTAGCAGCTTTTAGGCCCCTTTGAAGTGTTTTCTATACCCTTGATTTTGCCTGTCATTTATTTGAGTGGGGCTTGGAAGTTTACTGAACTATTCTCCAATCTATTCGCTGAACATATCCCAATTCGGCGAACTGAATCGAACCTGAACTTCAAAAGGTTTTCTCATCTCTAGTCACCACAGACCATTTTTTGTTCTCATCCTTTTTGGCTGTTTTTTGGGGGAATTTTTCATTTTGTCATTGCTCTCCCCCCTACAGGTAAAAATGAGGTGGTGTCTACAACCCACAGACGTTGGTCAGGTAGTGCAGTCATCCAGGTTGGCACATCAATGCGAACTGTGGCAAGAAGGTTAGCTGTGTCTGACAGCACAGTGTGCAGAGCATGGAGCAGATACCAGGAGACAGGTCAGTAAACAAGGAGCCAAGAGGGCTATAGGAGGGCAACAACTCAGTGAGCAGGACTGCTATCTCCTCCTTTGTGCAAGGAGTAACAGGAGGATCAGTTCCAGAGCCCTGCAAAATGACCTATGCAGGCCTCTAATATCCATGAGCGTGATCAAACTATCAAAAACAGACTCCATGAGGCTGGTATGAGGGCCTGACATCCATAAGTTAGTGTTGTGCTTACAGCCCAATGAATGTGCAGGAAGATTGACAGATTTGATATTGGCCCATGGGATCTTCAGCAGGTTTACACTGAGCACAGATGACAGATGTAAGTCTATCTGGAGATGCCACAACAACGTTTTGCTGCCTGCAGCATCCTCCATTATAACCATTTGGCAGTAGGTCAGTAATTATGTGGGAAGGTATTTCTTTGGAGGGATGCACAGCACTCCATGTCTAGAAATAGGTACCCTGAGTGCCATTAGGTATCGGGATTAGATCGTCAGACCCATTGTGAGAACATATGCAGGTGCAGTGGTCCCTGGTTCCCTCTGATACATGACAAAAGCTAGGCCTCATGTGGCTGAACTGTGTTAGCAGTACTTACATGATGGTGGCATTGATGCTATGTATTGGCCTGCGAGTTCCCCATATTTGAACCCAATCAAGCACATCTGGGACATCATGTTCTTCCTTCCACCACAGACTGTCTAGGAGTTGACTAATGCTTTAATCCAGGTCTGGGAGGAGATCCCTCAGGAAAACATTCCCTGCATTCATCAGGACCGTGCCAAGCATTGCAGAGAGGTCATAGAGGACATAGAGACCACAAACACTACTGAGCCTGATTTGTTCTCTTGAGGCATTTCCACAGATAATGGATCAGCCTGTAATTTGATCTTATACTTTGATTTTAAGTATCATTCCAAATCCAGACCTTATGGGATACTAATTTTGATTTCATTAAACACTTTTATGTTTTATTGTTTTCTACACATTCACTATGTAATGAATAAAGATTTGCAACTAGAATATTTCATTTTTTGAGATCTAGGAAGTGGTATTTTAGTGTTCTGTTTATTCTTTGAGTCATGTATATTGTGCTTTATTATCTGTCATTTAACAAGCATAAAATTTACAGAATAAAAAAAGATGTTTATGTCACAATACTGAGAAATTTGAGGTTTTGTCAGCTATACACCATTTGGCAAACTCGTGAATAATTGGGCAAAGGACTGATGGGAAACAAAGCATATAATTACATATAATTCTGCCTTTTGTAGTTCCTTCACATAGGGATATTGTAATGCAGTGGCAGAGATAATAAGTGTGGCACCAATGGCAAACTGATCCGTGAAATGGACATGCTATCTGGAGGATGCAGCGCCTGGGTGTCCAGGGCTCAGTAAGCAGCTGGCAGGAAAGCGATGTGCACAAAGCAGCACTGTTGACAAATATCTTTAACAAAGAGCTTAGAACAGAACATGTTACTTGCTTGAATACTTTGCTAGCTTCTTGCATTTGCAATAGATTGAAACAATTGAAAAAAAATAGAAATGTATTCATTACCGCAAAACTCTTCTGCCCTATAAATGTGAGAACTGGCATAAAAAAGAAAGAAGGCAAAATATTTTCTCGCTCTCTGCCATAATACAATTTACCTTCAAATGAAAGAATAGTAATACTCCGTGCATACAAGACTGAATGAATCATTCCACAGAAGACTGTATATAGTTTATTAGCATAGTTAAATCAGGGTGAGAAATATATCTCTCACTTACATCTAGTACATTGCTGTAGAGAACTGCATTCATTTATTTTATTGCTTTCTCTTGTGGTAAACAAGGTGAACTGCGAGATCACTGACTGTTAGCCATTAATATAATTTTTGGTATCAAAAAATCTGTGTTAGTGAGGGACATACAGACGTTTGTGAGTTAAAGAGCTGTTTTATTGCTGATATATACTGCATATTGTCATAATCCTCCAAACTAGGGATCAGATTTGACAGAATCAGTTATAAGCAAGAATACCTGATGCCACCTATTGCTCACTCTACTGCCAATCTTTCATTTTAGACTCGTCTCCTCTTTGCACTAATTTGGCCACCACACTTTTCAGACAGTGTGAATCTCCTATTATGCTTGGATTGCTGTTCTGAGAACAGGAGATTCGTCTCCATACAATGCATTGACTAAGGCTAAGTGCACATCTGTGCACTGGTGCATCTTGCATGCATTGCGTTTGCATTATGTTAGCACATGCAAAGGCAATACAAAAGTAAGCAAATGCATTCCAAGCACAAATGAAACGCATGTGTTCGTGCACCCATTATATCCTATGGGCAAACACATGCAAACGCATTGAAATGCAACCCCAAACGCAAGTGCAAAATGGGGTTACGTTTGAAAGCATGCGTTTGCTGTAGCGCACAGAAAACATGTCCAGAAACATTTCTGTGCGCTAGAGCAAATGCATGCGTTCAAACGTAACCCCATTTTGCACTTGCGTTTGGGGTTGTGCATGCATGGTACATGTGTGGTGTGTGTGCATGTGTGCATGGTGCGTGTGTGGTGCAATTTAGTAGCATGGTTTTTTCCATGCTGCTGAAAGTTACAGTAGACAGTAATGACAGATAGATATGTAGATGTATAGAGCGATCGGTAGTTATATTAGCAACATCAGGTTTACCGCTGCTGTCAAACTAAAGGTGTTTGAATTTGTCAGCAAATCACCCAACAAGGTATTAGTGCTGCTGTCAAAGCAGCGGAGTTTGAAATTGCTGGGCTGCCGGCAGTTCACCCAATCGGGTATTACCACTGCTTTGACAGCAGCGGAGTTTGAATTTGCCGGGTTGCCAGAGGTAATAGCAGTAATACCCAATTGGGTGATCTGCCGTCAACCCGGCAAATTCAAACACCGCCACTGTCAAAGCAGTGGCAATACCCGATTGGGTGATCTGCCAGCAACCCAGTAAAATTCAAACTCTGCTGCTTTGTCAGCAGCGCTAATACCTGACTGGGTGATCTGCCGGCGGCAACCCGGCAAATTCAAACACCACTGCTTTGACAGCAGCAGTAAACCCGATCTTGCTAGTATAACTACCGATCGCTCTATACATCTATATATCAATCTGTCATTACTGTCTAGTGCAATTTTCAGCAGCATGGCAAAAACCATGCTACTAATCACACAGTGTGCTGTATGGGTTCAAGATTTTCTTGCACCTGTATTCTTTCATAGGCCACTCACACGAGAAAATTGTGTTCAATCTCAGCATGCTGCGATTGAACTCGCATTTGACTAACAATGGGAGTACAGTGCATTGAAAACGCAGAAATATGACCAGAAAGATTTATTAATACTGGTCCGAGTCCAATGCGAGGTTTTCTTGCATTGCACTCACGTGATTCTCAAGCCAGTGTGCCTCCACCTTAAAGGTAATTTGCCATGTAAAAAAAAGGTATTAACTCACAGATATTGGATTAATCTGCAGGTTAATAGCCTGATACCACCACTGAGAGCCCTACTGATGGGAGGGAATGGACTTTATTCCTCCCAGCAGCATTCAGTTTTCAGTTAACCAAAGTGATGACATTGCAGGTTTAGCCACTGCTAAGTAAATAGTAAGCTGTAAGCAGGCCCCTGACACTGACACGTGGCTCTGAATCAGTCTATTGGCAGTATGACTACAGCCGCTGCTCACTTTATACTGTGCAGTGACTGAACCCACTTTGGCACCATCCCGATGACTGAAAAGTCAAACACTGCAGGATAGAATGAAGTTCATTCCTTCCCATCAATGGGGCTCTCAGTGCCAGTGCATAATAACCTGCAGATTAAACCCATAACTGCAGGATAATTGCATTTCTTAACATGACAGGTTTCCATTAATTGCTTATTATACCCAGTCAAATTTTAGAACTGGTCCTTAGGTTTCTTTAAGGAGGTTGTCTCATGAGGTCAATCCCATTTCCCATTTTAGGTGGCCAATAATTAGCTCATCTTTTTGGATCCAACTTTTCTTTTAGTGGTCAGCCATTATTGCCACCAATGCAGTATTATATGTCAGCTTTTCAAATGAAAGGCCCAGTATGTCATGCAAGGATAGGAGGAAACTCTGAAGTGTATGTAGGCAGAATAATACAGAT
The DNA here is from genome assembly GCA_033576535.1 of Allobates femoralis. Classification (NCBI taxonomy): domain Eukaryota; kingdom Metazoa; phylum Chordata; class Amphibia; order Anura; family Aromobatidae; genus Allobates; species Allobates femoralis. The sequence continues at coordinate 268,187,788 of JARQOC010000003.1, forward strand.
ACACCCAGTATGCATGACAGGAGAAGTGGTACTGCACAGTGTATATATACAGAATAATACTAGTACAGAGAATTACACAGGGAAGGAGAAGTACAGGGTGGACCATTTATATGGATGCACTTAAATAAAATGGGAATGGTTGGTGATATCAACTTTCCGTATGTGGCACATTAGTATGCGGGAGGAGGGAAACTTTTCCAGAAGGGTGGTGAACATGGTGGCCATTTTGAAATTGGCCATTTTGGATCCAACTTTATTTTTTTCAATGGGAAGAAGGTCATGTGAAACAAAACTTATTGAGAGTTTCATAAGAAAACAATGGTGTGCTTGGTTTTAATGTAACTTTATTCTTTCATGAGTTATATACAAGTTTATGACCACTTATAAAATGTGTTCAAAGTGCTGCCCATTGTGTTGGATTGTCAATGCAACCCTTTTCTCCCACTCTTGACACAATGATAGCAACACCGCAGAAGAAATGCTAGCATAGGCTTCCAGTATGTGTTGTTTCAGATGCTGCACATCTCGTATCTTCACAGCATAGACAATTGCCTTCAGACGAGCGATGAGGCAAACTTTTTTGAGAATGGTGAAGTTAACAAACAAAACCACCGCTATTGGTCTGACACTAACCCACAGTGGATAGATCCCTCCAAGACTGTTGGAACACCAAAAATTGATGGTATGGTGTGGCATATGGGGTACAAAGATAGTGGGGCCAGTCTTCATCAATGGAAGCCTCAATGCCACTGGATATCTGAATCAAGTAGACGTTTTCGGCAGTCATTCGGCAGTTGGCCAGTTAGGGCCTGATTACAGTATTTGAGTCATCATTCCTCCCTATAAAATGCTGTTATGTGCCCCAAATAGGTATCAATAAAAGCCACCTAACCGTGCAAAAAAATAAACCATCACACAACTCAATGGAGTGAAAAATAAAATGTCATGTCCTGGGAAATGGTGATACAAACCACCCATTTTTTTGGGGGGAAACTTATGAATTTTGTTCACCACCTAATTAAAAAGAAATCTACTAAATTTTATATTGTTGAAATCCCACTAACCAAATAACCACAGAATGAGAGTAGTAAAAATAAAACCCAAAAATGTCAGAACTGCATTCTTTTCACAATGTCATTGCAGTTGGAATTTTTTCCGTTTCCAGCACGTTGTATAGTAAAATGAATGGTGTAATTGAAAACTACAATTCATCTCACAAAAGAAAAACCCTAGCCACACACAAAGTCACACCCATTTAGCAGTAAGGGACTTTCAGCAGATGCCCAGGACTGCAGGGCGTAAACCTCAATCTTGTACTATCCCACTGTATCCAGGATAGTTGAGACTAGAGATGAGCGAATCATTTCATAGGACTCCACTCCAGGTCAGTGGTAACTAGTGGCTGGATGGGAGGTCACCACTCTCTCAGGGCGTAGATCTAGATCTGGCTCTATCCCACTGTATCCAGGATGGTCGAGACTAGAGATGACTGAATTATTTCACGGGACTCCACTCTAGGTCAGTGGTTTCTAGTGGCTGGATGGGAGGCCACTACTCTCTCAGAGCATAGACCTAAATCTTGCACTATACCACTGTATCCAGGATAGTTGAGACTAGAGATGAAAGAATCATTTCACTGGACTCTGCTCCAGGTCAGTGGTACTTAGTGGCTGGATGGGAGGCCATGACTCTATTATCTTCTGAGTTTTTATTATCCTGTGCTATTGCCACACCATCTGTGCATCCTGCTCATCTCTGCCTCAGACCTGTGGATTTATCATTGTTCATTCATTCATAACCTTGAGAACTTTCCCATCTTGATGTAAGTTTCACTATGTGACATCTGGCTTTTTGGTGCCTGTAAGGCTACGGTCACACTTGGCATGAGTTTTTTTAGTGCCTTAAAAAAAAGCATGCGTTTCTGCATGCTTTTTTCATTTCAGCATGCGTTTTTTTAAGTTGTCTGATGGCACCCTGCGTTTTTGCATGCATTTTTAAATCAGCACCCAAAAAAAGTTCATGTACCATTTTTTGGTGCTGTTTTAAAAACGCATGCATTTTTTTAACATGGGCCCCTATGGAAAACGCATGCGTTTCTGGATGGTACTAAATGGTACTAATGTACCATGCATTTTTGCATGCGTTTTTGACGTCAGCTACTCACATAAGTGCAAAAACTCATGCCAAAAACGCATGGCACTTTAGACATGCATTTTTGCTATTGGGGCATGCTTTTCTTTTAACATAGTAGCCTATGGGTACGCTTTTACATGTTTTTTTAAAAACGCAGGTCTCCAAAAAAGCATGAAAAAAACGCAAGTGTGACCCCAGCCTAAGGCTGTGCTCACATGTTGCATATATATTGTGTTTTTTCGTTTTCAGCATGTGTCCGCACCAAACTATGCAATATTAATCTACTAGTAAAAAGGCCCGATGCAATTGCATCGGGAGCGCGGTGAAATTAATTGTGTGTATACAGGCGGGTGAGTGGCTAACAGAGTATATATGGGGCTCTGTGGGTAGCAGACTATACAGGCGGGTCTGTGGGTAGCAGAGTATACAGACTGCTCTGAGGGTAGCAGATTATACAGGCGGCTCTCTGGTAGAAAAGTATACAGGCGGCTCTGTGGGTAGCAGAGTATACAGGCGGCTGTGTGGGTAGGAGAGTATACAGGCGGCTCTGTGGTGTCAGAGTATAGAGGGGGCTCTGTGGATAGCAGAGTATGATGTGGCGGGAGGCTGGAGGAGTGAGGGGAGCAGAGGCTGGAGGGGTGAGGAGAGCAGAGGCTGGAGTGGTGAGGAGAGGTCCAGATGGAGGGGTGAGGAGAGGTCTGGCTGGAGGGGTGAGGAGAGATGCGGCTGGAGGGGTGACATCACCGCTCCGCGGCAGGACGTGGCTGCGTGCTGGGGCTGATCGCAGCCCCAGTCACACGGCATTGTCCTCTGCGGCGGGTTGGGTGATGCAGAGAGGGATCAGTTCTTGCCCTCAGGTCACACATGTGACCTGAGCAGAAGGAGCGGATTGGGCGGTGTGTGGTAAAGACAGGACGGTCATCCGATTGGTCTAGGACGCCAAGTCCTGGCAATGGGATGGGCGTCCTGTGTGTACAACACAGCGCCCAATCTGCTTGCAGGGGCAGGCAATGGGAGTGAGCGGGGCGTGTCAGGCTTTGCAGGCTGACACGGTACGCTCACTCCCATTGGCTGTTTGCCGGCCACAGGACGACGTCCCTGGCTCCCGGCACCCGGCCACAGCCCGTAGGCCGCTACTCCAACAGCATGGCGACATTGAGAGCCCAGCGTGAGAGAGTGGCGAGGGGCGGAAGGCTCCGGCGGCATCCGGGCAGCATGGAACTCGCGGAGGGCGCGAGGGCGGTGGCGATGGTGCGGGGCCGACGGTTGGCAGGATGGCAGCGGTGTCAGGTAGTGCGGCTGAGGATGGAGGAGGATGTGAGGCTGGAGGAGGCTGTGAGGATGGGGAGGCTGTGAGGCTGGAGGAGGCTGTGAGGCTGTAGGAGGCTGTGAGGATGGGGAGGCTGTGAGGCTGGAGAAGGCTGTGAGGCTGGAGGAGGCTGTGAGGATAGGGAGGCTGTGAGGCTGGAGGAGACTGTGAGGCTGGAGGAGGCTGTGAGGCTGGAGGAGGCTGTGAGGATGGGGAGGCTGTGAGGCTGGAGGAGGCTGTGAGGATGGGGAGGCTGTGAGGATGGGGAGGCTGTGAGGCTGGAGGAGGCTGTGAGGATGTGGAGGCTGTGAGGCTGGAGAAGGCTGTGAGGATGGGAGGCTGTGAGGCTGGAGGAGGATGTGAGGCTGGAGGAGGCTGTGAGGCTGGAGGAGGCTGTGAGGCTGGAGGAGGCTGTGAGGATGGGGAGGCTGTGAGGCTGGAGGAGGCTGTGAGGCTGGAGGAGGCTGTGAGGATGGGGAGGCTGTGAGGCTGGAGGAGGCTGTGAGGCTGGAGGAGGCTGTGAGGATGGGGAGGCTGTGAGGATGGGGAGGCTGTGAGGCTGGAGGAGGCTGTGAGGATGGGGAGGCTGTGAGGCTGGAGGAGGCTGTGAGGATGGGGAGGCTGTGAGGCTGGAGGAGGATGTGAGGCTGGAGGAGACTGTGAGGCTGGAGGAGGCTGTGAGGCTGGAGGAGGCTGTGAGGATGGGATGCTGTGATGATGGGAGGCTGTGAGGCTGGAGGAGGCTGTGAGGCTGGAGGAGGCTGTGAGGATGGGAGGCTGTGAGGCTGGAGGAGGCTGTGAGGCTGGAGGAGGCTGTGAGGATGGGGAGGCTGTGAGGCTGGAGGAGGATGTGAGGCTGTAGGAGGCTGTGAGGATGGTCAGGCTGTGAGGCTGGAGGAGGCTGTAGGAGGCTGTGAGGATGGGGAGGCTGTGAGGCTGGAGGAGGCTGTGAGGATGGGAGGCTGTGAGGCTGGAGGAGGCTGTGAGGCTGGAGGAGGCTGTGAGGATGGGGAGGCTGTGAGGCTGGAGGAGGCTGTGAGGCTGGAGGAGGCTGTGAGGATGGGGAGGCTGTGAGGATGGGGAGGCTGTGAGGCTGGAGGAGGCTGTGAGGATGGGGAGGCTGTGAGGCTGGAGGAGGCTGTGAGGATGGGGAGGCTGTGAGGCTGGAGAAGGATGTGAGGCTGGAGGAGACAGTGAGGCTGGAGGAGGCTGTGAGGCTGGAGGAGGCTGTGAGGATGGGGAGGCTGTGAGGCTGGAGGAGGCTGTGAGGATGGGGAGGCTGTGAGGCAGGAGGAGGCTGTGAGGCTGGAGGAGGCTGTGAGGATGGGGAGGCTGTGAGGATGGGAGGCTGTGAGGCTGGAGGAGGCTGTGAGGATGGGGAGGCTGTGAGGCTGGAGGAGGCTGTGAGGATGGGGAGGCTGTGAGGCTGGAGGAGGATGTGAGGCTGGAGGAGACTGTGAGGCTGGAGGAGGCTGTGAGGCTGGAGGAGGCTGTGAGGATGGGGATGCTGTGATGATGGGGAGGCTGTGGGCTGGAGGAGGCTGTGAGGATGGGGAGGCTGTGAGGCTGGAGGAGGCTGTGAGGCTGGAGGAGGCTGTGAGGATGGGGAGCTGTGAGGCTGGAGGAGGATGTGAGGCTGTAGGAGGCTGTGAGGATGGTCAGGCTGTGAGGCTGGAGGAGGCTGGAGGAGGCTGTGAGGATGGGGAGGCTGTGAGGCTGGAGGAGGCTGTGAGGATGGGGAGGCTGTGAGGCTGGAGGAGGCTGTGAGGATGGGGAGGCTGTGAGGCTGGAGGAGGCTGTGAGGCTGGAGGAGGCTGTGAGGCTGGAGGAGGCTGTGAGGATGGGGAGGCTGTGAGGATGGGAGGCTGTGAGGCTGGAGGAGGCTGTGAGGATGGGGAGGCTGTGAGGCTGTAGGAGGCTGTGAGGATGGGGAGGCTGTGAGGCTGGAGGAGGATGTGAGGCTGGAGGAGACTGTGAGGCTGGAGGAGGCTGTGAGGCTGGAGGAGGCTGTGAGGATGGGGATGCTGTGATGATGGGGAGGCTGTGAGGCTGGAGGAGGCTGTGAGCCTGGAGGAGGCTGTGAGGCTGGAGGAGGCTGTGAGGATGGGGAGGCTGTGAGGCTGGAGGAGGCTGTGAGGCTGGAGGAGGCTGTGAGGATGGGGAGGCTGTGAGGCTGGAGGAGGATGTGAGGCTGTAGGAGGCTGTGAGGATGGTCAGGCTGTGAGGCTGGAGGAGGCTGTAGGAGGCTGTGAGGATGGGGAGGCTGTGAGGCTGGAGGAGGCTGTGAGGCTGGAGGAGGCTGTGAGGATGGGGAGGCTGTGAGGCTGGAGGAGGCTGTGAGGCTGGAGGAGGCTGTGAGGATGGGGAGGCTGTGAGGCTGGAGGAGGGTGTGAGGCTGTAGGAGGCTGTGAGGATGGGGAGGCTGTGAGGCTGGAGGAGGCTGTAGGAGGCTGTGAGGATGGGAAGGCTGGAGGAGACTGTGAGGCTGGAGGAGACTGAGGCTGGAGGAGGCTGTGAGGATGGGGAGGCTGTGAGGCTGGAGGAGGGTGTGAGGCTGTAGGAGGCTGTGAGGATGGGGAGGCTGTGAGGCTGGAGGAGGCTGTGAGGATGGGGAGGCTGGGAGGCTGTGAGGCTGGAGGAGGGTGTGAGGCTGTAGGAGGCTGTGAGGATGGGGAGGCTGTGAGGCTGTAGGAGGCTGTGAGGATGGGGAGGCTGTGAGGCTGGAGGAGACAGTGAGGATGGGGAGGCTGTGAGGCTGGAGGAGACATTTACTGTACTGAGCATGCTCAGTACAGTAAAAGGTCTCTAAACAGGAAGGCAGGGGTTAAAAAAAAAAAAAAAAAGTTAATGCTCACCTCTCCCCGAGCCCCCGTCGTCTCCTGCCGTCTTCCTCCAAGCCTCCGGTGGCTGCCGCAGGCTCCAAGTGTCTGCAGAGCTGTTGTAGTGCAGTCAAGGACCTGTGGTGATGTCACAGTCACGTGACACCAGGTTACCATGGAGTAACCTGGTGTCACGTGACTGTGACATCACCACAGGTCCTTGACTGCACTACAACAGCTCTGCAGACACTCGGAGCCTGCGGCAGCCACCGGAAGCTTGGAGGAAGACGGCAGGAGACGACGGGGGCTCGGGGAGAGGTGAGCATTAATTTTTTTTTTTTTACAGTAGTGCGGGTCTGCGGCTCGTGATGACGCTGCGCGTCATCACTCGCAGTCCCGCAAAGCATGTTGGGATTCGGCGACAACGCCCGAATTCCCAACTGCGGATTATATAAGTAGATTCTAGTTATTGCATTTTGCTGCATCTTGTATGCCTTTTCTCCTGTAATTGATACATGAGTGGTGCAGATTTGAAGCAGTGTTCCAATGTGGTTTTTATATTACAGAAAAGCTTTGATTCTGCACAAAAGTAAGTCTAGGGTCACATTTGGGATAATGCATCCGTTTGCAGGATGTTTAAAGGATGCTGTTTTTTCCCTTGCCATTTTTATGGCATTGTTTTTCATTTTTAGCGCTAGCGTTAACGCCTGCGTTAACGCATGGTACATATATGCACCATGCGTTAACGCCGGCGTTTCCCATAGACTCCCATGTTAAAAAAATGCTAGCGTTTTTGCAAACGCCCGCAAAAACGCTGCTTACTGTGTTTTTTAGTGCTTTTGCAAAAATGCCTAGCGTCAAACGCATTGTTCTTTTGCAAACCGTTTTTTACATGGGAGCCTATGGATGCATTAACGCTAGCATTTTTCAACATTTCAACATCAAAAAACGCTAGATTTTATCGCTTCCATGATGCTAATGTGACCCTAGCCTAACAGGAGTGTTTTTTTCTGGCATTTTTCTAGGCTGCACATAGAAGCCTCTAATGAAAAAAGCACCAGAACTGCACAGTTCAGCGGTGTCGTAACTTTTCACTTTGTTTGGATACTTAAACACAGTAGAATGTCTGTGCAATAAAAACAGCACAAAAATGCAGCATTTATGATACATGTGAACACAGCCTAAATATCCAAGCAAAGTGGATGTGACTTCATGAAAACTGCCCTTGGTGCATCTAAAGGTACCTTTATACGCCGCAACTGCAGTGTAGCAACTGAGAGGCAATCTGGATTTCCGTCACGGTTGCCTTGAAATTGCTACAAAGTTGTGGCGTGTAATTGGGGAACCCGGAGGTGATTTTCGAAGTTGCTCCCGGTCGCGGTTTCAGAGCATTGTTCTAAAACCAGAGGCAACCGAGAAGGTGAATTGCCCTGGTTTTGGCATGTGAATGGGCAATAGGGATGGAATCTGCTTCGCCTAGTGATTTCCCAGAGGCGTGCCATAGCGTGATGGATACCGCGCCCCATCAACAATGATTGGTGGGGGCTACTGTGCAACCATTGGCCGTCCCTTCACAGGGCACCATATTTAAAGAGCTGTCCATTCACACTACACAATTGCAATGGCGTCATGTATTAGCCAGCCTTTCTGCGCAGGCTGGCCAATCATGACGCTATTGAGTTGTATAAACAGCGTGTTTGGGACGCGAAATACACAACTCTGTCACGCCTCTATTCTTGAGGCACTGCACAGGTACGCCCACATTCCTTTAGTGATTGCGGCGTGTGAAGCGGCGACGGGATTCAATCGGATGTTTCCCGCAGGACCAGTTTCAACTTCCGGGGAAACATGTTCCCTTAGGCTGATGACGCAATTGCGGCGTGTACATGCGGCATCGGCGATCGGTATCAACCGTCAAAAACGTGCACGGTTGCTACCGATCGCCGGTGATAGTTGCGGCGTGTAAAGGTACCTTTAAGGCACTGCTATTTTTAGTGCTTTATTTCCTCTATAAACGTCTATGTGGAGCCTGAAAATAATGCAAGTAAAAAAAAAAACATTGTTGCATTTTTAAAAGCAGAGTCAAAGCTTTTCTGTAGTATTAAAAAAGCATAATAAATGCAGATTCATACGTGCAATAAAAACATATCAAACAAGGAGGAAAATGCATAAAAGATGCAGCAACATGTAATAATAGAGAAGATTGTTATTGTGGTGTGTGGTGCCGACACCTCGAGAAAAAAAGCAGCAGAAAAAAATGCAACATTTACGCTATGTGTGAACATTGCCTCATTACATTTTTCTCACATTTTTTATAGGTTTAACAGAGAAAAATAATCAATCACGCCACATTTTTATAACATATACTGATCACCATAAATATTATGATCACTGTTTGTTTGGGTCGTTACTATTACAGGAATACCAAATATATCCTTGTTATTTGCTGATTTGTGAAGTTTATTTTTCTTAAGAGCATTACAATGTAATGATTAAAATCTATTTTTTTTCCAATTCTCTCTCCATAATACAGGGACATAGAAATACACTGATCTGTACAGTGTACTATGTACCAGTGCAATCTGCCTATGGAGTAAGAAGCTGCCCTCCACTTCTAGAATACAAAATTCTTCCGGTGACATCACCAGAGCCCGAAGCTCAAAGGTTCAGTTCTATGCTTTCGATGTTGAATTTTATTGGATCAAAATTCTGAATGGTTGGGTGGGGATAAAAAAGAATTATTTATATAAATGTTTTTCAAACAAATGGGTACGTAATACCAAAAGCAATTCCATCGCTGTGACAGGAACAACTTCTCTAGGGAGGTCAGCACAGAAGAACAATAACTGACTAATGAGTCAGGAGTGAGTTTAAATAACAGAAGGGAGTGGGAACAAAGGGCAGCAACTGAGAGTACAGTAAAAGTAAGGATCAAAAAGGAATTCTTAATTCCTATAGCATCAAAAGAAACAGAAACGACTCCACTTATGAGCATACCTGAGTGGACTCCAATGAGGCAATAAGACCATCTAAACACTGTGAACTTCCTATTCCGGATACCACACAGGTTCTAGCCCAAAGCGACCCACACACAAAAAACTGAGCATACGGATTTTAAACACACACCGCAGGTTAGTTTATGCTGAGTATTAAAAAAGCACAACAGACATGAGATTTCCATAAATCCCATCCACTTTACAGGACTGTAAATGGACTGGACTCGAAGTCCATTAAAAAGATAAACATCATCAAAAAGTCACTAAAAATTCTTCTCCCCTTATTGTGGATTCCAAGGATTAAAGTCGTAAAAATAACATACCGTTACCTAAAATAACATACCTTTTTCGTTGCCTCCCTCTAAAAATCCCTTTGGTGTGGATAACACGTCTACAATCTATTCTTGGAAAATTTATTTGGAAAAACAGGAGACCTTGGGTTGCAATGGAAACATATTTCCAGTATACTAATGGTGGAATGGGGGTCCCAAATTTACTCTTATACCATAGAGCAGCGATACTGGAAGCTGCAATGGATTGGTGGGCTAATAACGGTAATCATAGATGGGTTCAAATGGAATCAAACTTTGCCCCTCAAAAATCTACCAGAAGTCTACTGGAAATTAATCTTTTGAAACCTTCAAAGAAGTTGTTTCCTTTCCAATCTATGTCATGCTCACTCTGGTACTGGAATAGATTGGATAGGGACCTCCTTTGTTCTTTATATAGATATATTGCGATCACATCTTTTGAAGTACACATTCCTGGATTGTCCCTTGAGAAATGGGTTACGGCGGGAATAGTGTCTTTGGACAGTCTGTTTGAGGGACACATTCTTTTGTCCTTTACAGATCTATCCCAAAGATTTCAAATGCACAGATCCGTTTTCTTTCAGTACCTGCAAATCCGACATTTTATTTATTCCTGCACTCTTCCTGACTGGTGGACGTTGAGGCCGAATGATCTATTAAAGAAATATTTTAAATTAGACTATCCTAATAACCATAATAATAAAGCTTTATTTATATAGCGCCAACATATTCCGCAGCGCTTTACAATGTAGGGTTAGAGTACAGAAAATAGAGTAAGTAATTAGTAGAGAGCCAATAAAGTACAATAATTGGATACAAAACAATAGGCATAGAATCAATGTAGAAAAAAAAAATACAATAAATAAAGCAAGAAATGAAGGTGACCCTGCTCAAAAGAGCTTACAATCTACAATGGGATAGGGGTTGCACAAGGTGCAGGGGCTTATTGCACTGATGGTCCAGGCATCTTGAGGAAGTGGGGCATAGGGCTAAGCTTACATGAATGGTCATCAGACAGTCTGTGTAGACCTTTTTGGTTTGGTGGAGTTTGTAGAAGAGTAATGTCCAGAGGGATAGCCCATTCACTGTCTACAGTACAATGGACTTCTATTAGGGAGTATGATAGGCCGCCTTAAAAAGATGCGTTTTTAGGGATCGTCTGAAGCCATGCAAGTTGTGGATAGTCCTGATTTCTTTGGGTAAAGCATTCCAGAGGTTTGGTGCAGCTCTGGAAAAGTCTTGGAGCCGGGAGTGGGAGGATCGGATTAGTGCAGATGTTAGTCGAAGGTCATTTGAGGAACGTAGAGAGCGGGTGGGGTGATAGACAGAGATGAGGGAGGAAAGATAGGGGGGTGCTGTTCTGTGAAGAGCTTTGTGGGTGAGAACAAGCAATTTGAATTTGATCCTGTAGTATACAGGCAGCCAGTGCAATGACTGGCACAGAGCAGAGGCATCTGAGTAACGATTGGCCAGATGGGTGATCCTGGCTGCTGCATTAAGGATGGACTGGAGAGGAGAAAGTCTGGTGAGGGGGAGGCCGCTTAATAGAGAATTGCAGTAGTCAAGGCGGGAATGGATTAGGGCCACGGTGAGGGTTTTTGTTGTTTCCAGGGTGAGAAAGGGGCGGACTCTAGAGATATTCTTCAGGTGTAAGCGACAGGAGTGGACGAGAGATTGCGTGTGGGAGGAGAAGGAGAGATCGGTGTCAAACATAACACCCAGACAACGAGCCTGCTGTCTAGGCGTTATCGTGGTGCCGCATACTGAGAGAGAGATGTCCGATTTAGGGAGGTTAGTGGATGGGGGGAGCAGAAGAAGTTCAGTTTTGGAAAGGTTTAGTTTCAAATAGAGAGTGGACATGATATTGGAAACTGCAGCTAGACAGTCATTGGTGTTCTTTAATACCGCAGGGGTAAGGTCAGGGGCTGAAGTGTATAGTTGTGTGTCATCAGCATAAAGATGGTACTGAAAGCCAAATCTGCTGATGGTCTGTCCAATCGGGACCGTGTAGAGAGAGAAGAGGAGAGGGCCAAGGACTAAACCCTGAGGGACCCCAATAGTGAGGGGAAGAGGGGAAGAAGTGGAGCCAGCAAAAGATACACTGAAAGAGCGGTCAGAAAGATAGGAGGAGAGCCAGGAGAGAGCAGTGTCCTTTATGCCAATGGAGTGCAGCATAAAGAGTAGGAGCTGATGGTCGACAGTGTCAAAAGCTGCAGAGAGATCAAGGAGAATAAGCAGAGAGTGGTCACCATTACGTTTTGCTGTCAGAAGGTCATTGGTCACTTTGATGAGGGCAGTTTCTGTAGAGTGAAGGGGGCGGAAACCAGACTGTAATGGATCTAGAAGAGAGTGAGCGGAGAGGTAACGGGTGAGGCGGGAATAGACCAGGCGCTCCAAGAGTTTAGAGATGAAGGGGAGATTGGAGACTGGTCTGTAGTTATTTGTGCAGGTTGGGTCGAGAGTGGTTTTCTTTAGTAATGGAGTAATGATCGAGTGTTTGAAGGAGGAGGGGAAAATGCCAGAAGAGAGGGAGAGATTGAAGATTTTGGTTAGATGAGTGGTGATGACTGGAGAGAGGGACTGGAGCAGGTGTGAGGGAATGGGGTCAGTAGTGCATGTGGTGGGACGAGAGGAAGAAAGGAGCCTGGAGACTTCTTCTTCTGTGACTGGGTCAAATGTGGAGAATGAGCCGGAGGAGATGTGGGGAAGAATGGGGGGTGGCAGCGCTTGGAGGCTGAGAGCTGATTTCCTGGCGGATGTTGTCTATTTTCTCCATGAAGTAGAAGCCAGGTCATCAGCACAGAGGTCAGTGATGGGGGCCTGCACTTTAGGACTGAGGAGAGAGTGAAAGGTGTCAAAGAGTTTTTTTGGATTGTTGGATAGTGAGGAGACCAGGGTGGTGAAGTAGGTCTGTTTGGCAAGGTGAAGGGCAGAGTTGTAGGTTTTTAGCATGAATTTATAGTGGATAAAGTCTCCTGGTGAGCGAGTTTTCCTCCATAGACGTTCAGCACTCCTGGAACATCGCTGGAGGAATCGAGTTTGTGGTGTGAGCCAGGGCTGTTTTGTTCTCTGTTTGGAGGTTCTGCGGGTGAGGGGCGCTACTTGGTCCAGGGAGCTTCTGAGAGAGTCATTGTAGTGATTTACTGCCTGATCTGGACAGGAGATTGAAGAGATTGGGGACAGAGATGAGATGAGGAAGTCTGTGAGTGCTTGAGGGTTAATGGCCTGTAGATTTCTGGATGTGTGATAGGTAGGATTGGGCTGTGTTGGCCGAGGGTTAGTGAGTGAGAAGGAAAGAATGTTGTGGTCAGAGAGTAGAGTTGAGTTATCCAAGGGGGAGGATGAGCAGAGCCGGGTAAAGACAAGGTCAAGGGTGTTACCGTTTTCGTGCGTCTTAGAGGTTGAGAGCTGTGATAGGCCAAGAGAGGTAGTTAGAGATAGGAGCTGGGATGCAGATGGGGAGATGGGGCTGTTTATGGGAATGTTAAAGTCTCCCAGAATAAGGGTTGGTAAATCTGAGGACATGAAATGCGGGAGCCAAGTGGAGAAATGGTCGAGGAACTGGGTGGGTGACCCTGGGGGGCGGTATACCACCGCTACTTTGATGGGGAGGGGATGGAATAGCCTAATGGTATGGACCTCAAAAGAAGGGAATGAGAGTGATGGGGCTGGAGGAATGACTTGGAAAGTACATTGTGGGGACAGGAGGAGGCCAACTCCACCGCCACGTCTGTTCCCAGGTCTAGGGGAGTGAGAGAAGTGTAAGCCGCCGTAAGAAATAGCAGCAGGGGAAGCAGTGTCTGAATCCTGGATCCAGGTTTCAGTGAGAGCCAGGAGGTTGAGAGAGTTAGTGAGAAAGTAGTTATGAATGAAGGGAAGTTTGTTGCATACAGACCGTGGATTCCAGAGAGCACAATTAAAAGAGGGAGATGAAGGTGTGCAAGTGATATTAATAAGGTTAGTGAGGTTTCTGTGTGAGGTGGGAGAGGGGTTGAAGTTAGCAGAGGGTGGACCAGGGTTGGGAGAGATATCACCTGAGAGGAGCAGCAATAAAAAGAGAAAGAGCAGATAGTTTTTGGAATTAGGACATGATTTATTATGACAAACTTTGGAATATGATGGGCTGAGAGTCTTCAGTAAACTGAAGATAGCATGGGAGCTGTACATAGAGTAGGGCAGGAGAGAGGGGCTGATGTGAATGAGTGGTGATGGAGGGGGGATGGGGTGATAAAAATTGGTGGCGAGAGCACATAAAAAAACAAACAGTGAAATACAAGACATGGTAAAGATTAGTAGTGAATGTAGTTATGCACAGTGTTTGAGTGTCCCTCTATGTCATTGTCTTCCAGTCGCACCACATGGACAGCAGAGAAGAGTGGAGGACTGTGCAGCTGCACATACCACTGTTATTTTAAGTATTGAAGACATTGAACCATGGTTTATCCCTGTTTTATAGAACTTTAAATTTGCCGGTACAATCTATCAAGACATCTTATATGCTACGGTGGGAGAAGGCTCTGACATTTTCATCCACTCCTGAGGATTGGTGGCTGGCAGCCAGGATGACCAAAAAGTTCTCTTCTTGTATTCATTTTTGTATTAGTCATTTAGAGCAGTTGAAAAAGATCCATATGCACTGATATTTAGTGCCGCATAAACTCTCTAAATTCGATAAGTCATCCACACCGTTATGCTGGAAAGGTTGTCTTACTCTAGGAGACATGGGGCATGTGTGGTGGGGGTGTACTATAGTCAGAACGTTTTGGTCTCAGGTTGAAGATCTAATTAAAAAAATTTCTGGAGTAAACTGCCATTTAGATGGCCCTCTAGCAGTGCTGAGCATTGGTTTTGACTCGATCCCTCCGGGGTTGTCTCCGTTCTTGTCTCATATATTGACTGCTGCACGACAATGTCTGACTAAATGTTGGAGATCTGATATTGTACACACTCAAAAGGAACTACCGTATATACTCGCGTATAAGCCGAGTTTTTCAGCCCAAAAATTGGGCTGAAAAGTACCCCCCTCGGCTTATACGCGAGTCAGTGCTGTATACCGATGTATACATTGGTAAATACCGATGTATACATCGGTATACAGCAGCCCCCGTAATGCAGGGCCCCCCCAGCCTGACTCCGGTCACCTGTAAAGGAAACTATACTTATCACAGTGCCGCTGTCCGCGCCCGCTCGCACCCGCTCGCAGCTGCCGTATGCGATCCTCCATCTTCATGCGTCTTCTTCCTGTTAATGTGGCAATGACTTCATTCCCTGCGATGAGCACAGGAAACAGGAAGAAGAGGCATGAAGATGGAGGATCGCGTACGGCAGCTGCGAGCGGGTGCGAGCGGGTGCGAGCGGGCGCTGACAGCGGCACTGTGATAAGTATAGTTTCCTTTACAGGTGACCGGAGTCAGGCTGGGGGGGCCCTGCATTACGGGGGCTGCTGTATACTACCGCTGGGGCTTCAATATACTACCACTGGGGCTGTATACACCACTGGGGCTGCAATATACTACCACTGGGGCTGTATACACCACTGGGGCTGCAATATACTACCACTGGGGCTGTATACACCACTGGGGCTGCAATATACTACCACTGGGGCTGTATACACCACTGGGGCTGCAATATACTACCACTGGGGCTGTGTACACCACTGGGGCTGCAATATACTACCACTGGGGCTGTATACACCACTGGGGCTGTATATACCACTGGGGCTGCTGCTGTATACTACCACTGGGGCTGCTGGGGCTCCTATATACTACCACTGGGGCTGCTGTATACTACCACTGGGGCTGCTGGGGATGCTACATACAACAACTGGGGCTGCTGTATACTACCACTGGGGAGGCCTGTATACCACTGGGGGGGCCTGTATACCACACTGCTGGGGGCTGTATACCTGTGCTGAGGTCCACCCTCGGCTTATACACGAGTCAATAGGTTTTTCCAGATTTTTGGGGCAAAAGTAGGGGGTCGGCTTATACACGGGTCGGCTTATACACGAGTATATACGGTAATTGCCAGAATTAACTCAGACTATCATCACGAATGGTATGTCTTGTCTTCTCTTTAACAACGAGAACGTATTGTCAACCTTTGGGACTAGTAGGCGTCGTTGGAATTTGCGTTATCAATATCATAATTTTCTTTGAGACTGTTTAATTTGAAATATATTTAATTTTGTCATTACAATCTGCTTTTTCCCCCTCTCTTAATCTTACCCTTTTGTGTATGCCGACCTCCCCTTCCTCTCTCGACCTGACCCAGCCACATTTCCCTTTTGTGTACCGCTACTGTTTCCTAATGCCAATAATATGTTTATATTAGCATTGTAGTTACTGCTACTTTATAGTTATTGCAATTGATCTTCCTCAATAAAAGAATTTATTGTTTAAAAAAAAAAAAAGTCACTAAAAAGGATTGTTTTTAAAGGATATTGTAAACTTAGTCTAAAACGCGTAGCTGCTATCTACTGCTTCTCTCGGTCATTACCAATTTTTTAAACATCATGTTTCTACTATTTGGATTTTAATCTTTTTTTGCAATACTAAAGCTTCATTATTTTATCTACCAGTGGAGCTGGAAAATCCATTTTTTCAAGTTAGCCATTCGCTTTTACCTTAAGGAGATTAAAAAATAAAACACTATGGTATCAGGAATGGAATAATAAAACAAATAAGTCTTTTCAACTTATTTTATGCCATAAACTAAGGAACTACTATGGTTACATTTTTATTATAAGCTTTACATTATTGTTCTTTTTTATGTTCTGAAACAAAAAAAAGAATAAAACACAAACTGTCCATACATACCACAAGGGTTGTAATAAATAGTAAATAGTCAGCTGAAGCATTTTTCAATTCCAGGTAAAAAGGTCATTATTAAGAGATCTATCCCAAAACAGTCAGTGGAGGCATCATACGGAAATCCTTGAGCAGCTAACATTAAATTCAGCCATATAAATGTCATCTGTCTTGGAATTACATTTCTTGCTTGGGCAATTTTTCTCTCTGATAAACTACAACAAAAATGACCTAAAATCCCATTGGTACCAAGAGAGTGAATCCAGTCCGATATACATTGTCTTTTGCCTTTGTAACTTTGTAATGCAGGTGGCTGTTTATCGACCAAACTTAATTAAATAAATAAATATATACTGTATATATATATATAAAAAAAAATTGACAACAGCACCTCCTTCATAGAAAAAGTTGTGGATTTATTCACCCAGGACTGCAACACTTCAGCTGTCCGCTAGCCTTTGTCAACCAGTGTGAAGCAGTAACATTTATTACTATGAAGGAAGAGGTGCTGTTCCCATTTTATTTAGGTTCATCCATGTAGATGGCCCACCCTGTGTGTGTGTGCAATATATATAATTTAATTAAAAAAATAAATATATACTGTATATATATGTAAAAAAAAATTGACAACAGCACCTCCTTCATAGAAAAAGTTGTGGATTTATTCACCCAGGACTGCAACACTTCAGCTGTCCGCTAGCCTTTGTCAACCAGTGTGAAGCAGTAACATTTATTTACTATGAAGGAAGAGGTGCTGTTCCCATTTTATTTAGGTTCATCCATGTAGATGGCCCACCCTGTGTGTGTGTGCAATATATATAATTTAATTAAAAAAATAAATATATACTGTATATATATGTAAAAAAAAATTGACAACAGCACCTCCTTCATAGAAATATATATATATATAATTTATATTTTGTAGGTTGAAAAAATGAACAGCACCTCTTCCTTCATAGTAATAAATGTTACTGCTTCACACTGGTTGACAAAGGCTAGCGGACAGCTGAAGTGTTGCAGTCCTGGGTGAATAAATCCACAACTTTTTCTATGAAGGAGGTGCTGTTGTCAATTTTTTTTACATATATATACAGTATATATATACAGTATATATTTATTTTTTTAATTAAATTATATATATTGCACACACACACAGGGTGGGCCATCTACATGGATGAACCTAAATAAAATGGGAATGGTTTGTGACATCAACTTCCTGTTTGTGACACATTAGTATATGGGAGGGAGAAACCTTTTCCAGATGGGTGGTGATCATGGCAGCCTTTTTGAAGTTAGTCATTTTGGATCCAACTTAATTTTTATTCATGAGTTACTTCAAGTTGATTTCACCATTCTTTTCCATTTTATTTAGGTGTATCCATATAAATGGCCCACCCGGGCAATTGTCTATGCTGTGAAGATATGAGATGTGCAGCATCTGAAAAAATCGATACTGGAAGCCTATGCAAGCATTTCTTCTGCGGTGTTGCTATCAGTGTGTCAAGAGTGGGAGAAGAGGGATGCATTGACAATCCAACACAATGGGCAGTACTTTGAACACATTTTATAAGTGGTCATAAACTTGTAAATAACTCATGAAAGAATAAAGTTACATTAAAACCAAGCACACCATTGTTTTCTTATGAAATTCTCAATACGTTTTGTTTCACATGACCCTCTTCCCATTGAAAAAAATAAAGTTGGATCCAAAATGGCCGATTTCAAAATGGCAGCCATGTTCACCACCCATCTAGAAAAGTTTCCCCCCTCCCGTATACTAATGTGCCCCATACAGGAAGTTGATATCACCAATCATTCCCATTTTATTTAGGTGCATTCATATAAATGGCCAACCCTGTACTTCTCCTTCCCTGTTTAATTCTCTGTACTAATATTATTCTATATATATACACACTGTGCAGTATCACTTCTCCTAAAACCAAAATTTTCAATAAGTTTGATGTGTCACATGACCCTCTTCCCATTGAAAAAAATAAAGTTAGATCCAAAATGGCCAACTTCAAAATAGCCGCTATGGACACCACCCATCTGGAAAAGATTTCTCCCTCCCATATACTAATGTGCCACAAACAGGAAGTTGATATCACCAACCATTCCCATTTTGTTAAGGTGCATCCATATAGATGGCGCACCCTGTATATATATGTCCAAAAAACAGGCAGCACTCCAATGCAGGATAATGTGGACAGCTTTAATCCAGCCCTCAGTGGCGCAACGTTTTGACCGGTATGGTCTTTAACCAAGACCATACCGGTCAAAACGTTGTGTCACTGAGGGCTGTTTTAAAGCTGTCCACATTATCCTGTAGTGGAGTGCTGCCTGTTTTTTGGATTTAGATATGATGTTCACACGCATACTATATATCAGGTAGTATTGCACCCCCTCCTAATTTAATTAAGTTTGTGCTGATTCCTGTTTTTTCATTATATATATATATATATATATATATATATGTGTACAGCTAGTTGGCCAGAAAAGTGACTAACTGTATTAGGTTATAACAAAATAGAATTATTATTTTGCACCCAAAAGTCACAAGGAGTGTGTATGTGTGCATGGCTATCCACTACAAGAATCAGCACTGTTGCATCTACAATTTCAGAATTTTGCAACAAAGTAATTAGACTATGTTTTAAGATGAAATTTTATCCCCACGCTTTACAGTTAGTCACCAAAAAAAGGCCTGTTCTCTGTATGTGTGAGACAATAGACTGTTTTGACAGTTAGCCTGCATATTTATCAGATGAGGCTGGTTGCACACCTGCGTCTCATCCTTAGGACAAAAACGTAGGCATCTGCATATGCCAACACATGCAAAATCGCATGTACAGCAGCATTTGATTGCCTTATCAGTCACAGGATCAGGCAAAAAAAACACTGTATTAGTATCAGTTTTACATGTGTTTTCGTCCTGAAGAGAGAGAGACACCAGGCAGGTTGGAGCAGTTCTGAGCATGCTCAAACCAAGCTGAGCATGCTCAGTTTAAAATCCTGATCCATCTTGGCCACATTATCCAGCGGCCAGATGCGGCCTTATCGACTATGAATGCGTTGTTCAGCCGCATGGGCCACATCTGGAAGCATGAGGATTTTTGAAGGGCCTGAAATCTCAACATGTTAAAAGTGCCGAACTCATCTGCATCCGGCGAAATCCATTAGGATCTTGGTGGACACAGATGCAAGACTGAAAAACGCCAGTGTAAATCCACCCTGACATAACTTACCATATATGGAAGAGAACAAAACAGTGATATCACATTAGATGTTAGGGTGCATCGGACAGCATCGGACCGATTTTCGGATCCTATGGATCCCTATGGGGATCGGACCGAATCGGATGTGCACTAAATGGCATCCGATTTGGTCCGATCCGATTCTGCCCGATTTTGGCCGATTTTTTTCAGGAGAAAAAAATCGTTGCCTGCAACGATTTTTTCATCCGATTACAAAATCTGACAGAGTCGGATCGAACCAAATCGGATGGCATTTAGTGCACATCCGATCTGACCCGATCCCTAACATGGGGCCCTATGGAGAAAGGTCCGAGGAAACATGTGATGTCTCCTCGGACCCCATTTTACTGTACTGAGCAAGCTCCGTACAGTAAAACTGCTCCTGGGAGCACAAGAGTTAAAAAGAAAAAAAAAAAAAGTTTATTCTCACCTCTCCCCGAGCCCCCGCCGTCTTCCGCCATCTTCCTCTAGGCTCCCGGTGGCTCCCGCAGGCTGCCGCAGGCTCCGGTGTCAGCAGAGGTGTACCTCTGCTGTTCAGGACCTGCGGTGATGTCACAGTCATGTGACCGCGGGTTCACCATGGTGAACCCGCGGTCACGTGACTGTGACATCACCGCAGGTCCTGTGTACAGCAGAGGTACACCTCTGCTGACACCGGCAGCTTGCGGGAGCCACCGGGAGCCACCGGGAGCCTAGAGGAAGATGGCGGAAGACGGCGGGGGCTCGGGGAGAGGTGAGAATAAACTTTTTTTTTTTTTCTTTTTTTTCAGCCCGGAGGCGCCGATTTTATGCCGGAATCGGGTGCCTATTTGGCACCCGATTCCAGGCATCAGAAGGGAGCCGATGCTGTCCGAATTATATCGGACAGCATCGGCTCCCTAAAAATCGTGGTGTGAACGCACCCTTAGCCTATAACATTCCGTGTCATGTCACTGTCTGCTCATTCTTGGTATTTGTCTCTCCTGAGAGCACACTTAGCTAGAGTTCTACTTGTGGATTTGTGTTTTTCAGGATTTTTTCAACATCTTTGTGGAATCATCTACATTTGGAGGTAAATTTATTGTGTACTGTTTTTTTTTTAACATAATTGCCAAAATAACTTAAGGGTGTATGTATTATTTCATTTAATGTAACCACACCCAAGAATAATTACCGAATAGTTAGTTATAATAGTTAGTTAGGTCAAATATAACCTACCCTGTTTCCCCGTACATAAGACACTGTCTTACATTAATTTTTGCTCCCAAAGATGTGCTAGGTCTTATTTTAAGGGGATGCTTTATTTTTCCATGAAGAAGAATTCACATCTATTGTTGAACAAAAAAATGAACATTTATTATATACTGTACCATAGTTGTCATCACAAACCAGCATAACCAAACTGTGTCATCCATCCATCCATCCATCATCCATCTACAGCTGCCATCATCCCCCAATATCCCCATCATCTATCTGCAGTCCGCATCATCTTCCAATATCCACATCATCCATCTGCAGCCCACTTCATCCATCTGCAGCCTCCATCATCTCCCAATATCCCCATTATCCAACTGCAGCCTTCATCATCTCCCAATATCCCCCTGCAGCACCCGTCATCCATCTGCAGTCCTCATCATCCCCCAATATCCCCTTGCAGCCCCCATCATCCCCCAATATCCCCCTGCCCCCTGCAGCCCCCATAATCTATATGGAACAGCCCCCATCATCACCCAATATCCCTTGCAGCCCCTATCATCTCCCAATATCACCCTGCAGCCACCATCATCAATCTGCTGCCCCCATCATCCCCCAAAATCCTTTTGCAGACCCAGCACACATCTGCAGCCCCATCACATATTTACAGCCACACACATCTGCAGACACACACACACAGTACCGCTATGCCAGAGCCCATCTCCACTGCTTTATTCATTCCTCCAGGTCCTCCTGTATATACAGTATCCAGACACCGCTCAGCGTAGATGTACGATAGTAAGCCGCCAGCCAATCAGGTGGCGGCTGCTGATGTCTGATTGGCTGGTGCATTACCGTAAATCTAAGATGAGTGGCGCCTGGATATTGTACATATAGGAAGTGTGCGGTAATGTGCCAGCCAATCAGATGCCAGCAGTCGCCACCTGACTGGCAGGCAACTTACTACCATATGTCTACGCTAAGCAGTACCCGGATACAATACATACAGGAGCGCTCCCAGTTCTGGTGTAATCACAATCCAAATCTTCTTATTTTCAAACAAGTAGTTATTTATTTCAATAAAATAATTATTTCCAGTATATGGTAAAGAACGTACAACGCGTTTCGGCTTTACAGTAGTACATAAGCCTTCCTCAGGTATACAATTGTATTAAGAACATTTCTTTATATAGTGACTGAGCTCCTGGCTCATTATCCTAATTATGCTAAGTGCACAGGTCAGGTTGCCTGGCTAATGAGACTTTGCTAATTGTCTCTCCTTGTTTCTCTAGGAGATCTCTATTTTTTTCCTTTGTTTGTGTATAAGTGCATATTTCTGTTTCTATATTTGAGTACATAATAAATAAGTCAATAAAATTTTTATTTCTGTGGAGGCAGAGTCGAGAGAATAAACCAGAGGTTAATAAGTCAATCCGGAAGTGGTATTACTAGCGTGCGGTTCGTGGTAATTATTTACTGCTGCTTTAATCAGTTTTGTCCATGTTCGGTCTGAAGTTCGGGTCAAGTTTGTTCCCGAACCAAGACTTTAAAAAGTCCGTCGGGATCCTCCGAACCCGAAAATCTGTGGATTCGCCCATCTCTAACTGTAAATAAAACAGATATTGTCACAAAGGGTGGGCAGGGGAAAAAGAAGAATATGCACAAGGTTTATTGAGTGGACCTGAAACCAGTGTCCTGCTTTAATCCCTACTTTGCACTAGTTGATCTTGCTGATTGGCTGCAGAAATGCATTTCAACGAGCTTTAAATGGGCGGCTGAACTCGAACAGTGTGGCGCCCCATTGGTCAGTGGGTACTGCACCCAAAACAGAGTGTGCAGTATCCCAGTCAATGGAGGGGATAATGTCGAACTGAGGCTCTCATCCCAGCATCCCTACACCTCGACTAGGGGACCAATCAGCTAACCCTTCACCAGGGTAACCCGTCCCGGTGGGAGGAGTGTTAGGGTAGAAGGAGACAGATCTAGTCTAGTTTGAGGAGAGAAGCAAGGAGCAAGTCCTAGAGGGACACCACAGGGAGGGTGCTCGAAAAGGAGTGGTGACCTAGACAGAAAGGGGAGACCCAGTGCCACACTGTCAGGGTAAACGGTCTGGGGGAATCCCGGTCCACAATGGGGTACCGGCTCCGAGTCGCGGTGCAGGCGAGTCCAACCCTTAGCCGCCACTACCGGTGAGTCGCAGGCCTGCCAAGCAGCCTCCGACCTCATACACAATGTACAGCTCCACCAGGTACCCTCAAACCATGTTGAGCCCCCTTAGAGAAGAAGGGTAACCTCATCACACCCGATGGGCCTGATGGGAAGTGGGTTTGTACAGGGTAGCGCATGGATAGAAAGGAGGCGCAAGAAAGACACAGAGGACAGTAAACGTAGTAGAAGGAATACTTGGAGAGCCTCAGAAAGGCTTTGTACCCTCCGGTGACTACCCATCCAGCTCCCTGCTAAGACTGTGTAACTGAGTACCTGAACTGCCATGAACTATTGCCGGTAAAGTACCCGTAGAGAGTCAGCAAGCCTCCGGTGTTTTATTCTGCTTAAGTTAAGAAGTAGCTGCTGCCACATCGACCAGTTCAGCAGCAGCACTACCCAGGGGGACCCCGCTCGGCCTGCAGGGAGCGTTATCAACTGGCTGCAAAACCACCATCCCAGCGGTCTGACATCGGTGCTGGTGAGATCACCAGAAACTGCAGGTGGTGTCACGAGACTTTATTTTTTATCTTTATTATTTTTCCCCATTTACCCAGTGACCCCAGGGTTACAGGCCCGGCACCGGCCACCGAGACATCACCCCAGCACTAACGCATGGGTACCAAGTTCCCATAGACCTATGGCCGGGTCATCTCTGGCATGCACAAACAGGATACCGTGCCCGGTGTTACCGGGTACAGTGCGCCTTACAAACTTTTACTCTCGGCTCAAAACGAACTCAGAATGGTCAGTATACGGCACAAAAGAACTGTTTCCCGCCGTTTCCAGCGAACCCCAAAATGTAAGAGACAATGTGTTGGCCCAGGGGCGTGCCTCGACCCCTTACCATGGGAGGGCCATACCAGAGGGGTGAAACTGTTTGCCCACCCAAATTGCTACCAAACAACCAAGGGGGCGGGCCAAAAAAGCAGAACTCCAATCAACGGCCTCAAAGAGCAACAAGAAGGGTGCGGTCAGAACTCCACGAGGCATGGGTGCGGTCCGGGAACCAGCAAGCATGGCGGCAACCAGACTGAGTGACCTGTTGCGGGAAGTGGAGGAAGAGGCCCTTGCTGCAACCAGGGACCCAAAGGCGATCTCCCTTCTCACCTATGAGGGAGACGCAGCCTTCTGGACCACGTTTCAGGACTTGAGAGTCCAGATCCTCGAGACCGTGGAGTGGACCATCCGGTTGTGGAGTGCCAATACTGCCCTAGAGCTGTTCCGTAGGGCCGAGCAGAGAGGAACCAGGGACCAAGAGCTTGAGTCGGGAATGAGAGACCAGGCCATGGTTAAGAACCCGGTAATCAGTCAGGACCCTCCTGTCAAACCATCCCCAATCGCCTGCCCTGAAGTCGGGGCATCCGGGCCTCATGAAAACCCAGATGAACCCGAGGTCGTAGCCGGTGACGAGGAGGATAGCTGCTGTGGAACCTGACAGCCCTGAGCAGGAGGTCGAGCCAGACGTCCTTGAGGAACCACCCAGCCAACCAGGCTCCGAGGAGGAGGATCCGAATGACAGTGGCGAAGTAGCCGGGGAGAACTGGCCCCACAGGGGATGGTGGAGCAGCTCCCAGTACCAGCTGGGAATGGTGAACAGTCAAGCCGCCCACTCTGGAGGTCATAGACAGACCCCCAACCCTGTTTCCCTGCCATCGGGCTACTAACCCCAGCAAAGCTGGGCCAACCAGGTGGAGCAGCAGCGCCATCGGGAGGTATGGTGGGCTAGAGAGATGGAGAACCGGCAGGTCCAAGCCCAGGCCCGCCTCCAGCCAACGATACCCCTGGAGGAACATTGTACAGGTACTGTGACATCTTTTTTTTTTTTTAATTTTATTTATTACACAAATAAAGTATATCAACCAGTAAAAGTCTTTATCAATTACAGGCTTAGTTATAAGCACATGAAAATGTCAGAAAATCAGACATTGTAAACATAGCATGCCTAACATCAACATAACATTACAAATTGTTTCCCATTACTTGCTTTACCTGTCAAAACAAAATGAGCAGGTTAATTTGTTCAACACAATCAAATAACCATTAAACCCAGAAGGGCCAAGAGGCAAGAGAGAGAAGAAGAAAGAAGGGCAAGAAATGAAAAGAGTCTAGTAAAAATTGGAAAGAAGGGGGTAATGTGAAGCATAGAAGAAAGTGATATAAACAATACTGACAGTGAGAAAAGGAAAGAGGGACAGAGGGAAAGGACAATAGGGGTAGGGGATCAGGAAACAACCATCCTTCCATGTCACCATATATGAAGTACATATTGCACCTTGCCAAGAGAAGTCAGACTAGGCAGAAAGAATGCCTGTAAATTCTGGGGACTCACGAAACAGAAGCCAGGCAGTCCATGTGCAAAAGTATTTACTCAACTGAGAATCAGAGTGGGCAGACAGTTTTTCCATGCGACAGATATGATCCATCTCATGGAGCCAGTCCATCATGGTAGGAGCTGACCTCGATTTCCACTTCAGAGGTATTACAGCTCTAGTTGTGGCCAAACAGTGTTTCAACAAGCCAAGCTTAATCTCCTTAAAGGGAACCAACCACCCCAAATGACCCCCCCGGACTGTTAATATGTGTCCCTACACCCAGCACACACATTTGGGGCAATCGTTTTTGCTAAAAAAACTGTTTAGTAGAAGCTAAGATATAGCTTTATAAAGTTTAATAAATTGAGCCGAATGGGTGTTACCTAGCTTTGTCCTCGTGCATTTATTCGTGCCTGTCAGCCTCCTCTCATGAAAGGGGCGGGGCTAAATTGCGCATGCCGGAGCCCCGCCCCCTTTCATGACGCGATTTAGCCCCTTTCATGACGCGGCCAGGCTCTTAGGTGCAGAGATGGGCGTGCATAATTTATCAGGCAGTAGCAGACAGGCGGGGCATTTTCGGCTTTGCACAGAAGGGCTTCACTGAAGGGAGGAGGGGAGAGGAGGCTGACCGGCACGAAGAAATGCACGAGGACAAAGCTAGGTAACACCCATTAGGCAGGGAATATGAATCCCCGATATGTGCTTGTGTACCCTAAGTACGTGTTGCCAGAGGGATTGTACGGGTGAGCAATTCCACCAGACGTGGAGTAAGCTTCCTCCAGAGGCGTCACAACGCCAACAGACATCAGGAATAGATGGGTAAATTCTGTGGAACTCCTGTGGACAACGATACCATCTCGTTAACAGTTTGAAATTACAGGGCAGTGACATTTTGTGTGTACACAGGAATGATTTAGCCCAATCCAGATCTGATGGCACTAGTTCCAGCTCCCGGTCCCAGGCTGCCAAATACCATACTGGATTTAGTTCAGGAGAGCAAGTCAGAATATTGTAGATCTGCGAGTTGACGTATGACGGTGTAGTGGATTGTAACAATAGGGCTTCAAAGGCGGTTTGCCCCCTAGTCAATTCAGACGATGAGCCCAGGGATGTTAAAAATGAATGTAACTGGAGATAGGCAAACCACTGGAGTCAAAAACCTGAAAATCTGTCACGAAGGACCGTTAGAGCGGGCAGAGTGGGAGCTTCCATAAGGGTCTCGCAGACTCAGATTTTCTGTTTGGAGGACCAACCCATGAACCTCTCCACATTGACCTCCGGCGGGAAGTCGGGGTTGCCAAAAAGTGGGGTCAAAGGGCCCACCATAGAGGAGAGGTAGAATCTGGCACGCACTCCATCCTAGACCTTGAGGAGATCTCGCGTAAGCAGCCGGTCCAAAATGCCCCTGGGGCGCTTGGAAGCTACCACCCATGGGAGAGATGTTATAAGCCAGCTGGAGATATCCGCCTCCATGGTCACCCTCTGTTTGACTTCAGCTCCACTAAACCAGTCTTCCATTCTGGTTAAGAAAGTCGCTGTGTGATAGAGATGGAAATCTGATAGACCTGCCACCCCCGGGACTTACTTCACGTCAAGAGTTTGTATGGTAGATGGGTCTTCCCCTTCTGCCAGACAAAGGACGTTGAGAGTGCCCTGAGCTGAGAGAAGAAAGATTTAGGGATAGAGATAGGCACAGCTTGGAAAATGTATAACAGTTTGGGCAAAACGTCCATTTTCAGGACGTTGATCCTGCCAAACCAGGTCAAGGTCTTTACACCATACGTCTGGAGGTCATTAGATAAACATTGTAGCATAGGTTTATGATTCAGAGTGTAGAGGAGTGAGAGATCCGCACATAAGTAAACCCCTAGATACTTCAAGGAGCCTGAACACCAGTGGAAGGGAAAAGCGTCTCTTAACCGATTCTTACAGTCCGATGGGAGAGAAATATTAAATATCTCAGATTTTGAAACATTGACTTTAAAGTTGCTGGTTTTGAAGAGAAACACCGGTGCCACTCTGCCGTTTCTTCAATCCTTTATTGTTACTCTAAAAACATCATGGTGCTAAAGATTAAGGAGTCCTATCCTCGAAACGCGTATAGCATTACCCTTAATATTTGTGATGTTTTTAGAGTAACAATAAAGGATTGAAGAAATGGCAGATTGGCACCGGTGTTTCTCTTCAAAACTAATTTTCAAGATGGAGCCAACCATCACATCGGTCTGCCTGGGAGCTCAGTGAGTCAGTGGTGGAGATACATTCCTCCTCCCCTGTCTTGAACTAATCTTTAAAGTTGCTGACCTGGCTATATCGGTCAAATTCTTTCAGGACTGACGGGAGGGAAGTCTCAGGGTCAGTAATGTATAGCAACAAGTCGTCAGCGTACAGAGCCAGTTTGTAGGATGTGTCGGCAACCTGTATCCCATAAACGTCCAGGCTCTGCCGAATGGCGACTGCTAGATGCTCCATTACGAGTGCATACAGCAAAGGGGACAAAGGGCAGCCCTGGCGCATCCCATTTCGAATATCAAAGGGTTTAGAGATAGTCAAATAGTGTCTTCAAAGACTGTGAGGTCAGCGAGACTGGGGATAGAGGAGAAAAGAGAAGGCGCAGATCTAAGTGCAGTGTATTAGTAGCAACAGTTGTTCTTAGGTATTGTGCTCACCTTTCTGGTGTCTTGTGCAGTTTGCATATAATCCTACATAGGGATATTTCCTGGATCTCCTGGCCTGCTGCTTGTTCCCAGAGAAACAAGTCGTCCAGAGGGAGGCTTGTGTTGAAGTGCAGGAAAAAAAAAATTTCTGGTTTGAATTGAAGCGCTACCAGAGGGATCACAGGGATGGCAAATTATTCAAAAATAATTTCTTCTTTTATTACGCGTTTCGGCTTAACATATAACAAGCCTTCATCAGATAAAATCTGATGAAGGCTTGTTATATGTTAAGCCGAAACGCGTAATAAAAGAAGAAATTATTTTGGAATAATTTGCCATCCCTGTGATCCCTCTGGTAGCGCTTTAATTCAAAGGGTTTAGAGAAGGTGTCATTGCACCGGACTTTGGCTGTCGAAGTAGTGAACAATGCCATCATCTTTTCCCGAAACCACCGACCGATCCCTGCTTGCTCAAGCACCGCTCCAAGGAAGGTCCAGCTCACCCTGTCGAACTGTGACATCTTTTACCCTGGAGAATGGGTATGAGTTCATCTGGGAACCGGGCCTCTATGTGGAGGTGTTTGTCAGAAGACGAGATGTAGAGTCCCACCTCTCGAGAGGCCACGCGAACCGGGACTTATACCGAGGAGACCAGGTCAGTTACGAGCGACATGCTGGGCCATGCGGATGGTATGCCCTGCATGTATCTAAGCCTTAAGGACATTGTTAAAACCTGGTTGTGTAAATAGTAATGTTAATGTACAGATAGCCGTTCACATTTATAAGACTCATAGACTTTCATGAGGACTTTGATTTCTTTTCATTATGTGTGCCTTGAAGTAGACCAGCGGTGATCAAGGACGCTGTGCAAAATGCAAGGACAATTACCACTGGGTTTGCAGATGAGTACCAGCCCTGTTAGGCCAATGTTAGTTTAAAAGTTTGCGACATTCTAAGAAAGATGCCTCCCATAAAGGGAAGAAAAAGTGCTGATTATTGTTTGTTAATAAAAAAGTTATGTTCCAGAAAAAAAAAGCTCTGTACCAGGTAGGAGTAGAAACACTTGAGGACAAGTGTGTTTCACCAAGGGGGAATGTGGCGCCCCACTGGTCAGTGCGCCACAGTAGGGATACTGCACCCAAAACAGAGTGTGCGGTATCCAGTCATTGAAGGGGATAATGTCAAACAGAGGCTCTCATCCCAGCATCCCTACACCTAGACTAGGGGACCAATCAGCTAACCATCACCAGGTAACCGGTCTCAGAAGGGAGGAGTGTTAGGGTAGAAGGAGCGGGAAACAGACAGATCTAGTCTGAGGAGAGAAGCAAGGAGCAAGTCCTATATGGACACCACAGGGAGGGCGACCGAAAAGGAGTGGCAACCCAGACAGAAAGGGGAGACCCAGTGCCACACTGTCATAGTAAATGGTCTGGGGGAATCCCGGTCCACAACGGGGTACCAACTCTAAGTCACGGTGCAGGCGAGTCCAACTCTGAGACGCCAATACCGGTGGGTCGCAGGTATGCAGCCCCCAACCTCGTCCACAATATACAGCTCACCAGGGACCCTCAAATCAGGTTGACCCCCCTAGAGAAGAAGGGTAACATCATCACAACCAACAGGCCTGTAGGAAGTGGGTTTGTACAGGGCAGCGCACGGATAGAAACGAGGCGCAAGAAAGATACAGAGGACAGTGAACATAGTAGAAGGAATACTTGGAGAACCTCAGAAAGACTTTGTTCCCTCCGGTAACTACCCGACCAGCTACCTGCAAAGACTGTGTAACTGTGTTCTGTTGCCAGTAAAGTACCCGTACAGAGTCAGCAAGCCTCCAGTGTTTTATGCTGCTTAAGTTAAGAAGCTGCTATCACATCGACCAGCTCAGCAGCAGCACTGCCCCGGGGAACCCGCGCCGCCTGCAGGGAGCGTTATCAACTGGCTGCAATACACATCCCCAGCGGTCTGACAGCGCACTGGTGAGATCACCAGAAACTGCAGGTGGCGTCACGAGACTTTATTCTTTATTTTTATTATTTTTCCCCATTTACCCAGTGACCCCAAGGTTAGGGCCCGGGCACCGGCCACCGAGACATCACCCCAGCACTAACGCCTGGGTACCGAGTTCTCAAAGACCCCTGGGCGGGTCAACAGCAACACGGACTTCCCAGAGAAGTCCATTTCGGGGTCCATGCATGGATACTAGGTGTCCAATACAGACCGCGACTTTACAGTTCAAGTTTGCCCATCATATTCAGGAGAGAAAACAAAGTAATTGAGATCTTTTAGTCTGGAAAAGATTATAAAGTCATTTCTAAAGCTTTAATACAACATGGAAAAACATGAAACAGTGGCGAACCTTCCGAGGACTTGCCGGACGACCATAATTACCCCAAGAGGAGGGATGACTCAGCCAAGAGGTCACAAAGGACCCCACAACAGCAACCAGGGGCGTAACTACAACAGGTGCAGGGGTTGCGATTGCACCCGGGCCGTGGAGCCTAGGGGGCCCCAAAAGTCCCTTTGGCCTATAGAAAAAGACTAATACTATTAAAGATTTGCAATAATTGGGGGCCCCGTTGGAGCTTCTCAGGGCTCAGGGCCTGAAGTTACGCCACTGACAGCAACTAAAGATCTGCAGGTCTCACTTGCGACAGTTGCCTAAGTTCATGACTCCACTATAAGAAAAAGACTGTGAAAAATGGCCTGCATGACAGAGTTCCAAGACACAATCCACTGTTGAGTAAAAAGAACATAATGATTCTTCACAGTTTTGCCAGAAAGCATGTTGAAGATCCCAATGACTCTATGTACTGACGAGACAAATGTTTACTTATTTGGAAGGTGTATGTCCCATTACATGTGGTGTATTTCACAGTATGTCAGAAAAGGAACATCATATCAACAGTAAAATATGGTGGTAGTAGTGTGATGGTCTGGGGCTGTTTTATGCTTCAGGACCTGGAAGACTTGCTGTGATAAATGAAACCATAAATTCTGCTGTCTTCCTAAAAATCCTGAAGGAGAATGTCCATCCATCCATTCTTTACCTCTAGCTGAACTCACTTGGGTCATGCAGCAGGACAACGATGCAAAACACACAGCAAGTCCACCTCTGAAGAAGGAAGAGGGCAAAGACTTTCTCACAACACTGCACAATTAATATATTATATATATATATATATATATATATATAACATACACATCTACACTGCTCAAAAGAAGGGGACACTTAAACCACATAATGTACCTCCAAGTTGATCACACTCCAGTGAAATCAACCTTTTGGGTTTCTTACGATGCATGACAATGCTAGGCCTCATTTGGCTGAAATGGGTCAGCAGTTCCTCTGACCTGAATCTGATGCACCCCCAGGTTATGGGGTACTCGGGGCCGCCGCTGTCTCTCTGGGTTATCACAGTAGTCGTGACCCAGTCCCGTGGCTGGGATCAGTCCAAAGAGGGGTTATTTACCCCTTTTGTTGTGACGCCACCCGGGGTATGTGGTTAGTAGAACCACTGCTGCCGTATTCCTGCGGTGGACAGTGACTTGGGGCAGCGTGGTTGGTAAGCCCTCCTCGAGTAGGGCTGAGGGTCCCCAGGGCAGGAGTAGCTGTGATGGAGGTGCCTGTTGAGGGATTGTACTGGGTGTAGTGCACTTACTTCAAAGCTGCAGCTCTCCAGCCAGTTTGCAGGGATGACAGTCTGTGGCTCCTCAGGCAGGTCTTTTCTGCAATGCTGGAAGTAAACAGTCTCAGGCAGTGGTGAGCTTACTGGGTACTTTATTTGGTCTTTTTAGCAGTAGTTCACACATTTTACAGTCTTTCAGTACAGTTCACACTTTTAAACACTTCAGCACTGCTCCGGGTTACTAGACTGTGCAGCTCAGGTGGCGTTTCTGGGTTGTTCCCTCAAAGTCCTTTCAGGCCTCTCAGTCTCAACGTAGTACCTCACCCATGAGTTCAGTCTGGTCGTCACAGACTCACGTGTGAATGTTTCCCTCACAGTCAGGGTCACCAGTCCTAGTATGACAATTGTGTTCTTAGACTGTGGTGGAAAGTTAGGCTGCAGGTCATAAAGCACCTGTCCCACACGGTATGTCTCGTGAGTAGGGTCTCGATTATCACCTCTTCAGAGCCGGTTCTCTGGTCGTGGCCTAGCCTCCAGTGTCCCAGGTTCAGATATTTTGGCACACCAGGCTCCTTCTGTCAGTCACTGTTTCAGCTCAGGGTTCCTCCGGTCAGCTAAGATGTGTGCGGTTGCTGGGCCCTTGTCCTCCCACCTTCCTTCAGCTGTGGGGTCTCTTTCAGTCTCTTCCTCCTTTCCGTCACCTCCAGGCTATGGAGTGGGCTTTCTCTCCTCGTGGCTATGCCTCACGGGATTGTGCGCCTCCAGGGAACCCAAAACCTCCTGGGAAGGCTCTCTCACTGTTCTGTTCCACTACTCCAACATTCTCTCTCTTCCTTCTTCTTCTCCCTGCCCCTGTGTGTTCCCGGGTTTTTCTTGTTCGTCTCTCCACCCACTTTGCCAGTGCTGACCTACACTCCATCCACTTCTCTTAACACCTGCCACCCCTTGCCCAACCTAGAGTCCTAGGTGTAGGGTCGGTGTGTGCATCTGTGTGAGTGTTTTGTCAACCGTCTTGCCTCTTACCTGGCTGCATTTCCCTTTGTGGCTACTTGGTCGCAGGGGTGCCACAAATCCAATCCAGCACATCTGGAACATCATGTCTCTTTCCATCCACCAATGCCACATTGCACCACAGACTATCCAGGAGTTGACTGATGCTTTAATCCATGTCTGGGAGGGGATCCCTCAGGAGCACACCTGCCACCTCATCAGGAGCAGGTCCTGGCATTGTATGGAGGTCATACAAGCATGTGAAAGCCACACAAACCACTGAGTCTCATTTCCTTGTCTTGAGGCATTTCCATTGAAATTGGAACAGCTCGTAATTTGATTTTCCATCTTGATTTTGAGTACCATTCCAAATCCAGATCTCCATGGGATATTAATTTTGATTTACATTGATCACGTTTATGTTTTTTTTGTTCTCAATGCATTCCACTATGTAATGCACACAGATTTGCAACTTGAATATGTAATTTATTGAGATCAAGGATGTTGTATGTTAATGTTCCCTTTATTTTTTTTAAGAAATATACCGTATTTTTCGCTTTATAAGACGCACTCCCAAATTTGATGAAAGAAAAGAGAAAAAAATACATTTGTAATCTTAAATGGGGTGTGTTTTATAATGCCAGTGTCCATCTTACAATCAGTATATATGTCCCCATCCTGGTACATGGCTCCCCTCATGCTGGTATATATGATCCCCCATAGCACACTTTGTTCCCATGTTGGCACACACTGCCCCCATGCTGGCACACACTGCCCCCCATGGCACACTGAGTCCCCATGCTGGCGCACACTACCCCCCATGCTGGCATGCACTGCCCCCCACATGCTGGCACACATTCCCCCCATGGCACACTGGTTTCCCATGCTTGCACACACTGCCCCCCAAGCTGGCACACTCTCCCCCATATCACACACTTTAAAAAATTAAAAACAATGACATACTCACCTCTCTCCACCACTCCCTGCAGCCGGCGCCATTCCCGCTGTGTGCTTATACCGGCATCTGGTCCTGTGAGCAGCGCGCGTTGATGACATCACTCTGCAGCGACGCTCACATGACTGGAGGCCTGCACAGCAAAGACAGCGGGGATGGTGCCAGCTGCACAGAGTGGTGGAGCAGATGAGTATGAAATCATTTGGATAGTCAGTGCAGCTGCGAACCTGCTCCTAGTCTTCTGTAATATGCGCTGCTTTCCCACTGGTGATTGACAGTGGGATGCAGTGAATATTACAGGAGCATAATGAGCAGCCCCACGTGGCCACGACCCGTAGCTACAGCCTCCTGACAACCCCAGACACCGCTCCACAAGCCCCCCCCACTGCACAGCACACTGTAGTGTCCCATTATAAGACACACACCCCACTCCGCCCCAAAATTCGGGGATAGAAAAGTGCATCTTATAATATGAAAAATACAGTATATATGTATAGTCATGTCCGAAAGTGTTAGTACCATTGAAATTGTTCCAGAAAATGCAGTATTAGCAGTATATTCAGTATAAGAACATAATTGTAATTGTACATGTTTTCTCATGCACATGTTAATTTCCTTTGAGTGTATTGGAACAACACAAAATAAGTGAAAAAAAAATCAGTAAGAAACAAAGATCGGACATAAAAACCTACAAACTAGACCTAAAAGGTCAAAGGAATGGAATATCAAATATAAACACCTACATGCAGGGGCATACTCTATTCTTATACAATTGTAAGAAAAAGAGAGCCACTGACAACCAATCCAAATGCTAGAAAATTTTATTTATTAACTAGATATTTTAACAAATTCAGAACAGATCATAAATATATTTGGTGATAGAAAAGACAAAAAGGCAAAAAAAAACCCCATTAAAAACAAATCTGATCACCATGCAAGAAAAGGGGCACTCAAAATACTGACTCACTAGCAGCATCCCATTGAGAACTTAGTATGGGGAACTGGAAAATCTAAACAAATATTATGACCATAAGCATGGTATGCAAAGGTACTAACAAGACAGAAAGATCACCATAGCAGGTGTCAATCCACAACCCTGAACTAAGGGGACCAACAGTACAATTGAGGTCAAAGCTGCATTAATGATTAATCTGGTTACCTTGTGACATAGTGAGTCAGCAGATCGTGCGCCCCTCGCCTCAACACGTGTTTCTCCCGTCCAGGCTTCGTCAGGAGGCTTTTTTAGAGATCGGACATAGTTTCACATAATTCCAAAAATGGGCTGTGCAAAATTATTGGTACCCTCAACCTAATATTTGGTTGCATACCCCTTAGAATAAAAACTGCAATCACTCCTTTTCAATAACCATCAACAAGCTTCTTATATCTCTCAACTAGAATTTTAAACCACTCTTCATTTGCAAACTGCTCCAGGTCTCTCATATTTGAAATGTGGCACCCCAGGGGTTAATGTGCCACAGTAACATCACATGGGTTAACTCCCCACACAACACTGGACACTGCACTAGCACCTCTAGGCCAGAAGGGGGAGCTAAAGCAGCTCCCCTATATATTTGGTGTCAAGAGGAAGTAGTTAGTTCAGTTCCTGGGAGAACTGAGGAAGAAAGACTGGTGGTGTAAAGGGGCTGCCTTAGGCTCCTCCACAGTCTGCTACTCGATTCCAGGCCTAGCCAGGGTCTGAGGAGAGGAGTTACAAGGAGCAGAGGAACATATCTGGGAGACTGAGTTACCTCATAACTCGCACCAGAGGAGCGCAGAGACCGGATACCAGATCCAAATCTGTGACTGAAACACACAGCACAGTTAACACCAGAATAGTGGAGGTTACATACCTACACCATACCTCAGCGAAGCAACACGACGGGGTCAGAACTACATGGAAAGACTCAAGTTGCCTAGCAAGGGGGATACTTGTGAGGAGAGACAGGGCCAGCAGCCTAGCTGAAGCGGCAGCAGGGCCACACACAGCGCAGGAGTGGGAAGCAGAGGACCCGGTCAGGATGGGAGCAACCCGGCCCCCGGTACAGACTCCGTGGACAGTACTCTGCTATCAACATCTGCGGTAAAGACTTGGAAAACTTCAAAACCGTGAGTCTGTGTGATCCTTGTTCTCAAACCCTGCGTTCCTTCACAAGCAGCTATTACCTCCCCCACTTCCCCTACTCAGCATCATCTATAGACTTTTACTACCACTGCCCCGGGGAACCAAGCTCTACCTGCCGTTACATCTCCAGCTGCTAAACATCATCCCCGGAGGTTCTGCAGCAGCGGTGGTCACCCTGACCACAACTCGTGGGTGGCGTCACGACAAACTCCCCTGTAAATATCCCTTTTACTTGCGGAACCCGGGACATGGCCTGGACCAAGACCGCCGTGATATTCCCAGCAGTACCCCAGTCCGGTACCAAGTACCCCATCCCAGTGGGCTCCACAGAAAGGTGTCTTCTCCCAACAGCAATTTTAAGATCTCTCCAAAGGTGTTCTGTGGGATTAAGATCTAAACTCATTGCTTCTCCTATCAGCCAGCCACATATCTCACAACCCAGGACCTGCACAGCCAATATTACACATTATTCCTCCCTACTATCACCCCACACCTGCAAGAAACAACTGCCATCTTCTAAATATAAAATCCATTTTCCTGACCCCCTCTCCACCGCCCCCTTTTCCTGGAGCGCTCTGGAATGCCCATTTCATCTGTAATAAACTTCACTTCACCCACGACCTCTTTACCTCTCACAGACTATCCTTCCTGGGCCTCACAGAAACATGGCTGACACCCTCCGACATGGCCTCCCCTGCTGCGCTGTGCTATGGCGGCCTCATCTTCACCCACACACCTCACATTGACAAAAAATATAGTGGAGGAGTGGGTCTTCTCCTTTCTAGCAACTGCACCTTCAACCCAATTCCTCCTTCTCCCTTATTGTCACGGTGTAGTCAGAATGCTGATGGCAGTTACGGGCAGGGTGATCAGGGAAGACTAGTCTGACCCTAGTCTAGGAACCCTGAATGGCCCTGTCCCCGAAAGTATCTCTGATGGTGAGAAGGTTCAGGTCTCCAGCCTCTCCCTAAACTCCTCCACCAGCCCTGCGCTATTCCCCCCTCACCCTCACCTCCCTCCACAAAACCGGGATAAAGCAACTCCAAAGGAAAGGACTTCAGCAACATAAACACACAGGTCTGCACAGCACTGCTTCCAGGCATAGAGTGAAACTCTATCAACAGCACCACCTGGTGGAAAGAGAGGCTACTTAGAGGCTAGGGTGAGGCAATTTCAGGTGAGTCACTTCAACCACTCAACCAGCAGCTGAACATAATAGTGAATGCAGCTCTGGAGCACAAAACAGGAAGCAAGACGTTCACACCAATGCCTCATGCAGCCCTTAAAGGAAAACAACACATACAGCACCATCCAGCGATGTCAGGGCAAACTAAGCACGTGAAACTTATTCTCTCATCCTTCGAAGTGCACTCTGTTCTTATCTACTCTCCTTCCAACCTCCAAGTGGCTGTCATTTATCGACCCCAGGCCAAGCCACTGCCTTCTTTGACCAATTCTCCATCTGGCTTCTTCACTTTCTCTCTGTTGACATTACCACCATCATCATGGGTGACTTCCACATCCTCATTGATACCAACCAGTCAACAGCCTCCAAACTCCTGTTACTTTCTTCATCTTTTGGCCTCTCTCAATGGTCTTCCACAGCCACCCACACAGACGGACATACACTAGATGTCATCTTCACCCGCCTCTACTCCCTAACTAACCCCACAACCTCCCCTCTCCCCCTATCTGACCACCATCTACTTACCTTCTCATCCTTGTCCTCCTCACCTGCCACCCATGTCCAACAACTCACACACCCTCGCAGAAACCTCACACATGTTGATGCTCACATACTCTCTGACTCTATTCTACCACTATTGTCCATGTCCTCACTCCACGATACAGATAACGCCACCACTTTCTACAATTTTACACTCACAGGAGCGAATGATGCAGTTGCCCCTGTCATTTACAGCAGAACATGATGAATCAACAGACAACCCTGGCACACAGACACCACTAAAAATCTGCGGTGAGAGTCTAGGGTTGCTGGGCGGCGCTGGAAGAAAACACACTCACAAGAAGACTACACTTCTTTCAAACAAACACTTCTCAAATTCAAGTCAGCACTTACCACTATTAAACAGAATTACTTCATTACCCTCATATCCTCTTTGGCCCACAACCCTAGGCAATTATTAAACACATTTAACTCCCTCCTCCACCCCATTGCCCCCTCCTACTTCTCATATCTCTGCAGAAGACTTCACAACACACAACACACAACAAGATCTATCAGATCAGACAAGTCTTTGCTACCCAACCAGCACAACCCCTATGCATATCAGATCACTCCCCTCCATCTCCATCACTGAAGGAGAACTTGCACACCTCCTCTCCAAATCACACTTTACCACTTGTGCATCAGACCCCATCCCTTCCCACTTCCTAACCAACCTCACCACCTCGCTTATCCCAGCCCTAATCCACCTCTTCAACCTATCACTAACCTCTGGTACCTTTCCTTCTGCTTTCAAAAATGCAATAACTACACCTACCCTAAAGAAGCCATCCCTCGACCCGACCTTCACATCCATCTACCGCCCCATATCACTGCTCCCGTTCGCCTCCAAACTTCTTGAAAAGCATGTCCAGAGTGTATTTTCCTCCCACCTTTCATCTAACTCTCTCTTTTAAAACCTTCAATCTGGCTTCCGCCTCCACTACTCCACCAAAAACACCTTAACCAAAATGACAAAACGACACATCTCTGTCCTCCTCCTTCTCAACCTGTCCTTTGCATTCGACACAGTCAACC
Source organism: Allobates femoralis (assembly GCA_033576535.1). Lineage (NCBI taxonomy): Eukaryota > Metazoa > Chordata > Amphibia > Anura > Aromobatidae > Allobates > Allobates femoralis. The sequence goes on from JARQOC010000003.1 coordinate 268,226,228, forward strand.
ACTGCCTCCCATTACAGATCATCCCTTCCATTGATATCACTGACCTTGCCCTCTCCTGGATCTCCTCCTACATTTTCAACTGCACATTTAGCGTTTCCCATGCCTACACTATCTCCTCGCCCCACCCCCTCTCTATTGGAGTCCCTCAAGGCTCTGTCCTGGGACCCCTTCTTTTTACATCTATACCCTTGGGACTAGGACAACTCATAAAGTCCCATGGATTCCAATACCATCTGTATGCTGATGATACTCAGATCTATCTCTCTGGCCCAGACGTAACCTGTCTGCTGTCCAGAATCCCAGAGTGTATATCATCCATATCCTCCTTCTTCTCTCACTTCCTTAAACTAAACATAGACAAAACTGAACTCATCATCTTTGCCCCATCTCACACACCTTCCTTACCTGATCTGTCTACTGTATTACAATAAATGACATCACACTTTGCCCTGTACCTTAAGTCTGCTGCCTCGAAGTAACCCTTGACTCTGCTTTATCCATCAAACCACACATCCAAGCTCTCGCCACCTCCTGCTGCCTCCAACTCAAAATATTTCCAGAATCCATCCCTTCCTCAACCGTCAATCTACTAAACTACTAGTGCATGCCCTCATAATCTCCTGTTTCGATAACTGCAACCTCCTCCTCTGTGGCCTCCCAGTTAACACTCTTACATCTCTCCAATCTGTCCTTAAAGGGAACCTGTCACCCCCCCCCAGGGCCTATGAAGGTAAAAGAGCCACCTTCAGCAGCACTAAAGGTACCTTTAAACGCCGCTACTGGATGGTGGCAACAACCGGGTGCTTCACGTGCACGAGCACGCACAAACGGTTGCCAACGGTAAACGCACCACCTTTACACGCCGCAACAAGGTGCGCTACGGTAGGTTACATCTATCTCTGGATACACCGCCGGGTGTCTCAAGTTACCTTCTGCATAGCACCTTACCTCATTTACACACCGCTACAACAAGCTAATATGGGCGGACCTGGTGCAGCAGGGACAACACATAGGCGTGCCACAATTGTGGATTACGAGACGCTCGTACGCTGATAGGACAATGCAATAACATCATGATTGGCCAGCCGGTGTAGGAGGCTGATTAATACATGACGCTCGAGCAATTGTGTAGTGTGACTGGTCAGCTCCTTAAATATGCCTCCCTATGCAGCGACTACTAATCGTAACGCAGGAGCTTCCTCCAATGATCGCTGATGGGGCGCGGTAACCCGGAGCCTGTGTCACGCCCCAGCTGCATACCAGGTACATAGCCTGGTGTTGAAACAACCCTTCTGTTCCTTCTTTACACGCCGATACAGGTCGCTACCATCGGCTGGGTAACCACCTGTTTTAGGGCAGTGCTCTGAAACAGGTGCCGCCACTGGCGGGTGGCTACAACCGTCTTCACACGCCGCTACCTCGGGTTGATTTAGCGGTGCAAGATACATTTCTCTCATGTACCCGGTTGTTGCCACCATCCAGTAGCGGCGTGTCAAAGGTACCCTAATGGGAGAGAAATGTATCTTGCACCGCCAAATCAACCCGAGGTAGCGGCGTGTGAAGACGGTTGTAGCCACCCGCCAGTGGCGGCACCTGTTTCCGAGCACTGCCCTAAAACAGGTGGTTACCCAGCTGATGGTAGCGACCTGTATCAGCGTGTAAAGAAGGAACAGAAGGGTTGTTTCTACACCATGCTATGTACCTGGTATGTAGCTGGGGCGTGACACAGCCTCCGGGTTACCCGCGCCCCATCAGCGATCATTGGTGGAAGCTCCTGCGTTACGATTGGTAGTCACTGCATAGGGCGGCATATTTAAGGAGCTGACCAGTCACACTACACAATTGCTCGAGCGTCATGTATTAGTCAGCCTCCTGCGCTGGCTGCCCAATCATGATGTTATTGCTTTGTCCTATCAGCGTATGGAATTCTCGTAATCCACAATTGTGGCACGCCTATGTGTTGTCCCTGCTGCACCAGGTCCGCCCATATTAGCTTGTTGTAGCGGTGTGTAAATGAGGTAAGGTGCTCTGCAGAAGGTAACTTGAGACACCCGGCGGTGTATCCAGAGATAGATGTAACCTACTGTAGCGCACCTTGTTGCGGCGTGTAAAGGTGGTGCGATTACCGTTTGCAACCGTTTGTGCGTGCTCGTGCACGTGAAGTACCCGGTTGTTTCCACCATCCAGTAGCGGCGTGTAAAGGTACCATAAGGCTGCATTCTGTGAAGGTGGCTCTTATGTGTAATGTAATGTCCCCAAGGAATTTGAAATAATGACTATTATAAATCTGGCTCCATACCTGTACTTGGACCGGGAGGTGTGTTCTCTCCCCAGTTCTCAACTGACTTTGTGCTGTCCATCATTCTCCTTCTTGCTCCAGGCGCCCCCTCCCCTCTGCGCAGTAAGGAATCTCTGTGACTGTAAACATCTCCCTCCTCCCTCATTTCTCCCCAGGCAGCAGCATACGTCAGTGTCATTGTGAGCTGATGAACCAGAGCTCAAACTGTGAGGAGATCCCAGGCAGCACACATCACCTCACAGTAACTTTAGGAAGGGTGGCAAAATGACATTACTTTACTGTCTAATTTATAAAGTCATCTTTTGAGTTCCTACTTCACTATCCCTCTATCTATACCTCTATCTATTTATCTATCTATCGATCTATGTATTTATCTATTTATCCATATCTATACATACACACACAGATAATTGCACAGAGATTGGTCACAGATCACTGGTTGCAGTGAAATCATGGACACATTGTTACATTTGTACACGGTCACAAAATGGAACAATGTGTCCATGATTTCACTGCAACCAGAGATCTGCGAACAATCTCTGCACAATTATCTGTGTGTGTAACTGGGCCTTAAGTGATATCAATTGTGCGTCGTTGCATATAACCGAATGATTTTTGGATGAAAAATCGTTTGATCGCTCGTCGCAGATTTGTGATCCTGACCTCAAATCCGTTCAACCTGCTGCATCGTTGTGTGTAACACTGTGCAAACGATCTCATTGATGATTTCGCCTATTCCTGACACGGGCTGGCCTCGATTACTGGGTTGTGCGCTGGATCGCTGGCGCGTTGCCAAATGTAAAATCATTAACAAGATCTATGTTTGTAACACCGCACAAACGATATCGCAAAATTGTTGTAACGATCTCGATCACGTGACTTTGCAGGCGATATCGTGGTCGATATTGAAGCGTGTGACGTGGCTTTTACTATCTATCTCTCTATATATCCATCTATCCACCTATGTATTTATCTATTTAACCATATCTATGTTTCTATTTATCTGTCTATCTATGTATCTAGCTATCTTTCTATCTATCCATATACAGTGCCTTGTGAAAGTGTTTGGCCCCCTTGAACTTTTCAACCTTTTGCCACATTTCAGGCTTCAAACATAGATATAAATTCAAATTTTTTTCCGGAAGAATCAACAAGTTGGACACAATTGTGAAGTGGAACGAAATCTATTGGAAATTTTAAACTTTTTTAACAAATAATAAACTGAAAAGTGGGGAGTAAAATATTATTCAGCCCCCTTGAGTTAATACTTTGTAGCTCCACCTTTTGCTGCGATTACAGCTGCAAGTCACTTGGGGTTTGTGTCTCTATCAGTTTTGCACATCGAGAGATTGAAATTCTTGCCCATTCTTCCTTGCAAAACAGCTGGAGCTCAGTGAGGTTGGATGGAGAGTGTTTGGGAACAGCAGTTTTCAGCTCTTTCCACAGATTTTCGATTGGATTCAGGACTGGACTATGACTTGGCCATTCTAACACCTGGATATGTTTAGTTTTGATCCATTCCATTGTAGATTTTGCTTTATGCTTGGGATCATTGTCTTGTTCTATTGTAAGCTAAATCTCCATCCCAGTCTCAGGTCTTTTGCAGACACCAACAGGTTTTCTTGCAGAATGGTCCTGTATTTGGTTCTGTCCATATTCCCATCAAGTTTAACCATCTTCCCTGTCCCTGCTGAAGAAAAGCAGGCCCAAACCATGATACTGCCACCACCATGTTTGACAGTGGGGATGGTGTTTTGAGGGTGCGGAGCTGTGACGCTTTTACGCCAAACATATCTCCTGCTGCACTTTCTTATGGCGGATTCCATATCTCTCACACCCCTTGCTCCAACAACAAACGTGGTGGAGGAGATGGCTAGCTCCTGTCCGATAACTGCTCCTTTACCACAATTCCACTACCTCCCTTTATTACTCTTCCCCTGTTTGAGGTGCACTCCGTCTGCATCTATTCCCCCTCCAAACTCCAGTTGGCTATTATCTACTGCACCCCAGAGCTATCTATCTCCACCTTTCTTGACCACTTCACCACCTGGCTACTTCATTTCCTTTCTGCTGACATCCCCACTATCATCATGGGTGACCTCAACATCCCCTTTGACACTTCCACCTCAGCTGCCTCTGAATGTTTATCCCTGACTGCCTCCTTTGGTCTCACTCAATGGTCCTCCGCAGCCACTCACAAAGATGGCTACACACTGGACCTTATCTTCACCCACCTCTGTTCCCTTATTAACCTCTGAAACTAACCCTTTCCCCTGTCTGACCCCAACCTACTGACTTTCTCTTCCCTCTCCTATCCTATTCTCTTCAAATCCACACTTGCTGCTGCAAAACAAGCTTGCTTCTCATCTCTCATATCCTCCCTGTCTCACAATCCTAAACAGCTATTCAAAACTTTCAATTTCCTACTCCATCCCCCAGCACCTCCTCCCTCTCATCTCATTTCTGCTAAAGACTTTGCCTCTTTCTTTAAGCAGAAAATTGATAGCATCAGAGAAAGATTTGGTCCGCAGCCCCTTATGCCCCTCCGCATAACTGCTCAGCCCTGTTCTTCCAAAACTAGCTTCTCCACCATGACAGAAGATCAACTCTCTTCCCTTTTGTCAAGATCCCTTCTCACCACTTGCACGCTTGGCCCACTCCCATCCCACCACATCCCCAATCTTGCCACAGTCTTCATCCCAACCCTAACACATCTCTTCAACTTTTACTTACAAATGGTGTCTTCCCTTCATCGTTCAAACATGCTTCAATCACACCCATCCTCACTCGACCCATCCTCTGTGTCTAACTATCGCCCAATATCACTTCTCCCTTATGCCTCAAAACTGCTGGAACACCATGTCCATCTTGAACTGTCCTCCCACCTCTCCTCCTGCTCCCTCTCTGTTACAATCTGGCTTCTGACCACATCATTCGACTGAAACTGCCCGAACTAAAGTCACCAATGACCTACTAACCACCAAGAGAAGGCGAGACTACTCTGTTCTCCTCCTAGACCTGTCTTCTACCTTTGTTACAAGGATGAAAAGCAGTCTTTGCGGGAGCGCTCAAATGACAGGCACCTAAACGGATTTCATTAACAGGCAACTTTATTTCCCCTTAGCTCCACAACATGTTTCAACTGTGCTCGGAGACTTGCATTTTCTCGGACCCGCCAGTCAAAGCTTCGTCCTTGCTGGGTAACTGGATTTTAGAGCTCATGTCTCCCATGTATTTACCACTGACCAGCTGAAACAGAAATATCCGGGAAGCGAGGAGACGAGAAGAGGTCATCATGGACTTCAGGAGGACGCAGGCGGTTCACGACACGATGCTGATCCCAAACCAGTGCAGAGACCTCTGCAAATTACCTAACAGCAAGACAGCCACTACTGTCAGGTGAGTGGCCACTGCCCCACGCCACTAATAAGAGTCTGGAGGATCCTACCCATTGCGCCCCATTTTTCTTTTCTTTTGTTTTACATGTCTTCTACCTTTGACACTGTAGACAATTCCCTCCTGTTACAGATTCTCTCATCTCTTGGCATAACAGATTTTGCCCTGTCCTGGATCTTGTCGTATCTAACAGACCAGACATTCAGTTTCTCCCTCTCACACCAACTCCTCACCTTGCCCCTGTCCGTCAATGTTCCCCAAGGCTCAGTTATAGGACCTCCACTCTTCTCCATCTACTCCTATGGCCTCGGTCAGCTCATAAAATCCCATGGTTTTCAGTATAATCTCTATGTTGATGACACACAGATCTACCTTCCTGGACCTGACATCACCTCCTTACTGACCAAAATCCCACAATCCGCGCTGCTGTGTCACAAAGTCACGGAGAAGACAGTGCTTCAGTAAAACATCCTTTATTCTTCCTGTCCTACGCGTTTCGAAGCCACCTCTGAGCTCCTTCCTCAGGGCTCAGAGGTGGCTTCGAAACGTGTAGGACAGGAAGAATAAAGGATGTTTTACTGAAGCACTGTCTTCTCCGTGACTTTGTGACACAGCAGCGCGGACCGTGACACACCTTTCTCCTTACATCTGATACCAGTGTTCCACGTCCTGTGGTAGGTGAAGGTTCAGCAGCAGCTGCATTTCTCGCGCTCCAGCCGGTTGTGGGTTTACACAACCCAGCAAGGTGAGTGGACAGTACACATCACCTTTCCAACAAGTGTCATCATTGATAGGGCACTATTCTGCGCCTCGCTTTGTCTCCTTGTGTTTACACAAAATCCCACAATGTCTGTCTGCTATTTCATTGTTCTTTTCTGCTCACTTTCTAAAACGGAGCATGGACAAAACAGAATTCATCATCTTTTTCCCATCTCTCTCTATCCCTCCACCAGACTTATCCATCAAAGTCAATGACTGCTCACTTTCCCCAGTCCCGCATGCATGGTGCCTCGGGGTGATCCTCGACTCTGCCCTCTCTTTTAAGCCACATATCCAAGCCCTTGCCACCTCATGTTGACTCCAACTCAAAAATATCTGCAGGATTCATACATTCCTTGACCAAGAAACAGAAAAAACATTCGTGCATGCCCTCATTATCTCATGCCTCGACTATTGCAACCTCCTACTCTCTGGCATCCCCTCTTGCACCCTTGAACCACTCCAATCCATCCTAACCTCTGCTGCCTGACTAATCCACCTGTCTCTCCGTTATTCCCCAGCCTCTCCTCTCTGCCAAGCCATTCACTGGCTTCCTATTGTCCAGAGGTTCCAGTTCAAAACCCTAAAAATGACATACAAAGCCATCCACAACCTGTCTCCTCCATGCATCTATGACATGGTCTCCCGGTACTTGCCTACACGCAACCTACGATCCTCTCAAGATCTCCTTCTCTACTCCCCACTCATCTCTTCTTCCCACAACCGCATACAAGATTTATCCTGTGCTTCCCCAAACTCTGGAACTCTCTGCCCCAACACATCAGACTCTCACCCAACGTGGAAACCTTCAAAAGGAACCTGAAGACCCACCTCTTCTGACAAGCCTACAACCTGCAATGATCCTCAGTCTACTGAACCGCCGAACGACCAGCTCAACCCTTTCCTAGTGTATCCTTACCCTTCCCTTATAGACTGTGAGCCCTCACGGGCAGGGTCCTCTCTTCTTCTGTACTTGTGTGTGCCTTGTATTGCTCATGTTTATTGCACTTGTCTATGTATGCCCTTCCCACATGTAAAGCGCCATGGAATAAATGGCACTATAATAATGAATAATAATAATAATAATAAAGTTTGTTCACATGACCATTTAAATCGGACAAGAGCTATCCATTGTTTTGATTGAACGCTTGTACCAATGTATATTCTAAAGAGTTGTACACAAGTCCATTTTTGATCCTAGTGTCAGACCCAAATCAGACGAAATCCAAATGCAGTCTGGTCTTCAAGGACTGAATTTTCTTTTTCCCTTCTCTCTTGAGAAAAAGTAGTCTATCCCACCCTATCTAAGAATGCCTTGACGGTGGCAGGGTGCCTCAAAAGATTTTTTAATCTTTTGCCAAATGTCTCAAATTTTTTACAGTTTGGAAGTATTATGACTATTTACACTTTATATTGCATAATGTCTTCTCGCCGTGCTGGCTTATTTTATGTTTTCCTTGGAATGGTTTGTGGCTGACCACCACTTTGCCTTACACGCCAGATTTTGCCTGTTTCCATCTGTATGGTTGGTGGTATTCTTGGGGACTGTTCACACATGGCTACCGCACCCTGCCCTCAGGCTTAGTTATTTCAAGCTCATTTTTGCCTGGACATGACCTGCTTTTATCTATGAGTGCTGCACTGGTATGGTGAGGGTTAACTGTGAAAATCCAAAATATTTGTGGTGTAGGCTACAGGTGTGAGGGCCTGAGTTGCCATTTCTTCACCTACACTGGTCTGTCACCATAGGAGCTGGTCTGAGATGACTAAGGTGAATACTAGCTTTATATGGTCCACTTTATGTTCATGTTTGAGGTCACACAACTAAAATTAAATATTATAGAGTAGGACCACGCTATCTGAGAATGCTTTGACGCTGGTAGGGTGCTTCAAAAGATTTTTTAATCTTTTGAAAAATGTCTCAAGTTTTTTACAGTTTGGAAATATTATGTGTATTTACACTTTTAATTACATAATGTCTTCTGGTCTAGCTGGCTTCTATTGTGTTTTCTCTCTGATTATACTCTGATCAAAATCTGATTTGAATACCTAGACTGTTTTCCTCAGATGGAGAGAAAACAGTCATGTAACTACCCTTAGGCGGCCGTCACACACATCAATATAATGCACGATATCGCTTAAGCGATCTGCGTTTTGATCGCTTAAGCGATATCGTTTGTGCATCGCTGCGTGCAATCAAGCGATTTTACAATGTAAAATTGCTTGATCGTTAGATCGCAGATTGGTGAGCCGGACCTCATATCAAGCGGTAAACGCTTGATCAATCTGCCTCATCGTGATGTGTAACACCACGATGAACGATCTCCCAGCGGCAGAGCCTATGCTGGGAGATGGTATCTATGGTAAACATCGGGTTACTAAGCGCCGCGCGGCGCCTAGTAACCCGATGTGTACCATAGTTACCAGCGATCTCGCTGCTCCACATGGCTGGTGAGTCTGCCTGTGTGACAGCTCACCAACGATGTGAACGATATTGTTAGCGATCGCGCGTGCACGTGATCGCTAACAATATCGCTAGCGATATTGAACCGTGTGACGGCCGCCTTAGACTTACTTTCAAATATGTTCATGTCTTAATACAAGTCTCTCTTTTACCTGTGAGACGCTGTTATCACAATTACTCGACTGCTTTGTGGGGGGCATTATGTGTTTGAAGAAATGCAAGAATTCAGCTGTGTATGGACAAAACAGAGTATAGAATATGAGAAAATGTAGCACTGTAGTTATCATTTTCAGTATGTGGTGTGCATGTAAATGTTGTTACTTTTGATTGCCGTAGGACGCCGTGACACCCTGCTCTAGGGAATTCATTAAGAATAATCCAAGTACTTGATGACATAATTTAGAAAAGTAGACTGGCGAGCTTAAGTATTTTCAAATTATCTTTCCTTTCTCTCTAAACGTGTAGTCTGGAAATTGAAACTGGTAATTAATAATGCCATTGAATACATCACGACATGTCCATTAGTCTGGCACTTTATGGTTCTTTCACAAAGATAAAAGCATATACTTACTTGCAGGCTTTATCATAGTGTGCAACACTAACTACTCAAAGCCTTTTGATTTCAAATTTCTCTCCTAAGTGGAAATAAATGAGGAGCAATTATAATTCTTGGCATATGAACCTCAAATTCTGGAAATCACGCAGCAGTTTTGGCACATGTTCTCCTTTTTTATTTAAAGTAAAACTCCGGCTTTTTTTATGGCACTGCTGGAGTAGTGCTTTAAATCCAAGTCCCCTGCCCCCTGTCTTATACTTGCGCTCTGCTGTCTTCACCTTTTTCAAGCATTTTTCCAGTCTTCTGCAGGGATTTGTGACCTTCCGGCAGCTTCAGTGTTTTATAGAGTGCACTGAAGGTCACAAATCAATTCAAGTCTGTGGGAGCTTCATTCTGGACTATGAAAATTCTCATGCAACTTCCCTGCTGATTAATCATAGAGTCTACTGGGGGAGGTTGGGACACTATCTCTGATTAAACACCATGAAATTTTTGAGACGGTTAAGAAAAGACTGCTAATATAACTTAGCGCTCTTAGGCTGGTTTCACATTTGCGTTTGTGACGCAGCCAAATGCTTGCATACTGCATACTTATGTTTAACATGGGGATGCATTTACCTGCGTTTGGCAGTGTTCGCATGCATTTGCATTCACATGTGTTTTTTCAAAGTACCCTATGAATGCAACTTATTGCATTTTTTGTTTTTTTGTGCATCTGAGGATGCTAGCTTCCTACGCAAGCATCCTGAAGCGTACAAAAAATGCATACAGCTCCATGGAGCCGCACTGCCATATGGATGGCACCGCACCCAAACGCAGCGTCTCTCTCTCCCATCCTGACCACACATTACCATTATTCCGATGGCTGCAGCAATGTTACTCTTTTTCTCTGGAGAAAATCCAGACACCAGCTACACATAATCAACACTGCACTTCACTTAGTACGGCTGCGTTCTGGCATGTGTTTGTGTCTGCGCACCATATGCAGGTGCACCACATGCCATTGAGAAACTAGCCTTATATACAGGGGTGGGTTTCAAATTTTTAACAACAGGTTCTCTGTTTTTGTTTCCCTTTCGCTAGGGTCACACTTTTTCATAGAATTGCGTTCACCGCATCCAGATCCGGATGGGGTGAACGCAATTGCGGTCCCACATATTTTTCCACAAAAATGTGTGGAGGGAACCGCAAGGCGGTAACCGGATTGCTCAGGATGTTTAATCCTGAGCAATGCGGTTACCGTACAGTTGCATCATCCCTGCTGCCGCAAGGAAGAGAAAACTGTTGTCAGTGTTTTAAAAGATTAAATTTTATTAATAAATGTGGCTATAATGTCTATAGGGGGTGCCCACCCCCCCTAGAGACATACCACCCACTCAGGTGGGCATATAATGATTTAATTGGTGATGTACAGTAGTCGGCTCCTGTTGGCTACTGTACATTTTTATGAATGAAGCCGCCGACTCCTCTGTGAGCAGTGCTCATACTATACGTAATGTATGTATAGTATGTGCGCTGTCCAGGGTCCTGCAGGCTTATACAGTAGATCTATGGGCTGCGCAGCCCATAGATCTACTGTAAATGGCTTCAGAACCTTGGACAGCGCACATACTATACGTACATTAGGTATAGTATGAGCGCTGCGCACAGGGGAGCCGGCGGCTTCAGTCATAAAAATGTACAGTAGCCGACAGAAGCCGGCTACTGTACATCAGTAATTAAATCATTATATGCCCACCTGAGTAGGTGGTATGCCTCTAGGGGGGGTGGGAACCCCCTAGAGATATTATAGCCACATTTATTAATAAAATTTAATATTTTAAACTACTGATAAAGCTTTGCTTATCCCGGCAGCAGCCGGGATAAGCAAAGTATATGCGGTAACCGCATTGCTCAGGATTACACATCCTGAGCAATCCGTTTACCGCATTGCGGGGCTTAGAAACGCTCCAAAAACTGCAGCCTGCATTTTTCATGCAGGCTGCAGAGCCGGAGGTGGTAACCGGATTGCTTGTAAAGCAATCTGGTTTTAATAATAGGCTCCTATGAGGAGCGTTTCCTGATCCGGTTTTGAGCTTTTTAAAAGCTCAAAACCGGATCAGGTTTTTAAAAAAAAAAAATGCAAGTGTGACCCTAGCCTTTTAAAAGCTCAAAACCGGATCAGGTTTTTTAAAATAAACAGAAATGTGACCCTAGCCTTTTTCTGCCTCCTGATCCACTGCATGCCAGTCCTCACTGACCTTTTTTTTTTTGCCTTTTCATCCACTGCAAAACGGCCCTCACTCAGGAGGCACTAACTGGGTCAGCGAAAGCCATCATGGGGTGATCAGGAAACAATATCAAGAGTAAATGTAAATGAAGCAGTTGAAATGTTTTAATAAAACTAACAAAGACCAGAACCATGGGGTGTTGAATCAGGCGGTCACTTGGTGGGAAGGGGGATGGAGGACCACCTAGCTGGTGTATGGAACATATGAGAGGATATGATAGGCACCAGTGGCGTAACTTGAAGCTCATGGGCCCTGATGCAAAAGCTCTAAAGGGGTCCCCAATTATTGTAAATCTATAATAGAATTAGTTAGGAACTTTTGGGCCCCCCCTAGGCTCCAGGGCCCGGGTGCGTTTGCAACCCCTTCACCTGTTGTCGTTACGCCCCTGATAGGCTCCACCTGAGCTAATGTGTGGACGGAGATGGCGGAACAATATGGGGGGGTGAGGACAGGGCTACAATACTAGGAGCAACTTTGAACAGAAACCCGAGTAATACACCAGACAGCGGTGAATGAGGCCGGGGGGCTTCTCTGGTGGGGCTCACCTTGTTTCTAAGGCAATGCATGCAGGCCAGTGCACAGTTGTACATATCTGTGCAGAGCCGTACAAACCAGTACAGAGGTGTTTCAACCTATGCATAACTGAGCAGAACCAGTGCAGAGCTGTGCAGACTCGTACAAAGCAGCGCAGACTGGTGTAGGCGCATGCAGAGCTGTACAGAGGTGTGCCGATTTGTGCACAGCCATACAGACCACTGCAATGCGGTGCAGACGCAATATTATATGACCGGCCCCCAGGATAGTGGGCACTAACAGTCTCTGCAGGAGAAAAGAACCTTACACACGCATATGAAGAGCTCTGATACTGAGATATTTTACTGACCTGTGAAGTCAACAAGTCAATACAACATGCATGATGCAGCACTGTCATCTTACACGCACACTCTGCGATCCTGTGTATTATCATGTATCCTAAAAGAGATGAAGGCCAGGGACCTGTTGGCCCCTGCTATAGATTTTACCTGAATCGGTATCCTGAGAAAGCAGATACAGTTGAAAGTGGCACTCCACCATGAAATCAGTAATTGTTAACCCCTGCTTTGCCATGACAAAGACCAGGTATGTACGACACATGCTGCAGACATGTATCTGAAATGTGTGGTGTGTGGTGCTGAACCAGGGGGCAATATTTACTAGTAATTTCTATGGTGGCACGATCAATCTGGATCCTCGCATACAGTGATCAGGGTTCGGTTTGGGAAGACAGGATGACTTTGCTGCTTCAGGGGGAACAATGGGATGTGAGTATAATCGTTGGGATGTGAGTATAATCGTTCATTTTTTGTGCAGCATGATGGGGGCTCACATACATCAGATTGAGGGACATACCAAGATGGGGGATTCATACACCAGGATGGGGGGGGTTATCATATTCCAGGATTGGGGAATATATACATGGAAAGGTCCCAGGATGGGGACAGTATTACAGAATTTGGGGACATTGCCCCATAACAGTGTCAGAAGCAGATCAACACAGTATAACAGTGCATTATTAAAAATTTTTACCTCCATTTTCCTCTAAAACCTGGGTATGTCTTATGTTCCGAAAAAATACAGTATATTGATTGATAAAAGATTCTTGTTTATCGCACATCTCAGTATTAAGGGGGTTCTCTGGTACTTTAATATTGATTGCCTATGATACTGATTATTAATGTCTGATCACTGAGGGTGTGGCACCTGGCACCCTCACCGATCAGCTGTTCCTGGCAGTGTTATGCCCATATAGTCACCCACAAATTTTATATCTATTATAATACTTATCTTGTGGCGTCCATCAAGCACGTCTGCCATAATCATGTCCTCCTATCACGCAAATGACCAGTGGCAGAGCAAGATCTGGTCACCATATTTGGACATCCAAGTGGTGGGTGTCCAAATATGGTGACCACTGGCGACGGAACCGACCACTGAAACCAATCCAACTGACCTCTGTGCCTCGTATTGTATACAGGACCTGTAATGATGTCACATACACCTGATCACATGACCGTGACATCTCCACAGATCATGTAACACACAGGCAGCCAGGTAGTCACACCCTATTCTGCCCACTCACACCCCACTCTGCCCTGCTTGCTCTCACCCGACACCCCACTCTGCCCACTCTCACCCCACACCCTGCTCTCACCACTCTCACCCCACACCCCGCTTCACCACTCTCACCCCACACCCCGCTCTGCCCACTCTCACCCCACACCCCGCTCTCACCACTCTCACCCCACACCCCGTTCTCACCACTCTCACCCCCCTCTCCCACTCTCACCCCCTTCCACTCTCCCACACCTCTCTGCCCACTCAACCCACACACTGCTCTGCCCACTCACCATACAACCCGTTCTTTCACTCTCACCCCATTCCTCACTCTGCCCGCAGGTGGCCACCAATGAGCGCAGACTATGCAAATAGGCGCGCAAATTCAAAGTTCGAATTTGCAGCAGCCAGACGAAGATGACAGTTACGTTCCCAATGCGAGCGCTGACCGACAGGGGTCCTGGCACAGAACGGGTGGCCCGTCAGCAGCGAGCCAGCCGAGAGATGACCGGCGTCAGCAGGTCATCTCCCAGCTGCTCACAGCGGTGGTGCACTTTGCGGCATTCAAACCGGCGCCAAGCCGCAGTACTCTTCTGATTGGTAGTGCGGCTTGGTGCGCCGTTTGAATGCCGCTCCTCTGATTGATGGTCAGCACTGAACGCGATGACCAATCAGAATAGCGGGGCGCGCCATGGCGCCATATTTCAAATACATGTACTCAGTGTATTTGAAATATGGCGCATGCCGCTATTCTGATTGGTCGGCACTGAACGCCTGGTCTCCTGGCCCCCCTTTGCTCGGTCTCCTGCCCGCTGCTCACCAGCTCCACATTCCTCCCTGCCGCCGCTCCATGCTCCATCTGCCCGCCGCTCACCCCGCCAGTCTTCTTCTTCTTTTCGTGGCATAGACTCCAGAAATTCAAAGGCCACGGGGGGTGGGGTGGAGCTACCAAAGGAGGCGTTGTCAATGGTCATGAACAAGGGCACGCCCACCACTTCAGGGCTATGCGCGTGGATACGCCTACTATGATGCCCCCTGTTAACTCTGCCCCTCGAGGCCTTGGAATTGCTGACATCAATGCTGGAGCAAGAAGAAGAAGACATGCTAGTGTGAGAGGCGGCTGGACAGAAGCCTGTAGCGGGTGAGAACTGAGGGGGACCACCCCACACACCCGCACACCGCACCCGCACCGCCGTACATCGCACACCCACATATTTTAGAATACCCATGCGTTAGAATGGGCCACCATCTAGTTATATATAAATATACAGACTATATAAACGCTATATACATATTTTAAACGTTTATAATCCAGCTCACAAGTTCCTTTTGAGCTCCAGAGAATTCCCAATACATCCAGAAAAAAACTTTGAAGTCTGGCACCAAAAGTTCTTAGTTCCAAAAAGATTTCTTTATTAATTTACAGCATAAAAAGCATTGAAAATCGAGTATATATAGTCTATTAAGTGCAAGCTATCCTGGGCATTGGTTTACATTTTTCGAGGCTAAAATGCCTCTTAGTAATAACCTGATATAGGTTAAATAGGTTATGACTAAGGCTGTCCCTTCCGTTTTTTTTTAAAACCTGATCCGGTTTTGAGCTTTTAAAAAGCTCAAAACCGGAGCAGGAAACACTCCTCATAGGTGCCTATTCTAAAAACCGGATTGCTTTACAAGCAATCCAGTGACCGCCTCCGGCTCTGCAGCCTACGTGAAAAATCATGCAGGCTGCAGTTTTCGGAATGGTTCTGAGCCCTGCAATGCGGTAACGCATTGCTCAGGATGTGTAATCCTGAACAATGCGGTAACCAGATATACTTTGCTTATCCCGCTGCAGCCAGGATAAGCAAAGTTCTTGACTGTAAAATAAAGCTTTAATAATGATAATAATTATGCCCTTCATGTCTCTAGGGGGTGCCCACCCCCCCTAGAGACATGCTACCTACTTAGGTTGGCATGTAATAGGTTAATATGTTATGTACAGTAAGACGACTCCTGTCGGCTCTGTACATTTTTATGAATGAAGCCGCAGCTCCCCTGTGAGCAGCGCTCATACTATACCTAATATACGTATAGTATGTGCGCTGTCCGAGGTCCTGCAGGCATTTACAGTAGATCTATGGCTGTGCACTGCCCATAGATCTACTGTATAAGCCTTCAGGACCCTGGACAGCGCACATACTATATGTACATTAGGTATAGTATGCGCACAGCTGTCAGTGGAGCCGTGGCTTTATTCTTAAAAATTAAGAGTCGACGGATCGCTTTACTGTACATAAGATATTAACCGATTACATGCCAACCTAATTAGGTAGCATGTCTCTATGGGGGATTGGCACCCCTAAGACATGAGGCATAATTATTATCATTACTTAAGCTTTCTTGACAGATTTTACAGTTTGCTCAGATTACACATCCGGAGCAATCCGGTTACCGGATTGCAGCTTCAGCAATCCGTTACCGGATTGCGGCTTCAGCATTCCGGTTACCAAATTGCGGCTTGTCTGAAGCCAATTGCGTTCACCGCATCCAGATCTGGATGCGGTGAACGCAATTCTAGGAAAAAGTGTGACCCTAGCCTAAGAGGCTTTTTTTGCCTCGAAACATGTAAACCAGTGCCCGGGATAGCTTGTATCTAATCGGACTATACTATAGCCTCGAT
Source organism: Allobates femoralis (assembly GCA_033576535.1). Classification (NCBI taxonomy): domain Eukaryota; kingdom Metazoa; phylum Chordata; class Amphibia; order Anura; family Aromobatidae; genus Allobates; species Allobates femoralis. The sequence continues at coordinate 268,242,728 of JARQOC010000003.1, forward strand.
TTTCTATGCTTTTTATGCTGTAAATCACTTTATACATATGTTCACACACATTATTAAAGCACTTTATACATTTGCACACACATTATATATATACACTATATACACCCACACATGCACAACACTGGGGTCTCACCATAGCTGCAGAAATTGCTCTTCTTCCCTCCATACCATCAGAGCTTGATGTTACACTAGTCATCAGCTCCTTCCTGGGGTGTAGAGGGGTCAAAGCTTAGAGGGGACAGAGGGCAAGGGGGAAGTAAGGCCTAGCAGAGGCTATAAATAACTTACTGGACCCCAGTCAATCCTGACTGCTAACATTACAGCAGCATCTGAAGCGAGGAGCCGAGGACACAGGCGCAACAAAGAGACCTTCTCCCTACCCTCACACAGCGTGACAGCAGGTCTGTCTCTTCCTGTCTCCCTACTGCTATCCTCTGTCACTGGACATCTGACAGCCATAGCTCCACTTGTGAGTGCGCACTGTGCCTGAAGCACAAGCAGCAGGTCATGGGGCCTGGAGGCAAATCCACCTGAAGTCTGTCGCCTCCAGGCAGACCATGGCACCTCGCAAGTCACAGGCATATGGCAGTGATGTCATTTGCCTGCAACGTGCATGCTGACATCTGCTGCTGGCCTCCGATAGGATGAATGCTTTTTTAATTATCGGAGTACAGGTTTTCGGCATCACCATACATTTCATTTGAATGTGCGTCTGAGGACCGCACATTCAGATGAACAGGCGGGTGCCCAGAGACGGATTGGGGAACAGGCTGCTATTTTAACAAGCGGTTCTCTCGAACTGGAGAGAACTGGCTGAATCCCACCCCTGCTTATATACCCACTATCGGCAGTTTGAACCATGTTGACTCAGTGGATAAGGAGACGAATAAAGAGCCATCTATTGGCAACAAGAACACTCTCTGTTAAATTGACTCCATAGGATTATTGAGCACATTTTATTGATTGGAGAACATGTTAAAACTCTTTTAAAGATCTCTAGTAGGTGTGTAAACAATAGGGGTTACATATATTCCTCAGAATCTGAAGCTGGTGATTATCACTTGCCTCTCTCTTCTATTGCATTGACAAGCTTTAAAAGTTTTAATTTCTTTCCTTATATCAGATATGTAGCAAAATGCAAAACAAATCCATATGGTACAGTTGCTCTGCCTAACTATAAAGAAGGGCTCCTCTCTTTTATCTCTGTTTTCTTCTCTGTGACACTGCACTTTTGCAAAAATAGCAGAAACAATGGGAAACAGCCATGAAATAAAAATGGTGGCAGGCATAAAATCTGCCAAATGTTGTGTCATTAATTTACTTATATAACTACAGTATATAAAGGCTGTGCTCCATCCATTTGTACATACTTTAGAAGAATAATCCTATCTCAAAAAACCTATAGTCTGACAAAGTCTCAAGAGGCTAGAGAGTATTAACCTTCGGACTGTCAAGTCTAAAAAGATAGGTCATCAATATGAGATTGGTGGTGGTCCGTCATCTAGCACCTTCACTGATCAGCTTAAATCTGCTTTGGCAGTGGTCGGATATCAGTATTGTATGTTTCCTATATCAGGCTACTACCCAAATAGGTTTTAGCTGATTGACAGGGTTGGCAACTGTCAGACCCTAATATCATTTTGATGACCTATGCTATGGAAAGGTCATTAGTTGAAAAGTCCTGAGCAATTCTTGTAAAGCACCACTACAGCATGTTTATTTTATTGCAACACTGTAGTGGTGTTTTAAATGTAAGTATCATGACCCTTTAGGATACCCACCTTCCCCCGCCTTTCTTTTTTGTAGAGGAGCTCTGACCGGTTAGGGTGAAAAGTGACTAACTGGCAGCTGCTGTGTTTCATTGAGCGCACCGGAGATCACTGTTCAGACACATTCTTGCTCTCACAGAGATGCATTGAGCCTTTTAACAAGATGGTGCCAAGGGACTGCAGCGGCATTGGTAAGAGGTGAAGATGCCAGAAGGTGAGTATATGACCAAGGCCAAGGGGCTTACATTTAAAGCATCACTCCAGTGCTGACAAATGAAAATGATGTAGTTCAACTACTACAAAGCAACATATCAAAATATATAACTGGAACATCCTGTTAAACCATGACACTAAACAATGGATCATGTAATTAAAATAGATGTTCACCAGCTAGGAGCTCATGAGCCACATGTTGCTCTTGGATTCCTTGGAAGTGACTGTCATTTTTAGCACTTTTAGTTTCTAAGAGTTAGGGTGCGCTCACATCTGCTTATCTTTCCTCATCAACATCCTCGGCGAGAAAAGTTGAGCATCATGCAAGTGTCATGCATTTTTTCATCCAAATGACATGGTTATGTCATGTGTATGTCATGCATATGGCATGCTAGTGTGCATTTATTCCTCACCCAGCATCCGTATCTCATGCGTTTGACATGCGTATGATGTGATTTTAACATAAAATTTTCCATGCGGTAGAAACGTAGAATAGATAGAAAGCTAGATTTTTTTAAATTAAATAAATAATAGGAAAAAAAATGCATAGGTGTCCCCTGTATTTTTCATTCTCAGCACAGATAAAGTGAAAAGCTGTGGGCTGCAGCCACCAACTATATGCTTTATATTGGCTAAGTATCAAATATGGGGACCCCACACTGCTTTTTTTTATTAAATAATCATTTTAAAAAACGTCAGCATAGGGTCTCCCCAATTTTATACACAGCAAAGATAAAATGCACGGCTGGGGGTTGGTATTCTCACGCTGGGGAAGCACATATGTATTGCCCCTCCATGGTAAAAATAGAAGCCTGCAGCCACTCCAGAATTTGATGCATTCATTAGAATTGCCAAATCCTGGTGCTTAAGGCTGGTTTCACACCACAGTTTTTTCCCTGATCACGTTCGATCAGGTTTGTGTGAAAAATACAGGAGAGGAACCAGGAGAGGAACTTGCAGAGAAAAACTATAATTGAAAGATTGACACCTGATCTGAGTTTTGGAGACACTCCTGGTTTTGACACACAAACCTGGTTGAACCTGATCAGGGAAAAAACTGCAGCATGAAACCAGCCTTACCCTGCTTTTCCTGATGTGCTGGTGTGGTGGCATTGAGGTAAAAGAAGGGATTAATGACAGCTGAGTATAAATAGCTTGTCATTAAGCCCAAATTGGCAATGTTCAGGCATTTATGATACCCGCACATTACCAATCCTGTAAGAAAATAGTTAAAAAGCACACCACTCAGAGAAAAATCTTTTATTAGAAATAAAACACACAGACAACCCACATTGTTCCATAATTAAACCCAAACATACCCTCTGACGATAATCCACAATGATGGTCCTTGAAGCATTTTCAGCTCTACTGCATCTGACGTCGTGCTGAAGAAGAAGCATCCTATCATCGTCTTTCAAGCACACAATGAGTTCCCTGGGATCTGTGTTCGTGTCAACAGTGCCATGAGTGAGATCACCTAAGGACAGAGATGAGGTACCATGGCAGCCACTATCCATGGTCAGCTGATGTGGTTACCATGGTACCTCAGCTGTGTCCTCAGTTGACCTTACTTACTGCGCCACTGGCACGGCCAAAGTTATAAAAACACACAAAAACGTGGCTTCACATCTGAAACAAAATGCATCAAATGAATTGGAAAAGGTATACAAAGCAGCAAAAATACAACAATCAGAGAAGATTATTATTGTGTATTTTTGTGCAGACACCCGAAAAAAAAATACATCATATATGCAACATGTAGTAGTGAAAAAGATAGCAGCACTAGGAACAGTTCACCTCGGGTGCAGCGTCCAGCAGTATTCAGCTGTATATAGTTACCAAAAAATTGGACAGCACTCCATCTTGCACATCATGCCTTTCTTTATTGGCCATATGTACTGAACGTTTCGGTTCCTCAAGAACCTTCTTCCACACTGCTGGAAGAAGGTTCTTGAGGAACCGAAACGTTCAGTACATATGGGCCAATAAAGAAAGGCATGATGTGCAAGATGGAGTGCTGTCCAATTTTTTGGTAACTATATATGCAACATGTAAATACGGCCCTAAAGATACAAAAAACTACATCAAAATGATAAAGTTCTGGCTGCTACAACTTGTCAGGTCTCTGGATCTTCTACTGACCTTTTGTGCATTCTAGCCCTTTACAAAATGGTGTCCACTGAAGTGATGAGCCAACACCTAAGTGTTTGAATTCGATTTGTTTTGCCGAATTGGGGTGTGTTGATGAATTGTTCATCGAATGTTCGTCGAACACTGTCGAACCCCATTGGAATCAATGGCAGGCAGAGTAAACACATATAAAACACCTTCAAAGGTGTCCAAAAGCTGACAAACTACTCAGAATAGACAACAAACACCAGGAAAAGTGACAACAATCTACCCACAGTACAAATAGTCAAATAGCGTAGCATGGGTGCATGAGAGATGGTTTGTGCCAGCCTGCACACTCTTCCAAAGCACTTCAAATTAGAAGGTGGTTAACATTTACCTAAAATTTTAGAGGTGAGTGAAACTGACTTTGAATTGACAAATGGATGAGTTAGGCTGGTTTCACACTGCAGTTTTTTTCCCTGATCAGGTTCGATCAGGTTTGTGTGTCAAAACCAGTAGTGTCTCCAAAACTCAGAACAGATGTCAATCTTTCAATTATAGTTTTTCTCTGCAGGTTCCTCTCCAGTTTTTGGCACACAAACCTTATCAAACCTGATCAGGGAAAAACTGCAGTGTGAAAACCAGCCTTATGGGGAAAAAGTGTCAGTAGTTTTCTACATTAAGTAAAAAGAGGTGGAGGAGTAAAAGGAGTATGAGACACAGGTATAGGCATGTCACGCCCTGCTCAAATCATGTACTACACAGCAAGGGGACCCCAACAAAAGTCCTTACTCTTCCCAAAGGGTCGGACTACAGCAAAATGGTATCAATTGTCCCAGACCAAAAATTGCTGAATGGCCCAGCCTGCCTGCATGGTACAGTGTCTGGAACAGGACTTAGAAAAATGAGAATGCGCATAGGGTCTTATCCCACTTAGGAGACAATTCACGTACAGTATAAAAACTGCTCACCTGGTTCGGTTGTGAAGTCCACAAGCAGTTTGATCGCTCAAACCTAGCAGCTGCAGCAAGGACCACACTTCCACAACTTAGGGATGAAACTCTATCCGGGACCAAGTGCCTCCAGATCCACGCCGCTGCCTCAATGGAATATCAAAGACACCGAATGCTTTGAGTAAAGTAATCTTCTGCTTTATTTGCCGACGCGTTTCGGAGCTCAAAACCCAGCTCCTTCCTCAGGGAATTCACTGCGGAAGGACCTGGGTTTTGAGCTCCGAAAGCGTCGGAAAATAAAGCAGAAGATTATTTTACTCAAAGCATTCCGGTGTCTTTGATATTCCTTTGAGGCAGCGGGCGGATCTGGAGGCACTTGGTCCCGGATAGTGGAACAGGACTTGGCCTAGCATTTCAAGGTCAAACATTGCTCAGCAACTATAGGTTTTGTGGAGTATTACAGTAAAAAATAGAGAGGTAGGTCAGTGACCTGTTTAGGCCTAGTGGGCCGGATAAACTCAAAGCTCATGTTAGTGCTCCCATCATTGTTTATACCCTGCCACACACAGGTGGGACAACTATAAGTGTTGTGGAGTATTACAGGAAATAACAGAGAGGTAGGTAAGTGACCTGTTTAGGCCTAGTTGAAGAATTAAATAAACATGACTATAGAGCACTAATGTCAGGGACCACAGACAGTCTGTGCTCCCTGAAATTAGCACTCTATAGTTACGCTTATTTAATTCTTCAATTGTTTTCCTCCCTTCAGGGAGTACGTGTTGGAGCTGCACATTGCCTGGAGACCTACAGTTTTGAAGATAAGTCCTGGCGTGACGTCACCGTGATGCAGAGTCGGCTGATTGGTCCCCCGAACCACGTGATCACAACCATGTTATCACAATCAGGAAGTGGAGGATGGAGACTCCACAATAACACCGCTGCCAGCGGCTTCACAGTGCGGTTACTGTGATGTGCTGGGCGAGGACAACTAAACAAGGTGGAGGCTACAATCCCCACCTCACTATTATTATACTTCCAGCGGATTCTTCTCATGTTGTGCCTGTCTGTTCCATTTTGCATACTGTTTAGGCCTAGTGGGCCGGATAAACTGAAAGCTCATGCAAGTACTCCCATCAATGTTATGCCCCGCCACACACAGGTGGAACAACTATACGTTTTGTGGAATATTACCGAAAAAAACTAGTCAGGTAGGTTGGTGACCTGTTTAGGCCTAGTGGGCCGGATAAACTGAAAGCTCATGCAACCGCTCCGTTATGCCCCGCCACACACAGGTGGGGACAACTATATGTTTCGTGGAATATTACAGAAAAAAAAGTCAGGTAGGTAAGTGACCTCTTTAGGCCTAGTGGGCCGGATGAACTGAACGCTCATGCAAGCGCTCCCATCAATGTTATACCCACCACACCAGTGGGACATATAGGTTCATGAGTATGCAAGAAATAAAAGAGATGTAGGCAGTGACCTCTTAGACCTACTGGCCAGATAAACTGAAAGCTCATGCAAGCGCTCCCATCAATGTTATGCCCTTCACACATAGGTGAGGCAACTTATATTTCAAGAATATTATCGAAAAAAAATAGTCAGGTGGGTCAGTGACCTGTTTAGGCCTAGTGGGCCGGATAAACTCAAAACTCATGCAAGTGCTCCCATCAATGTTATGCCCTGCCACACACAGGTGGGACAACTATAAGTGTTGTGAAGTATTACAGGAAATAATAGAGGGGTAGGTCAGTGACCTGTTTAGGCCTAGTGGACAAGGGAGATTGACGAAACAATGCTTTTAAGGGCCCAAAAAATGTTCATGTGTATAGAGCACATTTCTAACACCTGGTTTGATGTCCAAAACCAGTTTAAGCAAACATTAAGGGAGATGTAGTATTAACTACTTTTAAGCACCCAAAAATGGTGCGTGTGAATACAGCAAATTTGTTAATCACTGGTTCGATGGACAAAAGGTTGAATATTCAGAAACAGGGATAGGAGTGTCAACGATAGGTATTGAGTTCACAGAGCGGACTCAAGTAAGGCAACATGCAGCAAGTAGACCCCAACAACAGTCTTCATTTTTGAAAAAAATTAGGTACAGCCACCACTTTTGTGGCATCAATTGCCCCAGAGTTGAAATATTGAAATTGGGAGTTTAATGCAACACATTGAAAAGTACACAAGCCTTTAGTCTCCCCAGGCTGACACAGGGGTGGAAAAGTCCTTGCGGATCCATGACTTGTTCATCTTAATAAACGTTAGTCTGTCTACACTGTCACTAGACAGCCACGTGCGCTTATCGGTCAGTACACTACCAGCAGCACTGAAGACACGTTCAGAGAGAACACTGGCTGTGGGGAAACGACAAAATCTCCAAGGCATTTGTTGTGAGCTCAGGCCATTTTTACAGTTTTGAAGCCCAAAACGCACAAGGGTCCAGTTCCACAGTCATAGCATCGATATTCAGCTGTAGATACTCCTGTGCCATCCTCTGTAGGCATTCACTATGAGTCAGACTTGTTCTATCTTCTGGCGTTGCAAAGGATGGTCTAAAAAAAAGGTGAAACGATTCAACAAAATTGCTGTTACCAGATTCACTGTTACTGTTAACGTTTGAGTGATGACGACTCACGTTCCCCAGGTTGGAAAGGTAGAACTGCGATATTTACTATGTGCACCATTCATGTTTTGGGCAAAACCAGTACTATGATTGTCTAAAAGCTTCTATTGATACTCCTGCATGCGTGTCGTCTCTTTTCAGGGCACGAGGTATTTGGCCAAATTTACTCTTACATCGGGATCTAACAGTGTGGCTACCCAGTAGTCGGCATTACTTCGAATTCTAACAATCTGAGAATTATGATTATGCAGGCAGAGCAGCAAGAAGTCACTGATGTGTCTTGCGCATCCAGGAGGCCCAAGTCCTTATTGTGTTGGTGGTGGCGGGGTAACCTTCACGCTTGCTTCCTCTGCCCTCTCCCCCAACCTCACACAACAGAAATGGGATCAAAATCTCCCTCATCTGCTGAGTCTTTCATGCCCATCGCCTGTTCGTCCTCCTTTTCTTCCTTGGCTCCTGTACCTTCATCAACATCTTGGCTGCTACCATGCGCCCTCGATTGTTCTCTCTCCTTCACCATTCCATGCCAGCTGCCTTGGTGCCGGAAACGTCTGGACCTTTGAAATCTTGTTATCCCTTCCACATACGCCTCCTCCTCTACTTCCTCCCCTTCCTTTTGGCCCACCACCTGACTCTGAATACTGGTTAAAGTATGCTCCAGCATGTAAATGACCAGATTAGTCATGCTGATAATGGCATCGTCAGCACTAATCATCTTAGTAGCCATTTCAAAACTATGCAGAAGGGTGCAGAGGTCTTTGATCTGAGACCACTCCAGCAGCGTGATTTGCCCCACTTCTGGATCGCGTTGGCCCAGGCTGTACATCATAATATACTGCACCAGGACTTGTGCTACTGCCACAGTCACTGCAACATGTGCAGTGTGGAATTCCATTGTGTCGACACATCGCATTTCAGCCGGTTAACCGGCAGGCCGAAAGACTTCTGTAGCGATGCAAGTCGTTGAGCTGCGGGAAGCGAACGGCGGAAGTGAGCCCACAGCGACCTTGCCTTCTGCAGAAGCGCATCTAGTTCGGGATAGTAGCTAGAAATTGCTGGACGACCAGGTTCAAGACTGAGCCATACAATGCACGTGTGTCACCTTGCCCCTGCGAAACTCAATCTGCAGAGCTGACTACAACTCCTCAGCTGTGTGACTCACATTTCCCAGACATTTTAACATAAATACCGCCTGATGGCTTGAGCTCTGCTGCCAGATAGTAAGGAGGTGTGCTCAATTCCTTCTGCGCAGTTTGAATGCGTTTCACATTACCAGACAGGCTTTGGGTGCAGGTGGAGGACCTAGAAGAGGTGGAGGAGACAGAAGCAGTGGAGGAAGTTCTACATACAGAAGTTTGACGCACAACCCGTGGGGATGGCAAGACTTGTACAGCAGCCCCTTATCATGCTGTCACCATAGTCACCCAGTGCCCAGTCAGCGACATGTAATGCCACTGTCCATGGTTACTCATCCAGGTGTCTGTTGTGAAATGCACCCTGTCACACACAGAGTTTCTCAAGAAAGTGGTAATGTTGTGTGCTTCATGCTGGTGTAGGCAGGCACAGCTTTTTTCGATAAGTAGTGGTGACTGGGCATCTGGTACTGGGGCACTACGACTGCCATATGGTCTTGAAAATCCTCTGTATCCACCAGCCGGAAAGGCAGAATTCCGTAGCAAACAGCTTGCAGATGGAGAAGTTCAACCTCTTAGCTTTGGCATGGGTGAAGGAAATATCTTTTACTTGTCCACATCTGAGGGACCGAGGGTTGGCTGCTGTGCTGAGAAAGGGTTGAGTAGGATATCTGTCACGCTTGTAGATGGCGCTGACATTGTGGGATGCTGCTGTGTATGTGGTTTGTCTTTAAGAGCTGCATGGTTGATGGTTGTGAAGGTCCTTGCCTCCTGTGGTGTGCTCTAGAACTGCAGTCACTATTATGTTCAATTGCTGGTTTAGGAGTTAATGTGTTACTCACCTGGAATCCCTCCCCCTGGTTTAAATAGCCTTCCTCTCCTCTGTCAGGTGCTTCTGATAGCTATGTGCCCTAGGTTTGTGTGTGCTGTGCTGATGCTTAGCTGCTGGGCTAAAGTCTTTCCTTGGGAGAAGTTTCGATTCCTGACCCCTGGGAGGAGGTAGGGGCCCTCAGCCTAGGGCTAATCAGGAGTTTTAGGGTACAGGGTAGCGGCTCGGAACTCCTCAACATCAGAGGTATTTCCGAGATCAGGGTGAGCCAGGAACCCCAGCATCAGGGTCATATTAGGCTATCCTGACCCCCTTTTGCCTAATTCACCTACCTACTACCTGATTCCCTTACCTCCCAAGCGTGACAGTATCCCAGACAAACTGCTGGACTGTGAGGAGGTGCAGGCGGACACATTATGTCGCATTTATAAAAAGGTGGTGCTTTTGATGTCTGACAGCGCTCAAAACCAGCAGGTATTTCCAATCCCAAAACAACTGACGACCTGTCAATCACACTGGCTGTTGCGAGTAAAGAGATGGAAGTTCTGTGGCCGAAAGCCTGTGTGACAGCTGTCCCCACAGTCACAGAGGATGAAGAAGCAGCAGATGCACAAAATGAGGCAGAGGGTGGTTGGCCAGGCCTGTTAGGCCACATTGTAGCGCAGTACGCTTCCCATTGTGACTTATGCTTCATGTCCATGTGACGGTTCATGCATAAAATACTCAAATTATTTATTTTTTGGCCTCTACTCAGATTTTGTTTACAAATTTTGTAAATAACATGAGTTGGGTCATCCTTTGCGATTTGAAAAAAGGCCCAGGGTAGGCAAGGCTTAGAGCCCATACGACCTGCAGAGCCACCACGGCGTCTACACAGAGTTGTGGCTGAGGACGCAGTTGTTGATGTGCTTCCAGGACTCTGTCTCTGTCCACAACTTAACCACATCACTAACATCCTCCTCCACCTCCTCTTCTGAGCTCATCAACTGCCTGCCTGTGGGTTGACAGTAAGTGGGATCTCCAACCTCATCATCAGCCTGTGTGTTCTCACACTCATCGTTCTCAGAGCCAACCTCTTCCTGCCCTGAGTGCAAAGTCAAGTTGTCGTTCCAATCATGTATCTGAGTCTCATCACCATTTGCCTCATTGTCTCTACCAACAGGGATTACAGTTTGGGAATGAGGGTTTACATTATGCTCGGACCCTTCTTTATCTGGGCCTGGATCTGACTCACAAAGATTTTGGGCATCGGTGCAGATCATTTCCTTGTCTTGACTCAATGAAGCTTTGGAGCAGACCTCTGATTCCCAGGCTATAGTATGAGTGAATAGCTCTGCAGACTCACCCATCTGTGTTAAGCCATAGTCAGTAGGGCGGCTAGACACCTGTGAGCTGTGAGGAAGCAAGTGCGATTGGGGTGATACCTCTGAGGACTGGAGTGTTTATGATGTTGAATTTGAGGTGGAGGAGAGCCCACTTGACGTAGCGCTTGATATTTATTGCAGCACCTGCTCTTTTTGGGCCTCATATACAAGTTTTAGTGATGCTCTGCTGCGTAACAAAGGAATGATAGCAGATCGTCCACAAAAAGAAGTAGACATTTTAGTTTGGCTTGAAGACAGTATTTGTTCAGCAGATGTTTCTGTTACTTTAGCACCTACCCCACGGACACAAAGATTTTTACCCTTTCCAACACGCCTATTCCCCTTTCCACCATCAGCAGACTTTTTACCACTCATATTTGAGGGTAATTAATTGGCAACTCTGTTTTTGACACGAAAAACTATGGATGTAAAATTAGCAGAGCTGAGTGGCCAAACAGTGGTAGTACCCTAAATATATTTTGGTAATTAGGTTTGGGCAAATGCAATACAAAACTGTTTTCTGCGCTGTGTGGTGGTAGATTTCAACAGAACACTGAACCACAACTACCTAGTCAAACAGTGGTACTACCTTAAATAGATTTTGGTAAGTTGTTTTGGGCAGATGCAATACAAAAGTGTTTTTTGTGCTGTGTAGCGGTAGATTTCAAAGAAACACTGTACCACAGCTACCTAGTCAAATAGTAGTACTATCTTAAATAGATTTTGGTAAGTAGGTTTGGGCAGATACAATACAAAAGGGTTTTCTGCGCTGTGTGGCAGTAGATTTCAACAGTACACTGGACTACAGCTACCTATCCAAACACTGCTACTAGTCAAAAAGGATTTGCTTGGCGAGATGCAGTAAAAAAAGGCTAGTAAACACAGGATGTGTAGCTTTCTTCATAAAAGTGCTACACCACTGCATGGCATACACTGCTACTACCGTAGCCAAAAAGGATTTACTTGGCTAGATGCAGTAAAAAAAGGGTAGTAAACACAGGAGGTGTAGCTTTCTTCACAACAGTGCTACACTACTGCCTTACACACTCAGCTAATTGCCAAAAAGGATTTGCGTGGCTAGATGCACTAAAGAAAAGGCCAGTAAACACAGGAGGTTTAGCTTTCTTCAGCACAGTGCTACACCACTGCTTGGCACACACTGCTACTAGCAAAAAAGGATTTGCTTGGCTAGATGAAGTAACAAAAGGCTAGGAAACACAGGAGGTGTAGCTTTCTTCACAACAGTGCTACACCACTGCCTGGCACACACTGCTACTAGCCAAAAGGATTTTCTTGGCTAGTAAAAAAAAGGCTAGTAAACACAGGAGGTGTAGCTTTCTTCAAAACAGTGCTACACCAATGCCTGGCACACACTGCTGCTAGCCAAAAAGGATTTAATGGGCTAGATGCAGTAAAAAAAAGGCTAGTAAATAGGGATGGGCGAATCTACTCGCTAGGACTCGTTACTCGGCGAGTAGTAAGGGACTCGCAGGACTCGGTACTCTGCGAGTTTCCGCACAGTAAACGAGTCCAATGCAAATCAATATCAATCCTAGTTTTGTCACAGACTCTGACAAAACTAGGATTGCCATTGATTTGCATTGGACTCGTTTACTGTGCAAGTAATCACTGGGAAACTCGCAAAGTAACTGCTGTTACTTTGCGAGCCGAGTCCAGCTGTCTTCTCTGTGCAGGCTGCTGCAGCTCCAGGGTCCTAGAGCCCGCCTGCTCACAGAGATGATGTAGCAGAGCTGCGATTGTTCTCAGTCTGCTCATTCCCTGTGCATAGACATCTATATCTATGCACAGAGGATGTAGCAGAGAGGACATCGCGTTTTGGACTACGTCGGATGGAATAGGATTTTTTTAATTAAAGATGGAGTCCCTAATGGCTTTTTTTTTTTATTTCTAATAAAAAATTTTCTCTGTGTTGTGTTTTTTTAACCCTTTATTGGAGATTCTTAGTGGCTGGGTCAAACGTAGCCTGACATTAAGAATCTCGGGCTTAATACCAGCTTGTATAACAAAGCTGGTATTAACCCCTACTGGATCCGGCTGGTTCCAGAAATACGGCGAAGCCTACTTGAAATTTTTTCTGACAAATCCATAAAACAATGTAAATAAAAGGGACTGCATCTTTATTAACCCCTGGACCATGGGCGAGGGGTTAATAAAGATGCAGTCCCTTTTTTAGGATTGTTTTATTGATTTTTCAGAAAAAAATTACATGGTCTTTCTGGAACCAGCCGGATCCAGTAAGCAGCGACGGGCTGCCCCCAACCCCCAGGTGCCTATTTGTACCTGGCCAGACACAAGAATATAGGGGAGCCCTTTTTTTTTATTACTTCATGAATTTCATGAAATAATAAAAAAAAAATGCGTGGGGCTCCGCGCAATTTCTATGTCTAGCCAGGTACAGCTAAGCAGCTGGGGGCTGGAATCTGCAGCGCAGGGATGCCCAAGCTTTCTGGGCACCCCCCGCTGCAAATTGCAGCCCGCAGCCGCCCCAGAAGATGGCGCGTTCATTGAAGCGCCTTCTTCTGGTGCTGAACCCCGCTCTTCCAGCGGCCCTGGTGGCGGTGGCACGCTGGGTAATAAAGAGGTTAGGGCCAGCTTTGTATTATCAGCTGGCCCTAAGCCCGAAATTTATGGTGGTCACGCCAATATTAGACATAACCGCCATGAATTTCTATTAAATTGTTTTAAAAAAAACACAACACAGAGAAAAATTTTTATTAGAAATTTAAAAAAAAGCCATTAGGGACTCCATCTTTAATTAAAAAAATCCTCTTCCGTCCGACGCAGTCCAAAACGCGATGTCCTCTCTGCTACATCCCCTGTGCATAGATATAGATGTCTATGCACAGGGAATGAGCAGACTGAGAACAATCTCAGCTCTGCTACATCAGGCAGCAGGTGGGCTCTAGGACCCTGGAGCTTCGGCAGCCTGCACACAGAGCAGACAGCCGGACTCTTATCTGTGCGAGTTTCCCAGCGATTACTTGCACAGTAAACGAGTCCAATGCAAATCAATGGCAAAACTAGGATTGCTTCAGGCTGAAGCTTCCGAGACACATCTGTGATTTGTAAATCGCACACTACTCGCTATTACTCGCTTCCCCATTCATTAACATTGGACTCGCTAGACTCGCAAGAGTAGCGAGTCCTGGGCTCGGACTCGCTAGAGTCAAGCGATTCCGAGTAATTTAGGATTCGCCCATCACTACTAGTAAACACTGGAGCTGTAGCTTTCTCCACAAAAATAATACACCACTGCCTGGCACACACTTCTACTAGCCAAAAAGGATTTGCTTGGTTAGATGCTCTAAAAAAAAGGATAGTAAACACAGGAGGTGTACATTTCTTCACAACAGTGCAATACCACTGCCTGGTACACACTGCTACTAGCGAAAAAGGATTTGCTTGGCTAGATGCATTAAGAAAAGGCTAGTAAATACAGGAGGTGTAGCTTTCTTCACAACAGTGCTACACCACTGCCTGGCACACTGCTACTAGCCAGAAAGGATTTGCTTGGCTAGATGCACTGAAAATAGGCTAGTAAACGCAGGAGATATAGCTTTCTTCACAACAGTGCTATACCACTCCCTAGCACACACTGCTACTAGCCAAAAAGGATTTGCGTGGCTAGATGCAGTAATAAAAAGGCTAGTAGACACACGAGAAGGTGTAACATTCTTCACAACAGTGCTACACCACTTCCTGATACACACTGCTACTAGCAAAAAGGATTTGCTTGGCTAGATGCAGTAAAAAAGGCTAGTAAACACAGGAGGGATAGCTTTCTTCATAACAGTGCCTGGCACACACTGCTACTAGCTGTGGAGACACGGGGGTCTGTGGGTGCTCTCGTCCACTGGCCCAGCCACCTTTAGCAAGACAACGTGGACCAGGGCTCATCCCCAAACTGAACGTCCGAGCTCCTTAACCGTGGGCAGAACACTACTCAAACAACACAGGGTGAGAAAACCACCATATTAAGGCTTTATTGGATCCCCAAACAGTGAACAGCATATAACACATAACCAGCAAAACACAAAATGTAACAGGCAACAGAGTTTCACCCCTCTGCTGGCTCACCAGGGATTAGAATATAGCACAGCAAAGTCTGTAGTCAGGTGACTGGATCATCCCAACCTGGGTTGCATCCTTATGTAGTCTTTGTTATCCCCAGCCGAATCCGATCATTCGATGCTTAAGTCCTTGTGGTCTTATAATCCAGGTTCTGATCCCCTTGGTCCGTACCGAAATGCCTAGACCTGGGGTTATGGCCAGCCAATTGGATCTGAAGATCCTAGATTACCTGCCTGTATCCAATCTAGTGCACCTCTAGCCGGGACCGAAATCCCTAGACTGAGGGACAGAATCTCTAAACTTACTCTGGTTAATCAACAGGTCTCCTTATATACCATCAGCCCTCATTGCAGGATATTGGGGACTTCACGATTGGTGGAATAAAACTGTCTTCTCATTGGCTGAATCTCAAGCCTAAAACATTTCTACTAGTATTGCAGTTTGTCAAGGGAGAGCCACATACTGATTGACATAGCACCTAGCAGGATATGTTTAGTCTGCAATCCATGACATCTAAACAATTGTGGCTGAGGCCATTTACATAGAGTCAACAACCCACAAGGTAACAACAATGGCATTCTAACAGGATTAAGTCCCTCTGACCTTCTAGAGGAGAGATACTTTCATTACATAAGTCCACATCACCAATATCTACAAGACATGTATTTACAATGAGTTGCTTATCACAAGATAGATAATTATATTACCCACTTTAAATAATAGCAGGCTCCTAGAAATCTTGTGTAACCCATGAGTGGCCTATTACAAGTTTGGAAACCAATATACAATATTGTCAGGATAAACAAGAAATCCTTCTACATTATACATTAAAGGGGTCAATTTTGTCACACTGGCCAAAAAGGATTTGCTTGGCTAGATGAAGTGAAAAAAGGCTAGTAAACATAGAAGGTGTAGCTTTCTCCTTCTTCACAACAGTGTTAAACCACTGCCTGGAACACACTGCTGCTAGCCAAAAAGGATTTGCTTGGCTAGATGCCCAAAAAAGAGGCTAGTAAACACTAAAAGTGTAGCTTTCTTCACAACAGTGTTACACCACTGCCTGGAACGCACTGCTGCTAGCCAAAAAGGATTTGCTTGGCTAGACGCGCTAAAAAGAGGCTAGTAAAAACTAAAAGTGTAGCTTTCGTCACAGCAGTGTTACACCACTGCCTGGAACACACTGCTACTAGCCAAAAAAGATTTGCTTGGCTAGATGCTGTAAAAAAGGCTAGTAAACACAGGAGGTGTAGCTATCTTCACAACAGTGCTACACCACTGCCTGGCACACACTGCTACTAGCCAAAAAGGATTTGCTGTGCTAGATGCCTTAAAAAAAGGCTAGTAAACACAGGAGGTGTAGATTTCTTCACAACAGTGCAATACCACTGCCTGACACACATTGCTACTAGCCAAAAAAGATTTACTTGGCTAGATGCAGTGAAAAAAAAGGCTAGTAAACACAGGAGGTGTACAGTATCTTTCTTTACAATATTGCTACATCAATGCATGGCACACACTACTACTAGCCAAAAAAGATTTACTTTGCTAGATGCAGTAAAAAAAGGCTAGTAAATACAGGAGGTGTAGCCTTCTTCACAACAGTGCTACACCACTACCTGAAACACACTGTCAATAGCCAAAATGGATTTGCTTGGCTAGTTGCACTAAAAAGAGGCTAGTACACACAGAAGGTTTAGCTTTCTTCACAGCAGTGCTACACCACTCCCTGGCACACACTGCTACTAGCCAAAAAGGATTTGCTTTGCTAGATGCAGTAAACAAAAGGCTAGTAAACACAGGAAGTGTAGCTTTCTTCACAACATTGCTATACCACTACCTGGTACACACTGCTACTAGCCAAAAAGGATTTGCTTGGCTAGATGCAGTGAAAAAAAGGCTAGTAAACACAGGAGGTGTATCTTTTCTTAATAACAGTGCTACACTCCTGCCTTAAAGACACTGTCAATAGCCAAAATGGATTTGCTTGGCTAGTTGCACTAAAACAAAGGCTAGTAAACAGAGGAGGTGTAGCTTTCTTCATAACAGTGCTTTACCACTGCCTGGCACACACTGCTATTAGCCAAAAAGGATTTGCTTGACTAGATGCACTAAATAAAGTCTAGTTTTCAAAAAGTCTTTATTGAAAAATTTTTTATAAAAGGGGGGAGAGGAGAGTGGGGTGGGGGAGGGGGAACAGAATAAACTAGGGGGGGAAGGGGGGAAAGGGAGGGAGGGTACATACATAAATAAACAGTAACATGGTACAAGTTGCAAACACAAATACAAGTTAAATAGCATATGCATCACATGTAGTGTGAATAACGAGGTTATTGCTTGTAATTCTAAGTTAAAATGAAAATTCGTAATAATCGGGGAAATTGAATTGGGTAATAACCAAAAAAACCAGTCAGTATTAACGTTACATCACAGGATGTGAGGCAAGCAAGTGGTCCCTTATATTCTAAATTAACTAAAGAACATAATAGGGCAGGAAATAAACTGAAAAATCACCTGTAAGCTGTTGTTGTTATTATCACAATGTCACAATGTTGGGACTAAATGAGGAAAGAGGGTGAGAAGGCTGCCCACCAAGGCTCCCATCTACGCTTAATTTTAGCGAGGGTATTGGTGCGCAATGCTGTGTTAAACTCAAAGATCCCGTGCTGCGTGACTCTATCAATGAGATGCAGCAATTTGGGAGTTTCGGGCTTGTTCCATCTAGCAGCAATTAGAACCTTGGCAGTGATCAGTATATGTGAAGTCAAGAATTTGAAGTCTGGAGAAAGGTTTTCTATCCCTATAGAAAGGAGAGCTAGCTCCGGAGTGAGATTGATTGTGAGGCCAGTGGTGTCTGAGATTAGGGTTTTGATATCAATCCAAAATTTGGACAGTAGCGGGCAATCATAGAAAATATGTGTCAGTGTTCCCTGATGGCCGCAGCCCCTCCAACACAAGGGCGAGATCTGAGGATCAAAACGATGATGTCTGACCGGGGTGAGGTACCACCGAGAGAGCACCTTGAAGTAAGACTCATGCAGCGTTGCACAAGCAGAATTGGCGTATGAGGTCTGTATGGTTCGTGTCATCTCCTGCAGGTCAATTTGAATGTTGAGTTCCTCTTCCCATGCGGTAAGGTAGGAGAGACGGGGCAATTCAATTTCTTCGTTGAGCACTCGGTAGAGGCTATTGGTTTTCCATAAAGACCCAAGTTCTGGAGATGATATGAGATTGACTACTAATTGTGGAAGGGCAAATTTAGGTCTAGAGCAAGTTAGGAATTCAGATATGGTTCTCCATTGTGAGCGCTCATCTCTGGATAGGGAAAATTGGTCTTGGAGAACGTGGAATGGACGAATAGAATCGTCAAGAAGCAGTTCCTCGGTATATAAGACCCCTTTTGCCCTCCAGGCGGAGAGGTCCAGGTTCTTAATCATCACTTCGAGCGTGCTCAAAGGAATATTTTTAAGTCTGGATAGAGGAAAGTGTTTAGCTGCTCTGTGGGCCAGGTGCTTCCAAGCTGAGATTGTAGCCTTGACGACGGGGTGAGAAGGAAGAGGTTTGGAAGGGATGACTAGATGGGCGATAACAAGCGCTTTTAAGTTGTTGTGTGCTAGTGATTCCTCTACATCCAGCCATGGCGAGTCCAATGATTCCTTAAACCAGTTTTTAGAAAGTTTAGAGATGGAAGCTAAGTAGTAGTGATACAGGTTTGGGACCCCTAGTCCACCCGCTTTTTTGTGTCGTTCTAACGATGCTCTGGCGACCCTCGGCCTTTTGTTATTCCATACAAAGGCACGTAATTGCGATTGAAATTTATTGAACCAACTCTTTGGTATGAAAAGGGGGAGCGACCTGATTACATATAGGAAACGCGGTAGTAGAGACATCTTGAAGGCTTCTATCCTGCTCAACCAGGAGAGCTCAATCTTAGTTAGACGTAGGTAGTCCCTGTGAAATGCTTGAAATAGGGCTGAAAGATTCGTTTGCACAGTTGCTGTTAAGGGTTTAGTTAAGGTGATACCTAGGTAGGCAATTTCTTTGTTTACCCATGTGAAATTGAATTCTTCTTTTAGGTATTCTAACAGAGTGGTGTCAATATTGAAGTCAAGTATCTGGGATTTAGAGGCATTAATTTTGTAGAGAGAGAGGGATGAGAACTGGTCAATGCAAATTGTTAGGTGTCTTAGAGATTTAAGGGGATTAGCGAGGGTTAATAAGATGTCATCCGCGAATAACGAGATCTTATGGCCTTTATAAATACCTGTGATGTTGTTATTTTGTCTAATACTGGCCGCAAGGGGCTCGATAAACATAGCGAACAGTATGGGTGACAGGGGGCAACCCTGCCTAGTTCCATTGGAAAGCGAAAAGCGGCTAGACAAAAAATTGTTGGAGTAAACCTTAGCTGTTGGGCCATTATACATTGCTTTAATAAGTTGAAGTATGTTGCCCTGAAGACCAAAGTTCTCAAGAACACAGAAAAGAAAGTCCCATTGAACTCTATCAAAGGCCTTTTCGGCATCAAGTGCCAAAAAGGCCGCTGGTTCTTTTGATTTTTCAGTGAAGGCCAGCAAGTCCAAGGCTCGTCTAGTGGCGTCTGATGTGGTTCGGCCTGGAATAAAGCCCGACTGGTCAGGGTGAATCAATTTGACTATATGTTGTTTAAGTCTGTTGGAGGCCAACTTCGCAAGGAACTTTGTGTCCGCGTTTAGAAGAGAGATTGGGCGATAGTTATTAGGGACTGTTGGGTCCCCTTTGTCCTTTGGGAGGACTATGATAATGGCTTCCAACATGTCGGACGAGAGTTGGCCTTGGGAAGCAGTATAATTTGCTAGTTTAGTGATATAGGGGGACAGAAGAGCTCCAAAGGTCTTAAAGAGCTCATTCTGAAACCCGTCTGGGCCTGGCGATTTTCCGTCTTTGGATTGTTTTACTACGTCAGAGACCTCAGCCTCAGAGTATGGGCATTGAGTTCAATAAGATCGTCCTTTGTAAGTGATGGTAAATTAAGGTGTTGCAGGTAGTCAGTAATGTCTTGGTGTGAGGGTCTCTGCAATGTAGGGCTGTCTTTAAGATTATACAGAGAGGCGTAGAATCCGGCAAAAACATCCGCGATGTCTTTAGGATGAGTCTGGTTACGTCCAAGCGGGTCTTTAATCTCCTTTATTCTTGATTTTAATTGCCTGTACCTGATTTTGGCTGCCAGCAATTTTGACGGTCGGTCGTCCGAATAGTAATGCTTAGCCTTCATTGTTTGGGACATCTTATCATAGTCCGATGCCAAAAGGGCCTTCAGTTCCAGTCTGAGTTTCATGAGAGTTAATGCTGTTGTTAGACAGGGGTTTAGTGCGTGAGAATTTTCCAAAACTTGTATGGAGACCATAAGATTCCTGGTTTGTTCCCTGTTTTTTTTGTTCAAACGGGCATTGAGCTCAATCATTTTGCCTCTAAGTACCGTTTTGAATGCGGACCAAAGGGAGGGAATTTGAATGTCATCTCTGTCATTTTCCTGGAAGTAATTTATTATTGTCTGTTCAATTTCTTTTTTATAGTCCGGGTGGTTATAAATGTAGCTATTATTTCGCCACAGTTTTTGGGAGTGCAAAATGGGGCCTATCTTCAGTTCGAATAGAATCGGGGAGTGGTCAGACCAGCTCCTTGGGCCGATAGAGACTTTGGTGAATTTGGGCAGTGTGAAAATATTCGTGAGGACAAGGTCTATTCTTGAGTAGGATTGATGGCGTTTTGAAAAATGAGAAAATTCAATGGATGTTGTATTAAGGCATCTGAATGTATCATAAAGGTCTAATTTAGTCAGCCAGGGGTTCAATGCCTCCAGATGTTGTCTCGATTTCGTGGATGAATCAAGTGCACCATTGGGCACCATATTGAAATCACCCAAAACAACTAGATCACCCTTTTTTACTGTCTCTACGATTCTCATGATCTTATTGAGAAAGGAGATTTGTCCTTTGTTAGGCGCATAAAGGTTGATCAGTGTGAAGAGGTGGTTGTTCAATTTGCACACTAAGATAAGGAATCTGCCGTTTGGGTCCTCCACTTTTGAGATCATCTCAAACGCAATTGTGTTTTTAAATAAAAGTGCAACGCCCCATTTTTTCTTTGAGTTATTAGCATAGTAAATGTTGGGGAAATTCTTGTTAGTGAAATTTGGAGGCTTGGAAGAGGAAAATTTTGTTTCCTGAATGCCCACTATATCCACGCTGCTCTGCTTCAGCATTCTCCAAAGGTGAAAACGGCGCTGAGGAGAATTGAGTCCATTCGCGTTCTGGGATAGGAATTTAAGAGACATAGTGATATAAGATTTACGGTGGAAGTTCAAAGGTTTGTCAGGTGACAAGTAGAGAAGGTTCTTTTTTTTTGTAGATTAAGGTTGGGGTGAGTGAAGTTAACTTGACACGTAAAATTTAAACTATACTTATTCTTAAAAACGTATCTAACTATAACTGGGTACTGAGAAGTCAGGTCCAAAGACCAATATTGGTTAAGTAAGTTCACAACTTGTCCCAAATGGAGGGGATCCAATAATCTCGATGAAAAACCTCCTTTGGCGGCTAATGTTTTGGCTGAGCTGTCCAGCCATTTGGGTAGGGGAATCTTCCTATGAGGTTTTAAGTCCTAAATCCCTAAGGACCCTGAGTCCCTCGTTCGTCTCGGAAAGGGCTAAGGATTTTCCCTGATGGTGGAGAAGTATTCTGGTGGGGGTGAACCCCCATCTGTAAGGAATCCGGTTTTGTTGTAGTAGCTTTGATAGTGGGGCAAGTTGTCGTCTCCTGAGCATGGTCTCCTTTGAGATATCCGCAAAGATTTTTAAGTCGTTGTATGGCTTGGGAAAATATTTGTTCGTGCGTAAGTAGTCCAAGAGTTGTTCCTTGACATGACCGAATTGAAATTTCATTATCACATCCCTTGGAATTTCTGGCTGAAGGGATTTGGGTTTAGGAATGCGATGTATTCTTACGGGAGTCATTTCTAGGTCCGTCAGGGAGGGGAGAGTAGTTTTTAAGAGGTTTTTAATGTAGGGGGCAAGTTGGTCGGTTTTAATAGTCTCAGAGACCCCTCTAAATTTTAGGTTTTGTCTTCGGTCTCTATCTTCCTGATCAGTGACCTTGTTGCTAAGTACATTAAATTCTTCTTTAAGAAGACGATGTTCTTTAGCAAGTTCATCGTGTTTGTTTTCTAATTCTGATACATCTGATTCAGTCTGATCAGTTCTGCGTGAAATGGAGTCAATGGAGACTTGTAGGGAGTCAAATCTAGATTCTAATGCAGTGAATATGCCTTTGAAAAATTCTTGGTTAATTGGTTGTGTCCAGTCAAAATTGTCTAATGTGCGCGAAGTCGGACAGGAGGGGGTTTCTTTTCTTGTCCGTTGTTTCAGCGGGCTAGAGGTAGGGGAGGTGTCGCCTTCTGAGCCTGAAGTGTTTAGTATAGTAGATCTCTGGGAGGAGTGTTTTGTCTTGGTGGCCATCTCCTTCCTCTTTGGATTTTGTTTGTAGGTTAGAGTGTCAGAGGGGTTTACAACTCCCATCTGATCTTGCTCGTGATCTTTAGTCCAGGGATCTGCCTGGTTGGATCTGGGGGATCTAGATCTGCTTCTTGTTAGAGGTGTCAATGATGTATCTTCTATTTGAGAAGACTTTGTCCTCTCCCCTTTGATTTGGAGGAAGCCATCATGAGTGCTAGGGTAATTTGGCTATTGTATCCGTGAGTTTTTCAGATTATGCAGGAGTTAGATTGAGGGGACTAGCCAGGCGTGGCATGAGGAGCTACCAGAGAGAAAAAGGGTATATAAACTCTCGTTCAACCGAGTCCAACTCCAAGGTGTCCGTCTCAGGGTGATCTCAGTCGTGGGTCAGTTAGTATAATCTAAGATGAGTTGTGTTGTATGTATGGCGTATCAGAGGGGGTTGCTCTAAGGAGTACCTACCGCCAGATAGAACAATGATCCAAAGGTTTGTTTCTCTCGTGTTTCTTTTTCATGTCTCACCCTCCCTCCCCTCCCACCCCAGACTATGATCTAGGTGGATCTGGTAGATTCCAGGTGTGAGTAACAGTGATGGGCAGTGCACACAGTAGTTTTTACACCAGGAGCATATACCGCTAGATTCTCGGTGTAGGTGAAGAGGTAGATCGACTCAGGATGATTAATATTGTTTGATCTGTGTTTTGGAGGTCAGCAGATTGGAGCAGTAATGGCAGCTCCAATGTCTTTAATAAGTTAGTATCTTATGTTGGTTTTCCTGAAGTATATTATATTCTGAAGCGTTTTAAGGCTATCAGTCACCACTGCATGTGGATGGAGGACAAAGTGTGTAGTAGGGGGGGTATTTAAGTGTCTATAACACCGGCTCACCAGAGTTATAAGGACAGTCTCCACAGTTTAATTATTTATGAGTAATAGCAATGCCCTGCTAGGCACGTTCTGTCACTAAATTATCCAGAAATGCAACGTGGTTTGAACAGGGTAACAGAATTACACAACCCAAGAGCACAACCATATGGGAACAGAGGATCCTGGACTCCTGGAACAAGACAGCTTAGTGTCCCCCAAGTCCAGGACCACCCACCACACAAAACAGTCGTTCAAGTTATCCTATTCAGTGATAGATGAGGTATAACCAATAGCTGAGAGGGGGTTAGGGAAAAGGAGGGAGATTTAAGAAGATAGATAAGAAAGGGAGGGGGAGAAGAGGAGGAGAAGGGATTTTGGCTGAGTTATTAGTGAGTGGGGGTTAGGGAAGGTAGAGTAAGGAGTAGGAGGGGGGAGGAAGGGGGAGCAGGAAAGATAGGAAGGTTGGTCAGAAAGATAGGTAGGGATATGGGATGGAGTAGAGGTCAGGGAGTAGAAGGGCTGGTAGAAGAAATGGAGCAGGGTGGTGGGAAAAAAAAGAGGAGAGAGAAGGAGGGGGGGAAAGAAGGAAACACACAGAAGTCCAATACAGTTCTAAGGGTTATACCGATATAGGCAGTGCTGCCGGTTGAATGAACCAGACTGTCCCACCCTATGGGTTCCAACACTGTAGGGCCAAGGATCCAGCAGTCCACAGGTAGATATCTGGAGCTTCTCGACGGCTTAGGTCCGGTGCGACGTTCTGAGCGTCCAGCAGTCAGTGCAGACAGGCTTATAGAATAGGTCACCCAGTTCCTTATCCACTGAGATTCATCAACGCAAGGTCCATGGAGCTGATGGTGCGTTGATGGGGTGGAGGTGTAATTGCTGCTGTGACTGTGACAATGTCCAGAAATTTGTAGATGTCCACAGGTGTCACTCCTTTAATTCCAGGAAACAAAGGGAGAGGAGAAGTGAAGACAAGATTCACTGGGCTCTGAGATGATGGTAGAATCAGCCTTTAGTATGGGATGAGCGGCACTGACAGACAAAAATCCTCCTCAGCTGTAACGTTAGGTTGCTCTGTTGTAGGAGCCTATGGAGAGGGGAGGAGGGAGTGAGCACTCAGTGGTGCTGGCAGGCAGGCTTCTGCTCTTGTGTGAGAGCAATAAGGAAGTCTATGGAGGGGGGAGGAGGGAGCGAGCTCCCGGCCAGAGCTGACAAGTTCTGCTGTTGTGAGGATATGAAAAAGTCTATGGAGACTGGAGAGAGAGGGAGAGGCATACCCCTGGGGCCAGCTGCCGATGGAGCTTTATAGAGGTCCTCTTCTCCAGTGTCTCCTCTTGTCAGATGCTGAAGTGGTGCCGATTAAGGGAAGGTTGAGAGAGCTGCGCAGTCATCTCCTCTGCTCTCCAGCTCCAAGCAGCCACAAGTGGCAGGAGGGCTCCGGATGCTGCAGAAATGGCGGGAAAACCCCAGGAACGGATCCAGGGGGAGCCCCCGACTCCGGAGGGTCTCCCACAGTGTAAAAAGAGAATGAGTTGTTAAATAAAAGAAATAAAGGCTCAATCTTCGACGGATCTTCTCAGGGAGTGATAGGAGCAGGAGGATGACCTATGCTTCTTCTTCAATGTGGAAGGAGGCGAGAAACTCCCGAAGGGCTGGGTCCAGAGGGTCCAGAAGTCACAGAAGGGTGTCCAGGGAGGATCCCGTTGGTTTAGTGGGATCCATAGCCCAAGGATGGCTGTGGATCCTGTCGGTTTAGGCTGGATAGCAGGAGCTCAAGTTAGATGCGACTGCTCTCCATGAGGTCCTAAGCCACGCCCCCTAAATAAAGTCTAGTAAACACAGGAGGTGTAGCTTTCTTCACAACAGTGCTACACCACTGCCTGGCACACATTGCTGCTAGCCAAAAAGAATTTGCTTGGCTAGATGCTGTAAAATAAGGCTAGTAAACACAGGAGGTGTACATTTTTTTACAACAGTTGTACACCAGTGCCTGGCATACACTGCTACTAGCCAAAAAGGATTTGCTTGGGTAGATTAAATATACATATTCCATATGGTTTTACTTTACTATACAGCTATCAGGTGATTGCCTGATTAGCTGAGCAACTCAACACTTGATTAATTATATCAAAAGGAGAAAAACATGTGGAGTCAAACAATTGCTTTAAACAATCATATAAATAATTTTATTAGAGACACATATAAACATAAATATGCAGGAAACAAGGTGCATCATGTAAAGACACATAGTACATAGTCCATAAACAAAAGATGAGGGCGCACAGTAATATACAACAATTGCACATTCATAGGATAAGCTGCATTGGTTCACTAATAGTTAATTCATTTGATTTCTAGTGAGACAGCCATAGTAATCAAAATATAGACTGGCAGCTCACAAGGCCTATTGCAGCGTCCCATAAAGTGCATATGCTAAGGTAACTTCATACAAAAGTGCACAACAGATTAATTGAATGGTGCTAGTGCAGGATAAAAGATAGAAACCTCCATATCAGACTCCTTACGTACGTTTCACTTTGCTTTAAACACGCATATGCTTCATCATGAGGAGTCCTCATGAGTCCTAGTGAACCAATGCAGCTTATCCTATGAATGTGCAATTGTTGTATATTACTGTGCGCCCTCATCTTTTGTTTATGGACTATGTACTATGTGTCTTTACATGATGCACCTTGTTTCCTGCATATTTATATTTATATGTGTCTCTAATAAAATGATTTACCGTATATACTCGTGTATAAGCCGAGTTTTTCAGCCCAAAATTTGGGCTGAAAAGTCTCCCCCTCGGCTTATACACGAGTCAATACGGGTGGGGGCTGTGGAGGCTGGAGGAGGCGGGGGAGGCTGCTCTATGAGCGGCCCCGTCACGTGGGGCCACTCATTATATATGCACTGCTTCCCCCTGTCAATCAGCGCCCCCTGTCAATATGCCCCCAAATGCTGGCTCTCTCCCCCCTTGTAAGGGCCCCCCCCCGCTGGTTATATTATCATCCCGGTCTTCTGATCAGCGCCGCTCCTCGGTGCTCCGTCCGTCCAACTACATCCGGGATCCCCGGCCGTCGCAGGCATATGACGTCATCGTGCGACGGCCGGAGATCCCGGATGCAGCGAGGACGGAGCATGAAGAATGGAGCACCGAGGAGCGGCGCTGATCAGAAGACCGGGATGGTAAGATAAGCAGATGGGGGGTGAGTGCCAGCATTTGGGAGCAGCTGGGTACCCCCTGGGGGCTGCTGGGTACCCCCATGGGGCTGCTGGGTACCCCCTGGGGGCTGCTGGATACCCCCTGGGGGCTGCTGGGTACCCCCTGGGGGCTGCTGAGTACCCCCAGGGGGCTGCTGGATACCCCCTGGGGGCTGCTGTGTACCCCCAGGGGGCTGCTGGGTACCCCCAGGGGGCTGCTGGATACCCCCTGGGGGCTGCTGTATTACCCCTGGGGGCTGCTGTATACCCCCAGGGCTGCTGTATATACTGCTGGGGCCTGTATACCACTGGGGCTGCTGTATACTACTGCTGGAGCTGCTATATACTACCACTGAGGCTGCTATATACTACCACTGGGACTGCTGGGGCTGCTATATACTACCGCTGGGGCTGCTATATACTACCACTGGGGCTGCTATATACTACCACTAGGGCTGCTGGGGCTGCTATATACTACCACTGGGGCTGCTGGGGCTGCTATATACTACCACTGGGGCTGCTGGGGCTGCTATATACTACTGCTGGGGATGCTATATACTACCACTGGGGCTGCTATATACTACCACTGGGACTGCTGGGGCTGCTATATACTACCACTGGGGCTGCTATATACTACCACTGGGGCTGCTGGGGATGCTATATACTACCACTGGGGCTGCTATATACTACCACTGGGGCTGCTGGGGATGCTATATACTACCACTGGGGCTGCTGGGGCTGCTGTATACTACCACTGGGGCTGCTGTATACTACCACTGGGGAGGCCTGTATACCACTGGGGGGGGCCTGTATACCACACTGCTGGGGGCTGTATACCTGTGCTGGGGTCCACCCTCGGCTTATACACGAGTCAATAGGTTTTTCCAGATTTTTGGGGCAAAGGTAGGGGGGTCGGCTTATACACGGGTCGGCTTATACACGAGTATATACGGTATATGATTGTTTAAAGCAGGGGTCTCAAACTCGGCTGGGTTGGTGGGCCGCACATAGAAAAACATTTATAGCGGGAGGGGCCGCATTGCTTGTGGGACTAAGTGATATTTTTAGTAATACCAGAATTTTTTGCTCAATGTAGTAAAGTACAAATCCTGATTCCTTTCTTGTAGTAATGTCCCCATCCTGTAGTAATGTCCTTTTCTACTGATGTCCCCCATCCTGATCCCTTTTTCTAGTGATGATCCCTATCCTGATCCCTTTTTCTAGTGATGTCCCCCATCCTGATCCCTTTTTCTAGTGATGTCCCCCATCCTGATCCCTTTTTCTAGTGATGTTCCCCATCAATCATGGTCCCCTTTTGTAGTGATGTCCCCACACTGATCTCCTTTTGTAGTGATGTCCCCCATCCCAATCCCCTTTTATAGTGATGTCACCCATCCTGATCCCCTTTTTATAGTGATGTAACCCATCCTGATCCCCTTTTATAGTGATGTCCCCCATCCTGATCCCCTTTTATAGTGATGTCCCCCATCCTGATCTACTTTTATAGTGATGTCCCCCATCCCGATCCCCTTTTATAGTGATGTCCCCCATCCCGATCCCCTTTTATAGTGATGTCACCCATCCTGATCTACCTTTATAGTGATGCCCCCCCATCCTGATCTACTTTTATAGTGATGTCCCCCATCCCGATCCCCTTTTATAGTGATGTCACCCATCCTGATCTACCTTTATAGTGATGTCCCCCATCCTGATCCCCTTTTATAGTGATGTCACCCATCCTGATCTACCTTTATAGTGATGCCCCCCATCCTGATCTACTTTTATAGTGATGACCCCCCATCCTGTTTTACCTTCTTACACACTCAAATACACACTCTATCACACTCACACACAAACCCCCCCCCACACACACACATACTCTCAAACACACTCTCACACATTCTCATACACACTCTTACACTCACACTCATACACACACTGAAACTCGCACACACTTTCTTATATACACATCCTCACTCACACACATACACACACCTTCTCACACACACTCACACTTTTGTCACTTTAATGATGCATAGCTCCAGTGCAGGGGGCCGCCGCGGTCCCCGCTGTACTGACTTCCGGCCTCCGCTGTGCTATGACTTCCTCCAGCCGCCACTCAGACAAGCTCTGTTGCTCATCAAGATGAATGCAATCTGACAGCTAGAGGCCCGCATGTGACGTCATATTCTGCCGTCAGCTGCGGGCCTCTCATTGGCTGGCAGCATGCATTGATCTTGCTGAGTGGCAGAGCTTGTTAGTGCTGCGGACGGAAGTCCTCACACAGCGGGGACTGCAGTGGCCCCCTGCACTGGGGCAACTCATCATTAAGTTGTCCAAGGTGCCGCGGGCCGCATAGTGAAGCCCTGGGGGCCGCATGCGGTCCTCGGGCCGCGAGTTTGAGACCCCTGGTTTAAAGCAATTGTTTGACTCCACATGTTTTTCTCCTTTTGCTTGGGTAGATGCAGTAAAAAAAAAAGGCTAGTAAACACAGGAGGTAAATAAAGAGAAAAGTGTCTCACCGTGTCCTGATTTTTAGTGAAATCTGCCTTATTGGTGCAGGTCTCCAGCCACAGCTTTGAATCAGAAGCTTCTCGTATAAAGGATATAGTGGCAACTCCCATATTGATTAAAATCTTTATCTTTATTAATCAAGATTAAAATATCAAAGTGGTTGGATTATTGTCTCAACATGTTTCAGGCAAAAGCCCTTAGTCACTAAAAAAGGGCTTATAAACATAGTAGGTGTATCTTTTTTCACAGTAGTGATACACAACAGCCTGGCACACACTACTACTAGCCAAAAAGGATTTACTTGGCTAGATTTGTCCAGATGCTGTAAAAAACGCTTGCACATCACTGGAACAGACCTGCCTGGCAAACAATGCTTTTATGCCCCCTAAAAAGGGCTGCTCTTGGAAGTAGTCCCTAAACCTCCTCCCCTGCCTTTATAAAAGCTAGTGTACCTTTTAGCCTTCTCTTGAATATTCTGCTTGAATTCCTGGCTTCCTGTGTTACTCAAGTTTGATCCTCCTCCTGCAAATCCGCTTTGGCTCTTCCCACCATCTGCAGTTTCTTCTCCAGCAAACCACACCTGCTTAAGTGTTTCTCCTGCAAACTAGCTGATAGTGCAGTGTTTCTCTGTTCCTGCTTCAGCCTGCCTGTCCTGTGTCACATAAGCCCTGTGTGCTTTGTTAACTTTTGCAGCTTCCTAGTGTGTATTATGCAGAAGCAGTATTCTGGGCTGTTAGGACTTTGTTAAGCTAAACTGCACTGCATCAAGCTCTGGATTCATTATCTGAGATTTACCATTCCCAGGCCTTCCTGGGTGTAACTATACTTATAGACAGTTTTAAAAACAGTATCTCCCTGTGTGAACTTATTCTAAAGAGGCTTTCTCGATTGGCATCGCTGAGGAAGAATTATTTCTATAGACTACTCTGTTTATTGCGTGTTTTCGCACTTGCTGCACTTCACGTTTTTTTCCTGCCATGTGTGTAAAATACAGACTTATTCACCTTTAAATGATGTTTCAGGTGTGTCTTTGCTCCACTGCTATTAGATTCCTGAGTTTATCCATTTCAATTCTTATACAAATGTTGAACGTCTGTCACCTCCAAATGGGTGTACCTTGGGTGTAGCTAGGGACATATCCAAAATTTGCATACATTTTCCCTCTTTCAGTTCTTCAAAAGTCAGCGGGTATGCTATGACAGCAACATTTAATTCTTATTTCTCACCCTCACTTAGCGCTCCCAGTATCCTCAAGGAATACCTAAAGCCCTGCATGTCATTCCATTACTGGAAGTTGGAAACAGTGTAAGAATCTTATGACTAGTTACTAGCTATAGCACCTATAGCATTTGATCATTATTTCCCTTATTCAAAGTAGCTGAACACAATCTATTTATGTAATAATTGTCAGAGACCTTCCAAGACTATCATCACCTAAAATGTTTACAGCTGCCCATTATATTCCCTGACCTATAGTATATATTAGCTATTATTTGAAGATTGTAAGATCCTATAGGCTCTCACCAAATTTTCACTCTTCATATTCAAAGAGATTTATCATGCTAAATATGCCAAAATTAAGACTTAATATCCATCTAAAAACTTTTAAATTGTTGAATCACATTTATTAAGCATTTTTGCCAAGAATGTGTGGCTTAGTGAGAAAGGAGCATGTTTTTTTGCAAAGAGAATATGACACAGTGCAAAAAAAGCCAGCATTTTGCCACAAATTTGTAAAGTAAAATAAGCTAATATGTGGTGTAAATTTGATCTTAGGGTGCCTTCACATTAGCGTTTGGCGCCGCAGCGTATGCTGCGTTCCCATACGCATTCAAACGCATGCGCACTGCGTTCCTATGTTTAACATAGGAACGCATGGTGCCTGCGTTTGCTGCGTTCGGGTGCGGATGCGGACGATATCTGCTCCTTCCGGTGTCCAGCATCCGCACCCGGGACGCAGCATGTTGCATTTTTTGTGCGTTTGGGGACCTTGGAAGATCAGCAAGCGTCCCCAAGCGTACAAAAAATGCATTGCCGTCAATGGGTCCGCAGTGTTCAGCGCTTGACAGCGCGGGAGAACGCTGCGGACCCATTGAAAAATCTCCCGGTGGCCGCCGGTGATGTCACAGGAGCTCACCGACGGCCACCGGGAGATCAGCTGACCCTCTGCTGTCCTCCTTCTCCCCGCCGCCTGTAATCTCCTAGCGATGTCGGCGGGGAGAACAGCTGATGTGACAGCTGTTTGAATCTTCCCGCGCCGACATCTCCTCTCGGTGTCGGCGCGGGAAGATTCAAACAGCTTTCAGATCAGCTGTTCTCCCCGCCGACACGTCCCGGTGCTTACCGGCGGCCGGGGGGCGGAGATCTCCGGCGCTGATCTCCGCCCCCGGCCAGCGCCGATTGGCTGCCGGGCTCCATAGTGATGTGTCCGCAGGCGGACATTATCCGCTGCGGACACATCATTTGGACCCTGCTTTTGACAGCGTTTGTGTCTGCATGCCATCAGCATGCAGACACAAACGCTAATGTGAAGGCAGCCTTAGAGTCTAAAAACTTGATACATTTATTAAATGGCATGAGCTACTTTGAACAAATTTTGCGACTATAGTGCTATCTAGTGTATTTTTTTGTAAATCTGCCCCATTGTCTTTAGTTGCTATTAAGTCTTACCCAAACATCATGATATATAAAGCATGAGGGAAATTAATGGCACTAAATAAATAATAGTGATATTTTGACAACATGTTATATCCTGCTATGCCTTTTAGCAGTTGTGTATGAACCACACACAATATTTTTCAAGTAATAGGGTTTTGGTATATTTAATAAATGGTTCTATGGAGCCAGAAGAACAATAAGTAAGCAAAAGAATTAAAGAGTAAGTTCTTTGGGAATAGTCCGTGTAGAACATTATTAGAATTTGAAGAGATTTTCATTGAAGATAGATTAAATCACAGAGAGAATTAAAAAACTCCAAATTCACAAAGTTTACAATCTCTATCTGAGGCACTGAAGTAATAAAGAAAGACAATAAAAAGAAGCAATCACAGAAAAGTCCCTGGAATAAAGGGTGTGTAATTGACCACTGGAAAACAAGACCTTTGCAGCAAATACCTCTGTCATGCTCAGAAGTAAAATGAATCTTCATCAGAAGTGCTGCAGTGTAAATGACAGCAATGCAGCAAATAAGTTCCACCTGTCGACAGCCCGATCGGAATGATACCTCTCATGTGCCAAGACCAAAAATAGCCATAAATCTTCTCCACCTCAACAACACAAAAGACACTGTTGTGGTCTGATTAATTCTCTGTACCTGCAGATCCTCTGTCTGAAAATTCACAAATGACTGCTTTATTCATTCCCAAGAAAATCAGTGCTGACAACCATCCAAAGATATTACATTTTGTCAAATCGCTCAAGCTGTCACACAGATTGACTTGATTTTGTTTTTATCACCATATCACTGTATCTAGACACATGGATATTGCTCCTATAATTTATCTTCTTTCATTTATCAAATCTGCCTCAGTACCTAGCAGCTATAAATTTCAATGGAGCGTTATATGATAGAATTGATTTAGATTTTAAAAAGTCGTCAAATTGACTGTGTTATATTTAGTGGTACACATCGTATATATCCTTTAGAATTTATTTGGTATTTGCAACATATACAAATGAATGAATGTGGGTGCCTCCTTCTAAATCAATGATTCTCAACTCCATTCCTCAGGACCCACCAACAGGTCATGTTTTCAGAATTTCCTTAGTATTGCACAGATGGTAATTTAATTACCGTATATACTCAAAAATTGGGCTGAAAAGTCCCCCCTCGGCTTATCCGCGAGTCACTGTATACTGTATACACTGTATACAGTGTATACAGTATACAGGCCCCCCCATCAGTATACAGGCCCCCTCGCCTTGTGCAGCCAACCTGTAAAGGAAGAGATTAGTATACTTATCCCTGCCGCTGTCCCGCCGCCGCCATCGCGCTCCTCCGGCTTCATCTGTCTTCTTCCGTCTTCCTCTGGTCGGTGCAGGTAATGACGTCAATGTCTGCGCGCCAGAGGAGGAAGCCGGAAGACGCTGGATGAAGACGGAGGAGCGCGATGGCGGCAGGACAGCGGCAGGGATAAGTATACTAATCTCTTCCTTTACAGGCTGGCTGCACAAGGCGGGGGGGCCCTGTATACTGATGGGGAGGGGCCTGTATATACCACTGGGGCTGCTGCTGTATACTACCAATGGGGCTGCTGCTGTATACTACCACTGGAGCTGCTGTATACTACCAATGGGGCTGCTGCTGTATACTACCACTGGGGCTGCTGTATACACCTCTGGGGCTGCTGTGTACTACCACTGGGGCTGCTGTATATACCTCTGGGGCTGCTGTATACTACCACTGGGGCTGCTGCTGTATACTACCACTGGGGCTGCTGCTGTATACTACCACTGGGGCTGCTGCTGTATACTACCAATGGGGCTGCTGCTGTATACTACCACTGGGGCTGCTGTATACTACCAATGGGGCTGCTGCTGTATACTACCACTGGGGCTGCTGTATATACCTCTGGGGCTGCTGTATACTACCACTGGGGCTGCTGTATATACCTCTGGGGCTGCTGTATACTACCACTGGGGCTGCTGCTGTATATACCACTGGGGCTGCTGCTGTATACTATGACTGGGGAGGCTGCTGTATACCACACTGCTGGGGGCTGTATACTTGTGCTGGGGTCCACCCTCGGCTTATACATGAGTCAATAGGTTTTCCTAGGTTTTGGGGGCAAAAGTAGGGGGGTCGGCTTATACACGGGTCGGCTTATACACAAGTATATACGGTACCTTCACATTAGATGATCTAAACACCTGTGCAATACTAAGGAAATCCTGAAAATCTGCACTGTTGTTGGGTTCTGAGGACAGTCATTGAGAAACACTGGTGTAAAGGGTGTTTATCAGGTATGAGATGATCAGTTGTTGCAGCGCCCCCTGTCACTTGCCACAACATCATGTTCAGTGCCCCCTGCACAAAAAAATGTATAATATATTCTTTAATCTTTATATCTGTGTAATATGCCAAAAAGGTATATAGCGAACATAGTTTCACAGTTTTTAAGGTTGATGGTAGACTAGACTCCATCTAGTTCAACCCATAGCCTAACATGTTGATCCAGATGAAGGCAAAAAAAAAAACATGTGGCAACACTAATCTCCACATTAGGGAAAAAAAATTATTTCCTGACTCCACATACGGCAATCAGACTAGACCCTGGATCAACGCCCTATCAAAGAATATAACTGGTAATATTATAGTTTTCAAGAAAGGCATCCAGGCCTACAGACTGTGAATGTAATAGAAAAAGAGGTAATCTTTGTAAATACACAGAACATGTTATTTACATCAATAGTGTTGACAAAAGTTTGCTGTTTCACTAGTTCAGGTTACTGGCAGGATGTATGAGAAGCCTTTGACAGAGGTCTGGTAAGGGAAAATGCCCTTGACAGGAATCTGGGAAGTAAATTTTGTCTTTGTGGAGAGTATAAAGCTGGCATAGGCAGACCAGAAAAAGAGATAAAGGCAAACTCTCAGGACCCACTTATGAAAGTAGCAACCCTGTAGGTTTTGTACGAAAAAAACTGCACTGTGTTTTCAAGGACTTTCTCAAGAGTCAGTTTAGTTTAAAGGGAACCTGTCACCTGATTTTAAGTCCCTACACTATCACTAGCTGTCCCTACACCTTCCTAGCAGCTCCCTATCTATCCCTTCCTTATCTAAAGTGTCCCTATTAAACATGTATAAATGAAGTATAAACTTACTGCAGTCCCCGTGGTTGGGGGACTGGGTAGGCGTGGCCACGATGCCTTCAGCACACCTCCATGTTGTAATGCACGCCCCGCTGGGCGGCATTATTCTGGGTCCTCTCTGCCCCCAGTATTTGGAATCTCCCGCCCTCTGTGTACTTCTATGCACCGGCCGGACGTCACATCCGGCGCGGTGCATTATGGGGCCGGTCACGTGATCAGCCCCAGTGCATTATGGGCTTGATCACGTGATCAGCCCGGCTTCAATAAGCGCATTGCGCATGCGCGGAGCCGGGCCGATCACGTGATGAAGCCCATAATGCACTAGGGCCGATCACGTGACCGGCCCCATAATGCACCGCGCCGGATGTGACGTCCGGCCGGTGCATAGAACTACACAGAGGGCGGGAGATTCAAAATACTGGGGGCAGAGAGGACCCAGAATAATGTCGCCCAGTGTGCATTACAACATGGAGGTGTGCTGAAGGCATCGTGGCCAGCCCTACCCAGTCCCCCAACCTCGGGGACTGCAGTAAGTTTATACTTCATTTACACATGTTTAATAGGGACACTTTAGATAATGCAAATAGGGTCTTATTCTTTTTTTGGAAGTTCAATGAAATTAAGGTAACTGCTCACCTGGTCTGGTTGTGGGACCCACAACCAGTATATGCGCACAGTACAGCTGCCACTCGATCCACACTTCACAAAGTCCGTGACGGTAAATACAAATCCAGGAAAGACAGTGCTCTTTGATGCGCGCACGCCATACTTGGAAAAGGACCACAATAAATCAGAGGGTAATGGCGCCTTTATTCAATTCAATTCTGAGCGTATTCCCACTCCTTCATGAACATGGTAGCTTTCCTGATG
Organism: Allobates femoralis; assembly: GCA_033576535.1. Lineage (NCBI taxonomy): Eukaryota > Metazoa > Chordata > Amphibia > Anura > Aromobatidae > Allobates > Allobates femoralis. Next base: position 268,278,577 of record JARQOC010000003.1, read on the forward strand.
AAGGAGCTGGGATACACTCAGAAACCCATTGAATAAAGGCATCATTACCCTCTGATCTATTGTGGTCCTGTCTTTCCTTAATTAGTTTAACCTTCCTAGCGTTATTCCCGAGCCTGACTCGGGGTTAACATTCACTACCAGAAGCGTTAACCCCGAGTCAGGCTCGGGCTTACCCGCGTTCGCGGCAGATGCGGTGAGAAAACCGCATCTGCCGCATCTACTGCATCTGCCGCACTTGCCGCACTTGTGCCGCACTTGTGCCGCACATGCGGCGCGGCTGCGGCGCGGTTGCGGTAATCTGCATAGGAACCAACCACCTCTGATGACCCTCATACATTGTTAATATGTGCCCCTGCAGCCTAGTAAACCATTAGCAGCACTGTTGTTGTGGGCAAAGTGGCTGCAGTAGAAGTGCGATAATGATGGTATATACTTACATGCCTGCGTACTTGAGGGCGTCTCCCTGTGTGTGCTGGCAATTGTGGGCGGTGCTCATCATGTCTGCTCTCCCCCTCCCTTATGCACGCCCCCTCTCAGCCTGCTATAGTGATGTGAGGCTGATTGCGTCATAAAGGGGCGGGGCTAAATCGCGGCATCACGGTAGCCCCGCCCCTTTATGACGCAATCAGCCTCACATCACTATAGCAGGCTGAGAGGGGGCGTGCATAAGGGAGGGGAGAGCAGGCATGATGAGCACCGCCCACAATTGCCAGCACACACAGGGAGACGGCCTCAAGTACGCAGGCATGTAAGTATATACCATCATTATCTCACTTCTACTGCAGCCACTTTGCCCACAACAACAGTGCTGCTAATGGTTTACTAGGCTGCAGGGGCACATATTAACAGTGTATGAGGGTCATCCGAGGTGGTTGGTTCCTATGCAGATTACCGCAACCGCGCCGCAGCCGCGCCGCATGTGCGGCACAAGTGCGGCAAGTGCGGCAGATGCGGTTTTTTAACCGCATCTACCGCGAACGCGGGTAGCCCGCTTTTAGCTAATAATTCTAGAACTAAACAGACCGCCAGGGAGGCTACAAAAGAAAATGCTTTCACCAGATGGCGATACAAAATTACGAAAGGTTCATATAAAGAGGAAGATAATACATGACCAAAAATGAGGGCCCAAACGAGAAGAAATATCTTCAGAAATAAAGACACCCAAGAAAAGATCCTTTTTAAGTATCAAAATATAAACTTTGTTATGATCATTATACCATTACAATATCCAACATTTAATAAAGCACTTGAGAAGACAACTAAGATTGTGGCTAAAAATGGCCACAGAGAGTCTGTGCAAAACCAGTGAAGTACAATGCCTAGAAGTACAACAAGCTACAGAACCAAATGTAGAATAAATAGGGTACAAAGGTCATAAAAGTATGATAATCCTAAATAGGGTACAAATCACCATAGCACTATCCATATAACTTATAGTAATAAACTAGTGAAGTATCCCAACATTGGACCTATAATAGACACTAAGAATAAAGCGTGAACCATCAACTAGGTAATGATGTAAAGTGCTCCATAGTAGAATAGAGAAAACCCCATCTGTCAGTAGTTGTTTTAATTTTGAGAGTTAATTTCAAATCACAAAAACATCAAAGGGTCTGTGAATCCAAATTCATTAGACATTTTGATTATATCCAGGAAGGGCTAAACCTAACTAGCTAATGGATTTATGGCTCATTATAACATCTGAAGAATGTTGTTCAAAGACACTGAAATCTTAAGACACCAGGTTTATGTAGGTCTGGGAACTTGCTATCTACCTTATGCAGAGGAGTTTTCCTCCAACCATAAGAAGACAGTTAAGTAGGTAAGGAGATTTAAAGCCACATCCCTCCTCTAGGAAATATGCAAATTTGCACTTCAGTAAGGAATTGGATGAACTCCAGCGCCACCTTTAAGTAGCTCCTCAAAGTCATAATCGCTTTCTAACAAAATTTTATAAATTAGAGTCATAAAAACTTTGACATCACTAAGACTGGCTGATTAAGGATCCTCTCCAGGCTTTGTTTTGTTTATTTAGTTAAATGTACATTCATTCTAGTTGTTCATGTATATATTTTGAGTTTCTTTCAATATTTTGTCATACCATGCCTGATGAAGGGACCTAAGGCATCTCGAAAGCTTGCCTTGTAACATCACTTACTTTATTTTTATTTTTGCTAGCCATTTAAAGGTATCACAACTACAAGATTATTATCTTGTTTCTCCTACTGAGCAATCAACATTTAGTGGTAACATGAAACCAGATCAGGCAATTTCAAATAAGAGAGAGCTAGAAAGAGTACTACTCCAGTTAACATGTCACACAGAGTATATATACCTTAGGAGCAAAAAATTATCATCCACTACCTAGAGATATGGATATGAGCAGGCTGAATTAAGGCAGAGTAACCTCAGGGTAGGTAGGCCCCTTTATGTACGTTTCTCCTTTGGCATCGTCAGGATGCATGATCACATCCGAACCCCATCAATACAATGAGAGGCAAAATGAAGGGCCTAGAAAACACCTTAAAAGCTGCCAAACAAAGCTCAAATCATTTTACATTGGAGCCCCGCTGCTTTGGCATAGACAATATCTTCCTACACTATTACTAAGCAAGCTTCAGCGCTGCAGTCACACTCACCATGCTTGCAGACCTGCTCATGAACCTCAGACATCCTCATCATAACTTCTATGAGGTTGTTTCATGTTACACAGCAGCTATCACACAGCAGGAAATCCATATGTGACCATGGTACATTGCTTGATGCTTTGTTTTAAGTAGATATTGAGAGTTTGCGTCAAAATGTGCATGTCTATACTGAGGCCAGTCTCTGTGAGTTCAGAAGTGCTGTGCTAACGTGTTTTTTCCCTTGCATATTTTGTGCAGAAAAAGTATCAAACAATGCCCCATGGGCACAGAGCTTAAGAGGGTCCAGGGAGAGCCACAGTTGTGGTGAAAGGGCTTGAGGATTCCTCTTGCCCCCTGGCTATTCACACAGACTTCTAGGGCAGGGGTGGCCAACAACAGTCTTCAAGGTCTGAAAACAGTGCAATATATTGGATGGACGTTGTGGCCGGATCGTGCTGTGTAAAAGCCCAACAACGATGTGAAGTACAACGTCCCCTATTCTCTCCCATGTTAAATGGTCGTTCCTGGGTCGGCCGTACAAGGGGGGCGTAGACCTCGGTAACCGGTCATGTGACTCTGACATCACGAGAGGTCCTAGGATCAGAAGAAGACAGCTTCCAGCGCCGCTAGACTCCTGGATAGGTGAGAATGAAACTTTTTTTATCTTATATTCCGGAGGACAGGGGAAAGGAGGGGGAGCACTGGGGGCATGAGGGGGCCACACAGGGGACATGAGGGGGCCACACAGGGGAGAAGAGGGGGGGATACGCAGGGGTGAAGATGGCTAAAAAGAGGGGGAAACAGAAGGGAGAAGAGGGGGGACACACAGGGGTGATGAGGGGGGGACACAGGGGTGATGAGGGGGACACACAGGGGACATGAGGGGGACACACAGGGGTGATGAGGGGGACACACAGGGGAGAACAGCTCTGACAGCTGACAGCAACTGATCCTGCAGAATGTTGGATCGGATGTCTATTTGGCATCCGACTCCAGGGATCAGTTTAAATCCGATGCTGTCCGATTTATATAGGACAGCATCGGATTTAACAAAATCGTTATGTGAAAGTAGCCTAAAGTGGCCATAACACTTATTACAAACAAACAAAGTAAAACAGATTAAAATCAGATAAAATCAGTCTACCTGAGGATTCAGTTTCCCGTTTCCTTTCTCCTTCAGACTGACGTGTGCCACCCCTCCCGGAGAGAAAAATACTTTGAGTCAATGGCTCAACTTACCGCGTGGTGTTTGTATTTTTCTGTTCAGGGCGGGAAGGCTGTGTTCAATCCGAGGTGAACAGAAAGAGGAAAGAATAATCTCACTGGGACCTCCAAATTGTAAGAGACGGGAGAAAAAGGTCACCCAGGTAGGGCTGAAATGTTAAAGGGATCGGCACTGGTATACCGTGTTCTGAAGACACTCAATAAAAGGACACAGAGTCTTGGTCTTTACAAGAGAGAGTCACACCGTTTATTTGTAACAAGTGCTATATATTTATATATAGATTTCTGAGGTTTCTAAAAATAGATAGATACATTGCATAATGCTGGAGGGGTTTTGGACAGATATCCATTGTATACAGCTTACAGTAATTTATGAGGTTTAACAAGAAGAGATTGTAACGGTTTGGACAACTTGGACATTCTTTTATCCAGTTTGGCATTGACATCCTAATACTGGACATGGAATAAAGGATAGGGAGGAAATGTTTATATCATGTATTTCTGCCAAAAAGAACACCAGTCAAAGCTTCATTTGAGAATAGAACATGATAACACAGTAATGGCTTCTAGAGACAAAATGGCTGAAGGTACAAAGTATATATGATAACTTCTTTAACACTCTCAAACACAACCATAACAATATACATTGTATATAAATATAATAAAAGTCCCACAGGGACCGGCGGCAGCACACAGACTGTTAAAGTGGTGGAAAGGCCATGAAGAGCAGAGTACATGAATGTCTTTCAGTTGGACCCAAAGGCTGTATGCATGAACTGTTAGAAGTGGAAACATACTGTAACTTTAACAAAAACCCAGGTCTTGGTCAAGGAAGAACTGAAAAAAAAAAAACAACTCCAACAAATCCTTCTCTAGCCAAAATACAAACTAAGGGATGGGTCACTATCTCACCAATCCACCAACATTCATTATGAAGATTTACTGAAATTGTCTCTCATAATTTTCTACCATGCCCTGGATGGTTGTCACAGTTTTTTCTGGTACTCCGCTGCCAGACAATCTTGGGGGGGTCACAGGGGTTACTCCTCTAGGGGCATTCTCTGTCACCACCTGCCCCACAGCACATTCCATCATGGCCCCCACTGGGGAGGACGATGGTGGAACTGGTGGATGACCACGCCATATAGAACAGACAGGACCAGCTTGGTGAAAACAGACAGGCCCTCTGGATTCAAATGCATCTGGCTGGCCAACCAAGAGAAACCTGGTCCACACCCGATGCCAATTTCTCTCCAGGTCGGCCTCCTCCTGTCACTTCTTACATTGGCCGGTGGTGGCACCAACATATGCCAACCACAAACCACCCATTGCTGCCCCACACCTTCATGAAAGTGACCTCCTCCCCAACAAAGATGGTATGTAGTCTTTGGAGAAGATTGTCACCCAGCACCGAGGACTGGTTTACGTAGCACTGATGCCCAGTACCATGTGCCACTAGGAAACCAAACCCCTTATCCTGCAGGAATGCCTCCACCTTACCTTGGGTACATTGGTTGTATAAGTCATTAGGCTCATGCCCATGCAACCAGTCTCGGGTGATGGCATGTGAGAGACAAATCTCCTCAACAAAGGAATCAGGATGGGGTGGTTGATACCTTGTCGCATAGCTGCTTGGAGAGCGTAGGGGTCCCCACATGGCCCACATGTGTCCCAGTCAAAGGCCTCTGAAGGGGGTGATCCACACACATGGGAAACAGGCTCTTCTACCTTTTCCTCATCCTCCTCTGCCTCCTCATCATAGTCTTGGTCCTGGTAGTATTAGGAAATGGGATCCAGTAGCTGCACCAATGGCTGCAGATGGAATCCAAACAGAAATTCTGCAAGATCATGTATAGTCCAACATGTGGTGCTCCCGCTCCCGGATGTCATAGGGAAAGTGTCAACTGTTGACTGCCATAAGCTCCTCAGGTCTTGTTTGGCATTGGAGCCCAAGATTGGATCTGTACCTCATTGCAGATGAAGCCCCAGATGGGCAGTGAGGAGGAGCTCCAGGTGACATATGTCTCCATCTCCTCTGCATGTCGCTCTGAGTCTGGTTCTGCTGAGTCTGACCGACCTTCTGCCCCTGGGATGGTTAGTAAGAAGACATCCTCTGAGTCTAGGTCAGCCATGCCCTGAAGTATGGCATCTTTGTAGGAGACACCATTCACCAATAATCCACCTGGGATGCTGAATAAGGATAGTGGGCACTGAGTACTGCAGGAATGCAAAAACAACTTTAACATGAATTATACAAATAACATAGTTGTGCACTTGCCAAAAGTCTGCATTGTAAATGTATGACATGAAATGTGAGCCCCAATGGGGACAGTGTTGCAAATGTATGTAAAGCTCTAAGGAATTAAAAGCACTATATAAATGAATAAATATTATTAGTATTATTGTTATAACATGAAATAGTGATTGCACATTTTCAAGAAGCAATATCCATATTATAGCTTTTCATCATTGGGAACAGGGCTATAAGATCTTGGGTGCAAAACATATAATGGCCATATGCTATTTTTATATGAATTGCTATCACGTAAGTGTAGAACAGATGGCTTGGCATGCTGCTGACCCTCTGCAATGACAAAGGTTTGCCTAAAAAAATAAAAAATAAAAATACCTATTCCGTCAAGCCTACAACCTGCCATGAGACCCAGGCGACCGCCCCGCAAATGACACTCCTCCAGCCTACTGTATCCCGCCCCTCGTAGACTGTGAGCCCTTGTGGAGAGGGTCCCCTCCCCTCCTGTACCTATATGTCCTGATTGTCTAGTTATTGTAATTGTGTTTGTCTCTCCTATCGTCATGTAAAGTGCCATGGAACCTAATAGCGCTATATAAATAAATAATAATAATAATGATATTTAAAAAATTGCAAAAATTAAAAATGTATATTAAAAAAAATCTAAAAAAATATTAAGCTCTCTTAAACAGATGTTTTAAGGACATTTTAAGCTTCATAGAGTTCCCAGCTGCTGCCACATCTGGCACTGTTTCCAAAATTCACACCCTTCCGGTGTAAAATGCAACTGCAAAATAAATCTGCTAGGAATGTTAAAATATTAATTTAAAGCTCAAAAAAATTATACATCTTGATAGTAGCCGGTAGACCCAATGGCTAAGAACATTCCTAACAATTCGGTTAGGTGATATTCCCAGCCAGCAGCTCTTCTGGTGAGTGTTTTGACCCCAAATAAACAGGTAAGATTTTACAGTCATTTTAGATTTTGAGATTTCTCCTGAACAAAGTAATGTTCACTGACTTTTGGGGAAAATGTTTGAGTTTCTGATCTCCGAGCTGAATTGGTCATGTTTGGTTGAATTTGAAATTGGAGAACATGTTAGAGCAGAGTTCGCTCATCTCTATTCAGCAGTCTAATCTCCAGTGATCAGAAAGTTATCACTTATTCTGTGAAAACATGCCTAGTAATGATGATTTTTTTAATATAGTTGTATAGATTCTTTTTCATGGGAGAGCATCTTTCTTAATGTACCGTTACACGCTTCAATGTTGAAACGATATCACTGATGATCTCGTGGGCGCGCGGTCATTAGGACATCGTTTAGAGATCATTGGTGAGATGTCACACGACTAGATATTGTGTACGACGCACCAACGATCCAGCGAGCAGGTATGGTTCGCACAACCCAGCGAACGATACTTGTTCACTGGTGTCAATAGGGGAAGTCGTTAACAACATCATTATCGCGGTGTTACACAGAACGAAGCTGCAGGTTGGCTGATCGAGGATCGTCTGATTTGAGAACATGTTCTCAAATCTGCGATCAACGATTTATTGTAGTCATATCTCGGTGTCACACGCAACGACGTACTATGATGTTGTTTGAACGACTCCAAACCCGTGATGTTTCAGCGATATCATTCATGATATCGTATCATGTAACGGTACCTTTACACATATATTTTAAATATGCTATTGTCTCTAGCATCAAAATAAAAAATATATCTGTATAATTTAGTTTTTGTTTACACATCTATGGAAATTTACTCTACTGCTATATGCCTCTGATTTTACACTGAGACACAAGGAAGTTTATTTCTAAAAAAAAAGAATCAGAGAGAAAATATATCATTAATACAATGTCCCTAAAAGAATCAGAGAGAAAATATATCATTAATACAATGTCCCTATACAAGGGCTCATGACATTGGTACACTGAGCCCCACATATCTCTAGACACCTGGAGAGTTCAGAACTAACCTTTTGCACCATTCTGCAACCATAGAATATATGATATGGGGTCTGGAAAACTATACATCACGTGTTCAAAAGTATTCTCAGTGTTATTTATATCAGAGATTTGCTATAGTCACAAAATATATCATAGCAGTATGCAAATTTTCCAGAAATTAATACAGTACATCCACCAAAATAATGAATTTAGGTAAGGACATAGAGAAATACTACCGTATAGTGCAGCAACGGAGAGTTTACAAGTTATAATATTAATTTCTTACATGACAACCAATGTAATAATCACTATAAGTTGAAATGTTATTTTCAGACCTTAATTCGGTTTGTGGTTCAATATCCACCAATATGTCAGTCAAAGGCTGTATTTGGTGTTCATGGTGCCCTAAGCACTTTAAGTTGTCACACCACCTACTTGTAAAGGCACATGGCACGATATCCTTAACGATATCACTCAAACGTCACGGGTTTGGAGTCGTTCAAACGACATCGTTAGGACGTCGTTGCGCGTAACACGGAGATTTGATTACGATGAATTGTTGGATCGTTGATCGCAGATTTGAGAACGTGTTCTCAAACCAAATGATCCACGATCAGCCAACCTGCTGTATCGTTCTGTGTGACACCACGATAACGATGTTATTCATGACTTCGCCCATTCACATCAGTGAACAAGTATCGTTCGCTGGGTTGTGCAAACGATACCTGCTCGCTGGATCGTTGGTGCGTCGTCCACAATATCTATGCATGTGACAGCTCACCAACGATGTCCTAACGACTGCGCGCCCCCGAGATTGTTAGTGATATCGTTTTGACATCGTACCGTGTAACGGTACCTTTAATCGGATTAAGACTGGAGTCACACTGGGTGAGAGACATGCGAGATACTTGCGCACATCACCCAGCACGGCCGCAGGCTCTTCAGAGAGGAGTGTGCAGCTACATGTATTTCTATGAAGCTGTACACTCCTTCCAGAGAGCTGGCGGCCGTGCTGGGTGATGTGCGCGAGTATCTCGCATGTCTCTTGCCCAGTGTGACTCCAGACTAAGGGTAGGTTCATATTGCATTTGTGCCATCTATTTAACGGATATGTTTGAAACCACCACAAATGCAATGTAATGTACTGTTTAACGCATGCACAGGCTTTCATTCATAACACACATACTAATGCATGTCAAAATGGGCATCTGTTTGAGTAGTATACATTTTTGAAATGCACATAAAAATGTGGATCACTATGTTTTTCTGTGCTGTTAAAGAAAACGTCCACTAAATGTTAACTTTTTTTACATTGGACTCTATTACAAGTGCAATATAACATAATGCAATAGATTTGTACATATTTGTAGCATACGTTATATTGCATTTCAGACAGCTTTTGACCCATCATGTGATGGCCTCAAGTATTTTTTGTGTATTTTTTGTGCTGATGATTTGGGGCTCCGCTATATTTTTGTTCACCAGCCCAGGTAAAGCAGGCAAGTACGGGCTGTCACCCACCCCCAGCTACTTAATTTTATCAGGCTGGTAATCAAAAATACAAATGGGCCTTTATATTTTAATTATTTCTTGAAATAATATAAAAAAACAACACGGGGATTCACCATATTTTTGGTTGCCAGCCAAAGCTTTGTGAGACCACACACTGCAAATTGAAGCCCACAGCATCCGTAGAAAATGGTGGACTCATAGAAGTGCCAATTTCTGGCATTGTATTCGACTCTTTCATGCCCTGAGCCATGTTGCCCTTTTGCCATACTGAGCCCCCACACTACTCCTCCATGATGAGCCTACACTGCCCCCTTTTGCATACTGAGCCCACCACACACTACCCCCTTTTCTATTTTGAGCCCAGCCCAGCTGCACTTTTCTATTCTGAGCCTACCCCTTAGGCTGGTTTCACATTGTGAGTTAGTTAAATCCGATGCTGTCCGATGAAAATCGGACAGCATCGGATCCAAATCAGCCCCCATGTTATCCAATGGGGATCGGATCGTATCGGATTTGGCATAATTGCCATCCGATTTGCCTCCCATCCGATTCTGTCCGATTTTTTGCAGGAGTGAAAATTGTAAACTGCTACGATTTTGACTCCTAAAAAAAATCGGACCGAATCGGATCGGAGGCAAATCAGACGGCAATTATGCCAAATCCGATCTGAACCGATGCCTTTAACATGGGGTCCTATCGAGCAGGGTCTGAGGAAACATCTGATGTCTCCTCGGACCCGAATTTAGTGTACTCAGCATACTCAGTACATGCGCAGTACACTAAAACTATTGTGTGCCACCTAATTTCACTTCCGCAATGTATGTATTATATACATTGCGGAAGTGATATATAACTAAAATCAAGTGTTTAAAATAAAAAATCTTTATTCTCACCTGCCAGCGCTCTCCTGGCGTCTCCATCAGCTCCCGCTTGGTAGCAGGACCTGGGATGATGTCACAACCCGATCAGCTGATTGGGTCACATGAGCGGTTACCGTGGTAACCGCTCATGTGACCCGATGACGCTTCTGACATCATCGCAGGTCCTGTAAAACTGATTGGGAGCTCTATGGACACGCCAGGGGAGCGCTGGCAGGTGAGACTAAAGATTTTTTATGTTGGAATGACAGGAGGAGCGTGGAGAAGAGCAGAGGAGCGGGGAGAACAGGGGGACAACAGGGGGACAGCAGGAGACACCAAGGAAACAATGAGATGACAGGAGGCAGAGAGGAGGGGGAGCGAGGTGACAGGAGACCAAATTGATCCTGCAAAATGTCGGAATCGGATGCCTATTTAGCATCCAATTGCAGGAATCAGTTTGGATCTGATGCTGTCCGATTTTTATCGGACAGCATCGTATTTAACTAAATCGCAATGTGAAAGTAGCCTTAGCACACAGTCCAGTAACAGATCCTTGCAACCTCTAAAGAATCTATAGCCTTATAAAGAGTGTTTGACCTGATTGTCAGACAGTAGTATGTTTCGGGGACACATCATCCCATGTTTTTGAGTGGTGGCAGTGTGTTGTCTATCCAGGATGTGTGGACGGTTTGAGGGTGGGATTTATGCTCACTTTATAACCTCAAAAACACTAAAACTACTCAAAGGGTAGCATTAAACAACTTACCTTATGCAGCCATAAAAAAAAACAAATCCAACACAGCACTTTATAGCCTATAACAGAGGTTGAGTTAATTCTGGCAGGTGCACCCTAAGTCACATGCTGAGAATCTGGTACCTGACATGCTCATTTTTCTTTTAAGATCAATCTGCACCAGAATTTTGACAAGACAAAAGTATGGAGATGGTTTGGAATGGCTCATGATCCCAAGCACACCACATCCTCTGTACAACATGGTGAAGACAGTGTGATGGCATGCACCTTGTTTAACATAATTTTTTTTTTCAATCCCTTTCGTTAAACCGTAAAGTCTACACTCAATTGTATCTCAGTGGTTTTTAAATAAAAAATAGTGACATGCAGAGACCAAATCATGAAGATTCAGTCACCGTCAAAATATTTCAGGATCTAACTGTAGCTATGTGTATTATCAGCAAGTAGAGGAATGATTATGAGGCATCCTGTTTTCTAATAGGCACATATTTTACATAAAGTAACTAAGACTGACAGTGCTACAACAGCAAGGCCGTTTAATTAAGTTGCATTCTAATAGTTAATGGCTAATTCATGTAATTATGAAGGCATTTCAACGCTGTAATTAATACTGAATGCAGCTGAATTTTGTTCTGCTCACTAAACTCAAACTTTTTTTGTATTATAACTCTAAATTAATAATTTCAGAAGCTTAATTTTCAAGCGTGATTTAGAGGAAAAATAATAAACAGTATTTTAATTGTAATTTTTATTATAATCATTTTTCTGTCACATACCCATTGCAAATTGCAATAAATTGCACATTAATGTATTTTCACTCTTTGCTGAGCGAGAAAAGGTTCAGATCTTGTTCTCAGAATATAAATAAGGACGTTTCATGTTGTGCTATTCACAGGGAAAGGCAATGTTTTCTGCTGTCATAAGTTAATGTCAGGATTTTAATGAGAACAAGACAGAGCGGTCTTTGTGTTTTTCTCTAGTCCACCTACAGGTCTGCGCTGAACCATGGGTGGTACAGACGCCATGTATAAAAACAGGAGCATTGTTTATATATTTCTACAAGGCTTCTCTTAAGAGCTGAAACTGTTAGTTACATGTGAAAACAGCTATAACAATATGGTTTATCATATTGTTTTTATTTGTAGGCATATGTCCAAAGCTGGAGTAAATATGGGAGGTCCAGCTTTGAAGAATGTTACCGATAGAGCAATACAATATAGAAAAGAAGATGCGGCACTCATCCGGGTCCAGGTTGCTATGCGGTTTTTATTCATTCATTCCATGCGGATATGAGCAAGGGAGGGGGTGCAAGGGACTACGATCACCGTTTCGCACAAACTTGTGCTTCTACGGGTCCAACCCGGGATTCCTGGACGCCATTGTGTGTGCCCCTCCCTAAGCCTCAGAAAGGTCAGTGCCCAGTTTTTCTATCTCAAGAGAGCAATATAATACTTCACTTTCCCCAATGTGCTGTAAAGGATTTGAGCGCTGTCTTCTACTGTAGGTTCCCCAAAAATTAAAGAGGGAGCTTATAATGAGGAGATGTGGCGCCCCTGCAGTCCGGTCACCACTAGAAGTTGCAGCAACAGGGATCGGTAAGTCCAGTCACCCAAACACACACCCAACACACTCTGGTTCCGGAGCATGGGACTTCAAGCTCAGCAATGGGACGGCAGGAGGAGACAGGTGGAAGGTGGGAAAGTTAGCACAGGAAACGGTCAGGGGAGGAAACAAAACCAGGAAAACACCACAAGAAGTTAGTCAGTTAGCCAGTTAGTCAGTCAAGAGTTAGTTGAGTCCAGGAATTCAGTTCAGTCAGACAAAGATGAGAGAACACCATCATTACACGAGACTGAAAGGGCATGGACCCAGCGGTCTGTACCATCCTAAGGCTGTTCTGGGTCCTGGGTTACAGACCATAGAGAGACAGAAGGAGTCCTAGGGGCACAGGTAATGAGCAATCCACTCATGCACCTGAAATAGCTGGAAAGCTGAAGGACGGGGCAGAAACCAGGGTGCCGGTTCTGAGGTGGCCAGGACACTCCACGCTCCAACCACAAATCAGTCGTTTGCAGGGTCTTTATGTCCCATGATCCAACCCTGGTGCAGTGAAGAGAAGGCAGCCGTACTAGGGCCAGGGGACCAGGCAGGTCGCCCAACAAAGGCCGCTGGATCGAAGCTTTGCATGCAGGTGTGTAAGGAAGAGAGGCCCATGGAAAGGAACACAAAAGGGGGTGACCTGAACGAGCCATCCCAGCTGCTAAAAGACTACCAGAGCCGCCACTGCACTTGTCTTGTAACTTGAACACCTGCCAAGAAAGCCAAGTAAACTGGGTTGAAGCTCAGCACTGTGTGAGAGTGTTATTTCTGAGCCTGAGGAGAGGTAGACTGAATTGCCGAGCTGGCAGCAGGTGCCTGCCTGAGAGTGTCCCTGATCCCTACCAGCAGCCAGCTCAGCCCCGCTGGCCTTGCACCCCCATAAAATCCATCACCTCCATAGACTTTACGGTTGCCCTGTGGACCTACTCTTCCCGTGGAGAGCCAAACTACCGTAGCTGCTACTCCCATCATCACCAGAGGTCCGGACTGCAGCAGCGGCTATACCAGCCACATCCCACGGGTGGCGTCATGACAAAAACTCTTTCATTTTATTTTTATATTTTTCTTTAAAATCTTTTTCAATTCCCCTTTTTACTGATCACCTGACGAGGGGATCATGGACCGGGTCACTCCACCGTGACATCCTGCAACCCAGACGATGATGAGAGGGCCCAGTTCCGAGTACCCCATGGTCCCCGCCACGGGCGAGTCAGCTTTCTTGCATCATGAACAGGATCTACTGACCCAGTATCGCCAGGTCTTGTGCGCCTCAAGGATTGCAACAAAATGACTGTATTTTTGGGCCTAAGTAATAGCGGCCCTAAGAGACTGAAAACGTGTGCTGGCAGAGGGGCGTGTCACAGTCCCCCATCAAGGGCCAGGCCAGCAAAAAGCACAAAAAATGGCCTACGCCCTTCCAACCTCCAACAGTCGGGAGGGCAGACCCATGAACTGTATTATCCTGCCCAGGGGTGTCGCTGCTGATGACGAAAAATGGAGACACCCACGAAGGGAGGGAGAAGAAAGACTTGGGCAAAAGCAGAAAGGAAAGTGGCGGGAGGTTGAGGATCCTGGAGTCACCCAAGATGACGGAATCAGACTGGTATGGCGCAGAGCGCAGGGTGGAGGAAGCAGACTACCCCACTTCCCCGGAGGCAAGCCAGATGCCAGAAATAGATCCCACTTTCTTGGCTGGAGAAATTTCACCTAGACACTGTGGAAAGACGGCTGCAGATGCATGGAAAGGAACACAAAAGGGGGTGACCTAGATGAGCCATCCCGGCTGCTAAAAGACTACCGGAGCCGCCACTGCACTGTCTTGTAACTTGAACACCTGCCGAGAGAACCAAGTAAACTGGGTTAAAGCTCAGCACTGTGTGTGACTGTTATTTCTGCGCCTGAGGAGAGGTAGACGGAATCGCTGAGACGGCAGCAGGAGCCTGCATGAGAGTGTCCCTGATCCCTACCAGCAGCCAGCTCAGCCCTGCTCGCCTTGCACCCCTATCGAATTCATCACCTTCATAGACTTTATGGTTGCCCTGGGGACCTGTTCTTCTCGTGGAGAGCCAAACCATTGTAGCTGCTACACCCATCATCCCAGAGGTCCCGACTGCAGCAGCGGCTATACCGGCTGCATCCCACGGGTGGCGACAACAAAAACTCTTTTATTTTATTTTTATATTTTTCTTTAATCATTAATTTTTCTTTAATTTTTCTTTTTTAATTTCCTTTTTTACTGATTGCCCGACGAGGGGATCACAGAAACGCCACTGTGACATCCCGCAGCCCAGATGACAACAAGAGTACCCCACGGTGTCCGCCAGGGACGAGTCAGAGACACTACTTCAAAAATGTCCACAGGCTTGATCTGTATTAAAATAATAAAATCAGCATGACATACCTACAGTACAAGATGAAGTCCCTGTTTTTCCAGCACATGACCTCTGCAGCCAAACACTGATCTTGTGCCATCTACTAAGCATAGCTGTTTGGCACCGAGATTGGCTACACTAGTCGTGTACTGGAACAACAGAACATTGCCAGAGCAGAGAGGAACTGCGGTAAGACAGTGGAACAATAAAGGTTCCAGTAGATAAGTAATGTCTAGGTCATGGGTCCAGACCCGTGGCTTGGTCATCATATGTGGCTTGCAGGTCCTTGATGTTTGGTTTGTGGCTGTCTGCCAACTTCACGCATTAGCACCATGTCTAGCAGACAGTTATGAAAAAGTCTCAAAAAGGTTACTTTTGTGAGAAGGTCTGCATTGAAGAGCAGATCTTTATCTTCATATACTGTCAGACGAGAAAGGGAAGAAAGTTGGATGACATAACCTGAGAATGGGATGTTAATAGGGATAAAAAATATGCCATGCGATTGATGTGAGAATACTGAATAGGGTAAAGTGTGAACTCCTAAATAATAGCATGCTACTTATGATGAAGGGTAGCACAAGGTCCTGGGGTGGCTTCTGGGGGAAAGATTTGGTTGTCATTATACTGGTAATAGGGGATTTTGGTGTCACTATTGGGGAGAGTGGATGTGACTGGCAACCAACTCTCAGCACTGAAGGTAATAAAGGTTGGGTACCACTGGCCCAGATGAAGTGTTTGGGACATTTCACTAGGAAATCAGATAACTTATTAACTATGGAAGGATGACAGAAGGGACTTCAAAGGTTTCTGTAGCAATATTACTCTCCTATAGCCAAAACTATTTTTTTAATTTTAGGTGAAATTACTGTAAATTAGTAACATACATAGTAACATAGTTTTTAAGGTTGAAGGAAGACTTTAAGTCCATCTAGTTCAACCCATAGCCTAACATGTTGATCCAGAGGAAGGCAAAAAAACCCCATGTGGCAACACTAAGCTCCACATTGGGGGAAAAAATTCCTTCCTGACTCCAGATACGGCAATCAGACTAATTCCCTGGATCAACGCCCTATCAAAGAATCTAGTATATATAACCGGTAATATTATAGTTTTCAAGAAAGGCATCCAGGCCCTTCTTAAATGTTAGTAGTGACTCACTCATTACAACATCATGTGGCAGAGAGTTCCATAGTCTCACTGCTCTTACAGTAAAGAATCCACGTCTGTGATTATGATTAAACCTTCTTCCCTCCAGACGTAGAGGATGCCCCCTTGTCCCAGTCTCAGGCCTAAGAGTAAAGAGATCATTAGAAAGGTCTCTGTACTGCCCCCTCATATATTTGTACATTATTATAAGATCACCCCTAAGCCTTCGTTTTTCCAAGCTAAATAACCCCAAGTTTAATAACCTGTCTTGGTATTGCAGACCCCTTAGTCCTCTAATAACTTTTGTCGCTCTTCTCTGGACCCGCTCTAGTTCAGCTATGTCTTTCTTATACACCGGAGACCAGAATTGTACACAGTATTCTAAGTGTGGTCGCACTAGTGACTTGTATAGAGGTAAAATTATGTTCTCCTCATGAGCATCTATGCCTCTTTTAATACATCCCATTATTTTATTTGCCTTTACAGCAGCTGCCTGACACTGGCCACTAAATGTGAGTTTGTCATCTACCCATACACCCAGGTCTTTTTCAGTGGTAGTTTTGCCCAGTGTTTTATAATTAAGCACATAATTATACCCTTTGTTTCCTCTGCCCAAGTGCATGACTTTACATTTATCCCCATTAAAGCGCATTTGCCATTTAGCAGCCCAAGCTTCTAGTTTACATAAATCCTCCTGTAATATAAAATTGTCCTCCTCTGTATTGATTACCCTGCAGAGTTTAGTGTCATCTGCAAATATTGAGATTCTACTCTGTATGCCCCCTACAAGGTCATTAATAAATATATTAAATAGGAGCGGGCCCAACACTGACCCCTGTGGTACCCCACTGTTAACTGTGACCCATTCTGAGTGTGTTCCATTAATAACCACCCTTTGTTTCCTATCACTAAGCCAGTTCTTAACCCACTTACACATATTTTCCCCTATCCCCATTGCCCTCATTTTATGTATCAACCTTTTGTGTGGCACCGTATCAAAAGCTTTTGAAAAGTCCATATACACCACATCCACTGCATTTCCTTGGTCCAGTCCAGAACTTACTTCTTCATAGAAGCTTATTAGATTAGTTTGACAGGAACGGTCCCTCGTAAAACCATGTTGATAATGGGTCATGAGGTTATTTTTGTTCAGATACTCCAGTATAGCATCTCTTAGAAAACCCTCTAGGATTTTACCCACAGTAGAGGTTAAGCTTACTGGCCTATAATTTCCAAGTTCAGTTTTTGTCCCCTTTTTGAATATTGGCACCACATTTGCTATACGCCAGTCCTGTGGTACAGACCCTGATATTATGGAATCTTTAAATATTAAAAATAATGGTCTATCTATGACAGTACTTAATTCCTGCAGCACTCTGGGGTGTATCCCATCTGGGCCCGGGGATTTGTCAATTTTAGTGATTTTTAGACGATACCGTACTTCCTCTTGGGTTAAGCAGGTGACGTTTAATTGAGAATTTTTGTTATCACTGATCATATTGTCTGTCATGGGATTTTCTTGTGTAAATACTGTTGAAAAAAAGTCATTTAGCATATTTGCTTTTTCCTCATCCTCATCCACCATTTCACCCAGACTATTTTTAAAGGGGCCAACACCATCATTTTTTAGTTTCTTACTATTTATGTAGTTAAAAAATATTTTGGGATTCTTTTTACTTTCTCTGGCAATGAGTCTCTCTGTCTCAATCTTTGCTGCCTTGATTTGCTTTTTACAAATGTTATTTAATTTTCTGTATTTATTTAATGCTTCATCACTACCTACTTGCTTTAATTCCCTAAATGCTTTCTTTTTGTCACATATTGCACTTCTTACCGCTTTATTTAGCCATAGTGGTTTCCTCCTATTTCTAGCATGCTTATTCCCATAGGGTATATATTGTGCACAGGTCCTATTCAGGATGCTAATAAACATCTCCCATTTGTGTTGTGTACTTTTATGTCTCAGGACATCGTCCCAGTTTATTGCACTAAGATCATCTCTCAACCGTTGGAAATTTGCCTTCCTGAAGTTTAGTGTCCTTGTGGCCCCTCTACTACACGTCTTAGTAAAGGATACTTGAAAGCTTATTAAGTTATGATCACTATTACCCAAGTGACCTCCAACCCGTATATTTGATATGCGGTCCGGCCTGTTGGTTAATATTAGGTCCAGCAGTGCCCCCCTTCTTGTTGGGTCCTGAACCAGTTGTGAAAGGTAATTGTCTCTTATAGTTTTCAAAAACTTATTACCTTTGCTAGAACTGCAGGTTTCTGATCCCCAATGTATTTCAGAGCTTTTTTATCATGATTCAAAGACTGAAGAAAGATTTATTTCAAAAATATCAAAGTAAAAGATATGTTTATCTGAAACTAAATACATTTTGTCATTCCTGGTGAATATATCTATTGTTTATATCAAAATATGACTGCAAACAAGTTTGTGGTATATACATATAAACAAACAGCGTTAAACTCCCATGCTGTGCAGGAAAGCAGGCAATCCTACTGCCTCCTACTGCTAGGAGCCTATTTACCACGGCAGGATATTGTAAACCAGTTATAGAACTTTTGTCCAATATGAAACAATGAGAAATTAAAGTTACATAAACTTCTAAAACTGAAAAAAGCCTGCACAAGAAGTTCTTAGTACACAGTTCTTAACATATGTTAACAGTATATAGATACTATGAAATTTTGTATCAGAAGTATGTTTAAAACTACTTTACTTAATTGTGCTGAGCTTCTCTTTCTTTTATGTCATATTGATATACCGTACATGTACATGCATCTGATATATATATGCACTACTGTTCAAAAGTTTGGGGTCATTTAGAAATTTCCATATTTTTTAAAGAAAAGCACTTTTTTTTCAATGAAGCTAACATTAAATCAATCAGAAATACACTCTATACATTGTTAATGTGGTAAATGGCTATTCTAGCTGCAAACGTCTGTTTTTTAATGCAATATCTACATAGGTGTATGGAGGCCCATTTCCAACAACCACCACTCCTGCGTTTTATTGGTACATTGTGTTTGCTAACTGAGTAAGAAGGCCAATGGCTGTGTAGGAAACCGTAGAAAACCCTTACACAAGTATGCTAGCACAGCTTAAAATGGTTTGGCTCATTAGAGAAGCTATAAAATTGACCTTCCTTTGAGCTACATTAGTTGAGCATCTGGAGCATTACATTTGTTTGTTTTATGAAAGTCTCAAAATAGCCAGAAAAAGAGAACTTTCATGTGAAACTCAAAAGTCTGTTTTTTCTTAGAAATTAAGGCTAATCCATGTAAGAAATTGCCAAGAAACTGAAGATTTCCTACAACACCATACCATCAATACCACACCATACCATCATTTTTTGAGTTCCAACAATCTTTGAGGGATCTCTCCACTGTGGGTTGGTGTCAGACCAATAGCGGTGGTTTTGTTTGTTAACTTCACCATTCACAAAAAGGTTCGCCTCATCACTCAACTGAAGGCATATGTCTATGCTGTGAAGATACGAGATGTGCAGCATCTGAAACAACGGATACTGGAAGCCTGTGCATTTCTTCTGTGGTGTTGTTATCAGTGTGTCAAGAGTGGGAGAAGAGGGTTGCATTGACAATCCAACACAATAGGCAGCACTTTGAACACATTTTATATGTGGTCATAAACTTGTAAATAACTCATGAAAGAGTAAAGTTATGTTAAAACCAAGCACACCATTGTTTTTGTTATGAAATTCTCAATATGTTTGATATGTCACATGACCCCCTTCCCATTGAAAAAAATAAAGTTGGTACCAAAATGGACAACTTCAAAATGGCCACCATGGTCATCACCCATCTGGAAAAGTTTTCCCCTCCCATATACTAATGTGCCACAAACAGGAAGTTGATATCACCAACCATTCCCATTTTATTTTGGTGCATCCATATAAATGGCCCACCCTGTATATAAATACACATATACACACGGTCAAAATTGTTGGTACCCCTCATTTAATGAAAGAAAAACCCACAATAGCCACAGACATAACTTGAATCTGACAAAAGTAATGATAAATAAAAATTCTATGAAAATGACCAAATGAAAGTCAGACATTGCTTTTCAACCCTGCTTTCACAGAACTTAAAAAAAAAAAAAATAAACTCATGAATTAGGCTTGGACAGTAATTATGGTATCCTTAACATAATATTTTGTTGCACAACCTTTTGAGGCAATTACTGCAATAAAATGATTCCTGTAATTGTCAATGAGACTTCTGCACCTCTCGACAGGTATTTTGGCAACTCTTCAAGAGCAAACTGCTCCAGTTGTCTCGTGTTTGAAGCTGGTGTTTTCCAGTTTTCATGTTTCAGCTCTTTCCAAAGATGTTCAATAGGATTTAGGTCAGGGCTCACAGAAGGCCATTTAAGAATAGTCCATTGTTTTCCTCTTATCCATTCTTGGGTGTTATTAGCTATGGGTATTGGGTCATTATCCTGTTGCAAGACCCATGATGACCTGCGACTGAGACCAAGCTTTCTGACACTGGGCAGCACATTTCTCTCTAGAATCCCTTGATAGTCTTGAAAAAATATTAGAATTTGAGATTCCTAAGTGGTTGATACCTTTTAATAGCTAACTGAATAGATAGTAAGTAAAGCAAACTTTCGAGACACTATGACCTCTTCATCAGGCTAATAATGACACAAATTCTGAAGACACACATATATACATAAGCATGATGCAGTAAATACAGGTGACGTAAAGCAGAGTCAGGCTTGGGAGGGGGACAGGAGCTGGGGAGGTAAAATTGAAATTCCCAGACAAGAGGAGCAGATTGTATTATTGTTCTATGATTAGAGGTCTGTGGAGACCTGAAAATTCCTCAGTGAGTGTAGAAAGCTATAAATCCATGCAGTATTGAGATAAAAAGGGGGGGAACAAGAGGCGCAATAGTGAACTATCAATGTGGCACTGAGTGTATAAGTGGTGAAAAACAGGGATTCACTCACCTGGGGCAGTTGTGTAACCCACAACTGGTTTGAAGGCGTTTTTGATGATTGTTACCAGATAGCCGCTGCAGGACTTCCACCATCCACACAAGTGTGGAGATACATTAGATGATAGGGAAAAAAATGGTGTGCCACAGTCCGCGCTGCTACGATCATCCACTCCAAAGAAAACACGTGAAGATGGAACTTCAACGAAATGTTTTATTTCCTCCTGCCTCCTACGCGTTTCGGTGCCCTCCAGGCACCTTCCTCAGGGATATCCCTGGAGTGGATGATCGTAGCAGCGCGGACTGTGACACACCATTTTTTTCCCTATCATCTGATAAATCCATGCAGGACAGTTCATGTAAGAAGTGTCAAAAGTTCATTGTCCTCTAGCTGGGGATCTTTTTCAAGATGTGATATCCCCAAATACCCATCTGTGAACATAGATTTTATGTGCCTTGCCAAAAAGTTAAATTTTTGTCTCATCTGTCCATAGGGCATTCTCCCAAAAGCTTTGTGGTTTGTCAACATGCAGTTTGGCAAATTACAGTCTGGCTTTTTATGATTTTTTTCAACAATGGTGTCCTCCTTGGTCATCTCCCATTAAGTCCACTTTAGCTCAAACAATGACGGATGGTATGATCTGACACTGATGTTTCTTGAGCTTGAAGTTTACCTTTAATCTTTTAGAAGTTTTTCCGGACTCTTGTTACCATTCGTATTATCTGCCTCTTTGATTTGTCATCAATTTTCCTCCTGTGACCACGTCCAGGGAGGTTGGCTACAGTCCCATGAATCCTAAATTTCTGAATAATATGTGCAACTGTGGTCACAGGAACATCAAGTTGCTTGGAGATGGTCTTATAACCTTTACCTTTAACATGCTTGTCTATAATTTTCTTTCTAATCTCCTGAGACAACTCTTTTCTTCGCTTCCTCTGGTCTGGAAATCCCATCCACTGTGCCTGTATTGTTGAATGCAGCATTTTGAAAGCAATTGTAATTTACTGAATCAAAAAGGTAGCTAACACTGATTGTGTACATGCAGCCTAAGACTGCATAAATACACAGCACTAAGGCCCCCTTTCATATCAGCATTTTTTGCTGATGTGTGGCAGATCTGGTAGATTTACCGCATCTGCCGGATCTGCAGCCTAACGGCTCCGATCCAGCAAGCCCCATGCATTGTCTATGGGGCTTGCGGTCCGGTGCGGCAAGTGAGGTTACGCTGGATCAGCCGAATCCGGCACTTGTGGCTCCGAAAAAAAAGCTGCAAGCAGCAGTTTTTTTCTGCGGCTGCAAGTCTTGGATCTGCCACATCTGGCAGAACCTCACTTGCCGCACCAGACCACAAACCCCATAGACAATGCATGGGGCTTGCCGGAATCGGGCTGAAAGTACGGCCGTTTGGCGGCCGATCTGGCAGATGCGGCGCCACCTGCCAGATCAGTCCCACATCAGCAAAAAACACTGATGTGAAAGGGGCCTAACTCCTCACAGAGAGAGGAATATGGGGTGGAAAACTGAAGTAAGATTTTTAGTGAAAAGATACCTGAACCATACTGGCTGTGCTGACTGACAAGCTAGACTTTTGCTTTGCATTCCAGTGCAATGTAAGTCTGTGTTTTTCTGCTTGGTACCCATGTATGAAACACTAAGTTTTTGAACTGAGAACCTGTGTGTGCCTCTTTATTGCGACCCTACCAGAGCTGATTCCCTATGATATATATATACAGTGTGTTGTGAAAGTATTTTGTCCCCTTCAACTTTTCAACCTTTTGCCACATTTCAGGCTTCAAACATAAAGATTATTATTATTATCATTATTAGGTATTTATATAGTGCTATTAGGATACATGGCGCTTTACAAGTTAGAGGGTAGACAAAGACAAGTGGTCGAAAACGATGACAAATCGACAAATCAATCATATGGGTACCATAGGGCCGGGAATCCTGTCCGTGAGGGCTCACAGTCTAGAGGGGGTGGGGAGGGAGACAGTAGGTGGGGGAGAGGTGAGATGGTGCAGTGGATTGGGTCTCAGTGTGTGTTGTAGGCTTGTAGGAAGAGGTGGGTCTTCAGGATTTTCTTGAAGGTTCCCAGGGTAGGGGAGTGTTTGATGTGGTGGGGAGGGAGCTATAAATTCTAATTTTTTGTGAAGAATTAGCAACAAGTGGGACACAATCGTGAAGTGGAACGAAATTTATTGCATATTTTAAACTTTTTAACTAATAAAAAACTGAAAAGTGGTGCGTGCAATGTTATTCGGCCCCTTTACTTTCAGTGCAGCAAACTCACTTCAGAAGTTCAGTGAGGATCTCTGAATGATCCAATGTTGTCCTAAATGACTGGTAATGATAAATAGAATCCACCTGTGTGTAATCAAGTCTCCGTATAAATGCACCTGCTCTGTAATAGTCTCAGGGTTATGTTTCAAGTGCAGAGAGCATCATGAAGAACAAGGAACACACCAGGCAGGTCCGAGATACTGTTGTGGTGAAGTTTAAAGCTGGATTTGGATACAAAAGGATCTCCCAAGTTTTAAACATCTAAAGGAGCACTGTGCAAGCGATCATATTAAAATTGAAGGAATATCAGACCACTGCAAATGTACCAAGACCTGGCTGTCCCTCTAAACTTTCATCTCAAACAAGGAGAAGACTGATCAGAGATGCAGCCAAAAGGCCCATGATCACTCTGGATGATCTGCAGAGATCTACAGCTGAGGTGGGAGAGTCTGTCCATAGGACAACAATCAGTCGTACACTGCACAAATCTGGCCTTTATGGAAGAGTGGCAAGGAGAAAGCCATTTCTCAAAGATATCCATAAAAAGTCTCATTTGAAGTTTGCCACAAACCACCTGGGAGACACACCAAACATGTTCTGCTCTGGTCATATTAAACTAAAATCTAACTTTTTGGACACAATGCAAAATGATATGTTTGGCGTAAAAGCAACACAGCTCATCACCCTCAAAACACCATCCCCACTGTCAAACATGGTGGTGGCAGTATCATGGTTTGGACCTGCTTTTCTTCAGCAGGGACAGGGAAGATGGTTAAAATTGATGGGAATATGGATGGAGCAAAATACAGGACCATTCTGGAAGAAAACCTGTTGGAGTCTGCAAAAGACCTGAGACTGGGACAGAGATTTATCTTCCAACAAGACAATGATCCCAAACATAAAGCAAAATCTACAATGGAATGGTTCAAAAATAAACGTATCCAGGTGTTAGAATGGCCAAGTCACAGTCCAGACCTGAATCCAATCGAGAATCTGTGGAAAGAGCTGAAAACTGCTGTTCACAAACGCTCTCCATTTAACATCACTGAGCTCCAGCTGTTTTGCAAGGAAGAATGGGCAAGAATTTCAGTCTCTCGATGTGCAAAACTGATAGAGACATACAACAAGCGACTTGCAGCTGTAATTGCAGCAAAAGGTGGCGCTACAAAGTATTAACTCAAGGGGGCTGAATAATATTGCACGCCCCACTTTTCAGTTTTTTATATGTTAAAAAAGTTTGAAATATGCAATAAATTTCGTTCCACTTCACGATTGTGTCCAACTTGTTGATTCTTCACAAAAAAATTAGAAATTATATATTTATGTTTGAAGGCTGAAATGTGGGAAAAGGTAGAAAAGTTCAAGGGGGCTGAATACTTTAACAAGGCACTATATACATTAATCATTAAATGAAAAATGTTATTTGTAATCTATCTATTCTCTATCTCCTTTATTAGAAAAGTGCCATTATTTATAAAAAAAAAATGGTGACTGCAGATCAGATAGTTGTCTATCACCAGAAATATCTAACATTCCCACATGAAACTATACAGCTTTCATAAAAGCCGGCTTCTTAATGTATATACGATGAATGAGAGATAGAAAGCCTTTCTGATATGACTGTCCACAAAATAGGCATCATTTATCATCTTGAAAGAGTAACTTGGTATTTAAAGATGTTCCTGCCACAGGCAGCTTCCAGACAAATAGCCTTGTTTTTTTCTCAAGTCTCTGCTAGATGCTTAGTGACCATGATTTCATTAACAGGTAAATGGCAAGAGACCCTGCTAGCAAATAATGTACTACATACTGGAAGAAAACTATACCTCTAAACTTTCAGAAAATGATCAGGGCTTGAGGTATATGAAATAAATATTAGCACAAGTTATAGTTTTACAACAGATGTAGACTAGATGTGTTGAGAAACACTGGTCCATTCCCTTTCCAAAGACTAATCAATGGCAGCAGTGGTGAGCTTTGTAATTCATGGACTCCATTTCTAGCTATATAAATGCAAGCTCATAAACCAAAAGACCCTGTTGATCTGTAGGCAAGTCAGAATCTATTATTTCATTATTAGTGGTATTGATAGAGTTAATTCTTAGGAGATCAATTTATGTGGAATAATTTGTAGGGTACTCTAAGTAGCCAAACATTCATAGGCATAGTCATCTAGCCAGTGGCGTAACTTGCTTGCTCCGGGCCCCGGTGCAAGATCTGCCCCCGGGCAGAGCAGCAGGAAGTGAGGTTTCTCTCACTTCCCGTCCTCCCTCCTCTCAGGCTGTCAGCACGGGTCACTGGGCCCCCCAGCGACCGCTGCGACCGCAGTAGTTACGCCACTGCATCCAGCATATGTCAGTTCACAAAATATGCAGCATTTGGTCTCTTACAACTGATATATTGATCAAGTACCATAGGCTGAATTTAATAACATTAAAGGGGTTTTCCCACAAGCAAATGTAATTTTAATCAATAGATCTTGAAATAATAATAAGTTACAAAAAATGTTCCTGTGTTGAGATAATCTTATATATGTGTCCCTGCTATGTACTGTGTAATGGTTGTGTCTGACTGTACAGGGATATGGTCTGATTATACTACGTCTCCTGTGCTGAGATAATCTTATATATGTGTCCCTGCTATGTGCTGTGTAATGGTTGTGTCTGACTGTACAGTGATATGGTCTGATTATACCACATCTCCTGTGCTGAGATAATCTTATATATGTGTCCCTGCTATGTACTGTGTAATGGCCATGTCTGACCATACAGGGACATGATCTAATCATACCACATCTCCTGGGCAGGGGAGGACACAAAAGACTATATAGATATTACAGCAAGAGATTGCAAATAATTCTTTCTTTGAGGTAAAACATTTCTAAAAGCAGAAAAGGAAATGTTTTACAACAGAAAATGAATTAGCTAGGATCTTGTACTGAAATGTCTTTGTATTGTTCACGCTGCCAGGAGATGTGGTGTGATCAGAACATGTCCCAGTACAGTCAGACACATCCAGTACACAGTACATAGCAGGGGCACACATATATAAAATTATCTCAGCACAGGAGATGTGGTATGATCAGACCATGTCCCTGTACGGTAAGACACATCCATTACACAGAACATAGCAGGGACACTTAACTAAGATTATGGCTAGGGTCACATTTGGAAGACTAATTGTGGTTACTGCTTTCAGATCTGGATGCGGTAATCGCAAGTGACTTCAGACATATTTTTGTGAAAAAATGTGTCTTTATCACCGCATGCGGTAATCGGATTGCTCACGATTAGAGATGGGCGAGTCCTAAAAGACTCGGAATCGCAAGACCCCAACGAGTCCGAGTCAAGGACTCGGGACTCGTTGCGAGTCCAGCGAGTCCAATGTTAATGAATAGGGAACCGAGTAATAGCGAATAATGACATTTACAACTCGCTGATGTGTCTCTGAAAGTGTGCGAGTCCAAACTCGCTGGTTTTTCTCTTATTTTGAGGCTTGGAGCCGATGATGCGAGGGAAGCGATTCTCCAGCACACACCATGCTTTAAGGAAACAGGAAACGAGTCACGCTGACAGGCGCACACACAGAGCAATCCATTCATCATTGCAATCATGGCAGCAGGCCGTGGCACGGTGAACACACTGCGTCTTATTGCACTTGTGGAGGCTCGTCCATTTCTATGGCTCCCTACAGATCCTGACTATGGGGATACGACCCAAATTAATACAGCCTGGAGAGAGATCGCCCAAGAGATGTTCCCTGCGTTCCATCGGAGTGACCATGAGGAACAGAGCAATCTAAGTAAGTTAAATGAGTTCACACGTTATATATTGCATTTACTGTATATATACTCGTGTATAAGCCGACCCGTGTATAAGCCGACCCCCCTATTTTTGCCCCCAAAAACTGTGAAAACATATTGACCGCCATCCTGGTATACAGCGGCTATCACTGGTAGACAGCCCCCCAGCAGAGTATACACCTCCCCCTGCAGAGTATTACAGGCCCCCAGATGGGTATACATGCCCCCATATTGTGGTATACAGGCAGGGGCGGACTGGCCCAGGTGCCACGGGTCATGCGGCTGCAGGAGCATGAATAATCCGCATGTCCCTGAAGCAGCAGGCGGAAACGGAAGCTCCTGGCCGCGCGATGACGTCATCAGCGCGCGGCTGCGTCCGGGAGTGAGCGTCTGTGAGTGGCGTGCGGCTGCGACTGTTAGCGAGCGGCTGTGAGGAGCGCGAGGCTGCGGCTGGGAGCGAGCCATAGGAGAATGCGGGAGCTGCGGTGACTGTGAGGCGGCCGCCAGTCATCACCCCCCCCCCACCCCCCGTCCTCACCTGTGTCGGGCCGGTGAGGGAGGGTTGCGACCCAAACTGTAGGGTGCCAGTCAGTCCCTGTATACAGGGCCCTCAGTGTGTGTACAGGCCCCCCCAGCAGTGGGTATACAGGGCCCCCAGCAGTGGGTAGACAGTGGCCCAGTGGGTTTACAGGGCCCCCAGCAGTGGGAATACAGGGCCCCCATAGCAGGGTATACAGGACCCTGAATGTGTTATCATGCTCCACCGCATAGTTGCCTATATTTGGATGGGGTCACAACAGTACACTTAGTTTAAGGTCTGATCCTCCTGGCTCTTTCGGCCAAGGGGTTGGGTGTATATAAATACCACTAATGACCAGAGTCTGGTGCCCGCACTATTACATTCTCTATGCGTTGACATGTGTCCTGCCTCATTTGTGATTGTGGCCACGTGAGCTCAATGTCCGTAATGCTGTTGATGATGTTCCACACTGTCGTGTCACTGTGCCTTGTATACACATTACACACACAAAATGAATAAAATGTTATTGTTGATTTGTACACATACTTTTGTTGTTTCAAATATTACACATCTCTAAACCCGGTTTGAAATCATTTCACAGTTGACCATCTTAAAAAACGGTGGAGGAGCTGCCGGGACCAGCAGAAGAAGCAGTACCGGCAGTACTCAGAGAGAGAACCGGGAGCCGCTCCATTGCTGAACCACTACCATTTTTACGACCGGCTGTCCTTCCTTCACCCGGTGGCCCGTATGCCAAGGTATGTGTCTGCAGCACTGTTGTGTACATTTAGTATTATTTATTAATATATACATTAGGTTCCAATTCGGCTCTGTGGGTAGCAGAGTATACACGTGGCTCTGTGGGTAGCAGAGTATACAGCGGGTCTGAGGTAGCAGAGTATACAGGCGGGTCTGTGGGTAGCAGAGTATACAGGCGGGTCTGAGGTAGCAGAGTATACAGGCGGGTCTGAGGTAGCAGAGTATAAAGACGGCTCTGTGGGTAGCAGAGTATACAGGCGGGTCTGAGGTAGCAGAGTATAAAGACGGCTCTGTGGGTAGCAGAGTATACAGGCGGGTCTGTGGGTAGCAGAGTATACAGGCGGGTCTGAGGTAGCAGAGTATACAGGCGGCTCTGTGGGTAGCAGAGTATACAGGCGGGTCTGTGGGTAGCAGAGTATACAGGCGGGTCTGAAGTAGCAGAGTATACAGGCGGGTCTGTGGGTAGCAGAGTATACAGGCGGGTCTGAGGTAGCAGAGTATAAAGACGGCTCTGTGGGTAGCAGAGTATACAGGCGGGTCTGAGGTAGCACAGTATAAAGACGGCTCTGTGGGTAGCAGAGTATACAGGCGGGTCTGTGGGTAGCAGAGTATACAGGCGGCTCAGTGGGTAGCAGAGTATATAGGTGATGAGAATAGGGTTAATAGATGGTGCTACAGTGTTGGGGCGTGCTAGAGGGAGCAGAGATCCGATTACTGCCATCATTACTGACCTTATTAAAGATAGCGGCCGCAGCTGAATGACATCATGGCAAAGGTAAACATGGGGTGTGGTTAGCTGCAGGAGGTTAGTGAGAGGTGTGGGTTGTTTGGCAGAGGGCGTGGTGTGGGCGGGGTGAGCGCGGCTCCTGCGTCAGATACGCTGCGAGCGCGGACCCGCGGCACATCTCCAGGAGAAGAGGACGTGTTCGGTACATCCGTAGCCCCGGCCTCCCCGTTGTCCGCACACACAGCCCCGCTGTGACCTCTGCAGTGTCACAGGCCCCGGCGGGCGGCTGTCATCTCCTCCTGACACTGACCTCCTCCTGATTTGATTGTCTGTGTTGTCCCCCCCGCTGTCAGCATCAGTGATCTGCTAAGACCTGTGGGTGCACAGACGGGGGAAGTACAAATGCCAGCATGCCGGGGCGGATGGGGCGCTGTGAGAGGCGCAGGTCTTGCTGTGAGCGGAGGGCGCGAGGCCGCTCGAGAAAACGCTATAGCGGCTGTGTGAGTTAAGCGTCTGCGGCTCGCGAAGGCACATACGCGTCTCCGCTCGCAGTGACGCTAAGGAGTTTGGGATTCGGCTACAGTGCCGGAATTTCAAACTCCCGATTATATAAATAGATTATATATATATATTGTATACCTTTCAACCCCTTCCCTGCTTTATATAGATGATATAAGCTAAAAGTTTTGTTAATTAAGTATGTCAAGTTAAAAGTGAAGTCAGGGGGACTTTTTTTTTTCATGTGAACCATTGGTGTTATTGATCGTCAAGATTAGATGGGATGGGGGGGGGTGGGTGGTAATCAGGGGGGGAAAAATTATGTATTAGTATGGAATTAGCAAAGAAAGTCACATATTCCTTTATGTTATGTACAGTTGGTTATTATTTCATAATAATAACAAATATCTGATTAAGAATACACAGATACACAGAGTCTAAAAAGCGTACAACTTAATGTTTGACCTATGTTTTTGTTTCCAAATGCAATGCATTCACCAAATTTTTTTTTACTTTACCCACAGAGAAGCTTACTACAGAGGGCGGCGTGCTGTTAACCCTCCACCGCCAAACAGAAGGCGGCGTGGAGAAAACCGACCACCACCACCACGGCCGCCGCCACCACCACCACCGCCGTCGCCGCCGCCACCACCACCACCACCATCGCCGCCAGCAGCGGCCGGGCCAGCACCACCACCGCCGCCACCAGCGGCAGGGCCATCAACACCACCACCGCCATCGCCGCCACCACCACCACCACCGCCACCAGCGGCAGGGCCAGCAGCACCACCGCCGCCACCAGCGGCAGGGCCAGCACCACCACCGCCACCACCAGCGGCAGGCCCAGCTTATGGTCCGATCCCGGGGTCACCTCATTTAAGTCTTCATCAGAGTAATGCTGACTTTGCCCGCAGTATTATACCATTCATGGATAATATTCCATTTGACAGGCTACTGCGGGCAAGGTCAGCATTACAGATAGTGCTTGAAGCCTGTCAGCCCACTAATGACCCAGGTGATGTTTTCCAATATTTGGATGGGTGGAAAATATCGGCCTCTAACAGGCTGGGCAGGGCCACAACACGGGACATCCATGTGCCACCCCACAGGGCTATACCGCCTTTGCCTCACTCCCAGTGGCCAGCTAACAGGGACCTACCACCGTTCCGTACACCTGTGGAGAGGATCCACCCTGAAGGGTTCGGCCAGGCCATACGTGGGGCCCTTGACCTTTTGGAAGACGCACAGCCCACCTACCAGGACCTGTAGGGCTCCATTTGTTGGTTACTACTTTAATTTTAAGAGGTTGTATTTTTTGGAATGTCCAACCAGTTCTGCCATTATTTTTTTGAAACACAGTTTTAAAAAACAGCTTTGTGTCTGTCTTTTTTCAAGGAATGAATGTGTAGTTTTTTTTGTGGGTGGGCTTCAAGTCATCATAATTATTATAATTATTATTTATTTATATAGCGCCGATAGGTTCCATGGCGCTTTACATGAGGAAAAGGTAGACAAGGACAAGTACAATAAACATAGACAATAAGGTCATACAGGTACAAGAGTAGAGGACCCTGTACGCGTGGGCTCACATTCTACGAGGGGTGGGTGGGGATACAATAGGGTGGGGAAGGTGTCGGTCGTGGGGCGTGTAGCGGGGTCTCATGGCAGGTTGTAGGCCTGTCGGAAGAGGTGAGTCTTTAGGTGTCTCTTGAAGGTTCACAGGGTAGGCGACTGACTGATGAGGTGGGGCAGGGAGTTCCAGAGCATGGCGGATGACCGGGAGAAATCCTGTATGCGGTTGTGGGAAGAGATGAGGGTGGACTGTAGGACAAGTTCTTGGGATGAACGCAGGTTGCGTGAGGGATGGTATCGGGAGATCATGTCGGAGATGTATGGTGGGGATCGGTTGTGTAAGGCTTTGAATGTAATGGTCAGTGTTTTAAAGTGAGCTCTCTGTGGGGCGGAGGGGCCAGTGAAGGGCTTGGCAGAGGGGGTAGGCAGGGGAGTAGCGTGAGGACAGATGGATTAGTCGGGCAGCAGAGTTTAGTATAGATTGGAGAGGTGCAATAGAGTTGGCAGGGAGACCTATGCGAAGGAGGTTGCAGTAGTCAAGGCGGGAGATGATGAGGGCATTTATGAGTGTTTCAGCAGTGTCAGGATTGAGGAACGACCGAATTGATTAAATATTTTTGAGTTGGAGTCACAGGGACTTGGTTAGGGACTACAGGTGGGGCTTGAAGGAGAGGGAGGAGTCAAGGATTTCCCCGAGACATTTGGCGTGGGGGACAGGGGAGAGAGCATCATTAGCAAGTACTTTACGGCCCGCATGGCGCATGAAGTCACCTTGGTTACTAAGTGTGAAATCATGACTCCACATACAACTGTTGCTGACAAACAGTGCCTGTGTTTGGGGGGTTACTTTATGCCTCGCTATGGCAACAAGACTATGAACACACATGTGAGAGGCTGGGACGTCTACATGCTACACATCGCGTCTACGCGTTTTGTATGGAGCGTACAGTGGGACCCTTCACCAGGCTCCAGCAGGATGATAGTCCAAGCAACGCCCACGATGCAGGCATAGGATTGGTGCCTCGAAAATTAGCCCAAGGGGCTGTTTGCCATTTTTGGTATAAATGTAGGCCTAAGGGCCATGAAAAGCTTGTTAGCCAGGGTGTCTCCCAAACCATGATAAGCTTGTTAGCCTGGGTGGCTCAAAAAATTAGCCCAAGGGGCTGTTTGCCATTTTTTGTATAAATGTAGGCCTAAGGGCCATAAAAAGCTTGTTAGCCAGGGTGTCTCCCAAACCATGATAAGCTTGTTAGCCTGGGTGGCTCAAAAAATTAGCCCAAGGGGTTTCCATTTTTGTATAAATGTAGGCCTAAGGGCCATAAAAGCTTGTTAGCCAGGGTGTCTCCCAAACCATGATAAGCTTGTTAGCCTGGGTGGCTCAAAAAATTAGCCCAAGGGCTGTTTCCATTTTTGGTATAAATGTAGGCCTAAGGGCATAAAAAGCTTGTTAGCCAGGGTGTCTCCCAAACCATGATAAGCTTGTTAGCCTGTGTGGCTCAAAAAATTAGCCCAAGGGGCTGTTTGCCATTTTTTGTATAAATGTAGGCCTAAGGGCCATAAAAAGCTTGTTAGCCAGGGTGTCTCCCAAACCATGATAAGCTTGTTAGCCTGGGTGGCTCAAAAAATTAGCCCAAGGGGCTGTTTGCCATTTTTTTGTATAATAAGTTTTAGGCCTAAGGTGCCGTTAAAAATGCTTGTTAGCCTAAGGGTGTGTCTCCCAAACCATGATAAGCTTGTTAGCCTGGGTGGCTCAAAAAATTAGCCCAAGGGGCTGTTTCCATTTTTGGTATAAATGCAGGCCTAAGGGCCATGAAAAGCTTGTTAGCCAGGGTGTCTACAAAACCCTGATAAGCTTGTTAGCCTGTGTGGCTCAAAAAATTAGCCCAAAGGGCTTAATAAAGTCTATTTTTAAATAAAGCAGGGCGCTTGGCCCATAGCATATTATTGCTTGGACTAGGAGCATAGAACAAGCAAGGCCAACTATGCAGGCCTAGGCTTGGTGCCTCAAAAAATTAGCCCAAAGGGCTTAATAAAGTATTTTTTTACATAAAGCAGGGCGCTTGGCCCATAGCATATTATTGCTTGGACTGGGTGCCGAATGAAATCAACAGAGCTAAGGGACATGTCATTAATTCCTGTCCAAAATGGGCATATTGTTAACAGCGCAATATCCCAATCATATAAATTATGATTAGGTTAATCTAGGATTGTGTACTGTCGTCAGGAGGGCTTAGGAACTGTGATGATATCCAATCCTTGTTGAATTTAATTAGAGTGAGCCTGTCGGCATTTTCTGTGGTGAGGCGGGACCTTCTATCAGTGACTATACCCCCAGCGGCACTGAAAACACGCTCTGATGTCACACTAGCAGCTGGGCATGCCAGCACCTCCAAGGCATACAATGACAGCTCAGTCCAAGTGTGCAGCTTGGAAACCCAGTAATTAAAGGGTACAGAAGGGTCGGTTAGGAAGCTGGTACTGTCACTGAGATACTGCTGCACCATGTTGGACAATTGTTGTCTCCTACTCAAGGTCACCGTAGGCAAATTCCGTTCTTGATTGGAAGGTCTGTTGAACATCGCCCAGTTGGCGGACATCTTACCCCCACCTCTTCTTGTCATTGATGACGTTTGTGTCCCAACCAAAGGCTGCTGTTGGAAAGAGCTGGTTCTTCGATGTATAGCGGATTCAGACGGTGATATTGCCAGCAAAATATCAAGAAGAACCCTCTTTACATGATCCATCGTTAAGCCCCTGGATGAGTGCGACAGCAGCGACTGAAATTTGTCTTTGTACCGTGGGTCCAAAAACGTTGACAACCAGTAGAGGTCGCTGTCATAGATGTGTATGACGCGTGGATCTTTGGAGACACATTGACACATTACTTCAGCCATGTGTGCTAAGCTGCAAAGACTCATCTCCTCGGTTACAACAGAATGAAGATCACTACGCGTCGTGGCCTCTAAATCGGTGTCCGCCTCCTCCTCTTCAGCCCACCCATGCTGTACCGACATAAACGTAGGGTTGGGAGTCCCATCAGGGTTCACATCAGTACCAGAGAAAAATAAATCTTCTTCATCATCACCCTCATCACCATCTTCCTGAACCAATGTAGCCTGCTGATATTGGCTTGGGTGGCTAGGATCAGCGATGTTCAATTCTGGCTCCATAGCCATCCGCTGTGCTCTCAAAGCATCTGTTTTGAGATTCATTAGGGATTCTTGGAGCAGGCAGAGCATGGGGATGGTGAGACTTATAATCGACTGATCCCCACTGACAAGTTTGGTACAGTATTCGAAGTTATCCAGCAACTCGCAAAGGTCAGCGATCCAGACCCACTCGAAAGTACTGATGTGTGTGGTATGACTTCCAGGTTGACGGGCATGTTGCAGCTGAAATTCCGCTATTGCCTTCTGCTGCTCATTAAACCTTGCCAGCATATGGAAGGTGGAGTTCCATCGCGTAGGCATGTCGCAAATTAGCCTGTGTTTCGGCAAGTTAAATTGGATTTGAAGGGCTGAAAGACTTGCAGCTGCTGTGGACGAATGTCTAAAGTGGGCGCAAATTCGCCTCACCTTATCCAGTAGCTCAGATAACTCTGGGTATATTTTGAGGAATTTCTGAACTACCAGGTTCAGGACGTGAGCCATGCAAGGCACATGTACAAGTTTACCGTGCTTTATTGCCGCCACAAGGTTTGCACCATTATCGCTCACAACTAGACCTGGTTGTAGTTCCAGTGGGGCCAGCCACTCATCGGTCTGTTGCTTGAGACCTTTCCACAACTCTGTTGCAGTGTGACGTGTGTCACCTAGGCAGATAAGCTTCAGAAGAGCCTGTTGTCGCCTTGCAGAAGCAGTACTGCAAAGCTCCCAACTCGGACGTGATGGTGCGTGAGGCTCAGCAGTGGACAAGGAAGTGGCAGAAGCCGATTGGGCACTGGACATATATGAGGAGGCAGACACCCGGAATGATGTTGGGCCCGCTATTCGTGGAGTTGGTAGTATGTCAGATGGTACAGTTTTAGAAGTTGGGACACTCTCCACCAGGTTGATCCAGTGAGCCGTTAGTGAAATGTATCTGCCCTGTCCACAACTACTTGTCCACGTGTCCGTTGTTAGGTGGACTTTTGCGGTGACAGCATTTGTTAAAGCACGTTTTAAGTTGTTAACCACGTGCTGGTGTAAGGCGGGAACGGCACTACGTGAGAAAAAGTAGCGGCTGGGTACAGAGTATCGTGGTGCTGCCTCAGCCATCAACTCCCGAAAAGACTCTGTACCCACAAGCCTAAACGGCAGCATTTCCACAGCTAACAACTTGGCTATTTTCGCAGTCACTTTTTGGGAATATGGGTGTGTCGGTTGGAACTTCCGCTGTCTTTCATACAGCTGTGGCACAGACAACTGCACGTTTGGACCAGACTGACAAGAGGATTGACTACTGTCATGTCTGTCTTGTAAAGCACCTTGGGAGGAGTACGCTTGAGCAGGAGCTGAAGCCTGAACACTTGCTGGTGAAGGATGGATCTGAGGTGGCCTGGAAGTGTTTGGATCAGAAGGCACTGATTTTGAACCCTGATAGGGTACCCACTGAATTGGGTGCTTAAGAGACATATGCTTGCGCATACTGCTGGTGCTCTGGTTTCCTTTTACCGTGCCTCTGCTAAGCCTTGCCTGGCACATCTTACAGATAACCATATTTGGTACTGTTGGGCTATCCTTAAAAAATTGCCACACAGTGGCTGTTCGTCCTTTATTTTTAATTGGAGGAAGAAGAGGATGACTGTTCAACACCAACTGTGGACACATTTTGGGCAACTGTGTTTGCAGTTTGTGCAACAGTTGGCACAGTTTGTGCCACAGTTGACGCTATTTGGGCAACAGTTCTCACAGTTTGTGTTCTGGAGACAGTACGCCTTTGTGATTTTGCCAGTGGTACATAGCCACTTTCGTCCTCCTGGCTGCTCTCTTGGCTATGCAATTCAGCAATCCAGGTAGGATCTGTGGTGTCATCATCCACCCCTTCCAGTTCAAAGGATTCTGGATAAACTGACTGAGCAGGCTGGCCAGATGAGATGTGTGTCTCATCATCCTCATCATCATCCACCTCCTGAGATACTGTTTGCATTTCGTGAAAGTGTCTTTCTTCAGGACGCGGTACTTCCAAACTTTGGCCATGAGTAGACATTTCGTCTACTTCAAGTATCTCGTCAGGCAGTGACAAAGAAACCCCTTGATAAGAACCGAATAAGTCATCCGAGTGACCAAGGTCCATATCCAAATTTTCCTCTGGCTGCCGATGGGTTGAGGCAATATGAAGACTTTGAGGATTGGATGGCGCTGCATTGTCTGTAGCGACACTAGAATGTCTTGCCACGGATGATTGCGTACTGCAAGAACCAGTGGTCGAGGGCGTCTGAGCCATCCAAGATGTTATCTTGTCATGCTCATCCGGCCTCAACACACGTTTTCTTTGAGTACTGGGATTTCTAGGTAGAAAAAGGGACGTTCTATCAATCCTAGGCTGTGTACCTGTACCAGTGCCTTCTTGGGCAAGACTGCTGCGGCCACGACCTCGTCCCTGTCCCTTTGCAACATCCTTTTTGTTAATTGTTTTTTTTTGAGACATTGTTGACGAATGCTCAGTCACCGAGTTGGAGTTAGGTGTTGCTGAATGCGTCACTTGCTGGCGGGGTAAGTGTGCGCGCTCACACTTGGCAGTGAAGCCGCACACTACACTCCCTAAAAAAATTAGTTTCAAGTGCGCACAGCCACCGAGATGTGGTTAGGTGTTGCTGAATGCGTCACTTGCTGGTGGGGTAAGTGTGCGCGCTCACACTTGGCAGTGAAGCCGCACACTACACTCCCTAAAAAAATTAGTTTGAAGTGCGCACAGCCACCGAGATGTGGTTAGGTGTTGCTGAATGCGTCACTTGCTGGCGGGGTAAGTGTGCGCGCTCACACTTTGCAGTGAAGCCGCACACTACACTCCCTAAAAAAATTAGTTTCAAGTGCGCACAGCCACCGAGATGTGGTTAGGTGTTGCTGAATGCGTCACTTGCTGGCGGGGTAAGTGTGCGCGCTCACACTTGGCAGTGAAGCCGCACACTACACTCCCTAAAAAAATTAGTTTCAAGTGCGCACAGCCACCGAGATGTGGTTAGGTGTTGCTGAATGCGTCACTTGCTGGCGGGGTAAGTGTGCGCGCTCACACTTTGCAGTGAAGCCGCACACTACACTCCCTAAAAAAATTAGTTTCAAGTGCGCACAGCCACCGAGATGTGGTTAGGTGTTGCTGAATGCGTCACTTGCTGGCGGGGTAAGTGTCGCCACTCACACTTTGCAGTGAAGCCGCACACTACACTCCCTAAAAAAATTAGTTTCAAGTGCGCACAGCCACCGAGATGTGGTTAGGTGTTGCTGAATGCGTCACTTGCTGGCGGGTAAGTGTGCGCGCTCACACTTGGCAGTGAAGCCGCACACTACACTCCCTAAAAAAATTGGTTTGAAGTGCGCACAGCCACCGAGATGTGGTTAGGTGTTGCTGAATGCGTCACTTGCTGGCGGGGTAAGTGTGCGCGCTCACACTTGGCAGTGAAGCCGCACACTACACTCCCTAAAAAAATTAGTTTGAAGTGCGCACAGCCACCGAGATGTGGTTAGGTGTTGCTGAATGCGTCACTTGCTGGCGGGGTAAGTGTGCGCGCTCACACTTTGCAGTGAAGCCGCACACTACACTCCCTAAAAAAATTAGTTTCAAGTGCGCACAGCCACCGAGATGTGGTTAGGTGTTGCTGAATGCGTCACTTGCTGGCGGGGTAAGTGTGCGCGCTCACACTTGGCAGTGAAGCCGCACACTACACTCCCTAAAAAAATTAGTTTCAAGTGCGCACAGCCACCGAGATGTGGTTAGGTGTGGCTGAATGCGTCACTTGCTGGCGGGGTAAGTGTGCGCGCTCACACTTGGCAGTGAAGCCGCACACTACACTACCTAAAAAAATTAGTTTCAAGTGCGCACAGCCACCGAGATGTGGTTAGGTGTTGCTGAATGCGTCACTTGCTGGCGGGGTAAGTGTGCGCGCTCACACTTGGCAGTGAAGCCGCACACTACACTCCCTAAAAAAATTAGTTTCAAGTGCGCACAGCCACCGAGATGTGGTTAGGTGTTGCTGAATGCGTCACTTGCTGGTGGGGTAAGTGTGCGCGCTCACACTTGGCAGTGAAGCCGCACACTACACTCCCTAAAAAAATTAGTTTGAAGTGCGCACAGCCACCGAGATGTGGTTAGGTGTTGCTGAATGCGTCACTTGCTGGCGGGGTAAGTGTGCGCGCTCACACTTTGCAGTGAAGCCGCACACTACACTCCCTAAAAAAATTAGTTTCAAGTGCGCACAGCCACCGAGATGTGGTTAGGTGTTGCTGAATGCGTCACTTGCTGGCGGGGTAAGTGCGCGCGCTCACACTTTGCAGTGAAGCCGCACACTACACTCCCTAAAAAAATTAGTTTCAAGTGCGCACAGCCACCGAGATGTGGTTAGGTGTTGCTGAATGCGTCACTTGCTGGCGGGGTAAGTGTGCGCGCTCACACTTGGCAGTGAAGCCGCACACTACACTCCCTAAAAAAATTGGTTTGAAGTGCGCACAGCCACCGAGATGTGGTTAGGTGTTGCTGAATGCGTCACTTGCTGGCGGGGTAAGTGTGCGCGCTCACACTTGGCAGTGAAGCCGCACACTACACTCCCTAAAAAAATTAGTTTGAAGTGCGCACAGCCACCGAGATGTGGTTAGGTGTTGCTGAATGCGTCACTTGCTGGCGGGGTAAGTGTGCGCGCTCACACTTTGCAGTGAAGCCGCACACTACACTCCCTAAAAAAATTAGTTTCAAGTGCGCACAGCCACCGAGATGTGGTTAGGTGTTGCTGAATGCGTCACTTGCTGGCGGGGTAAGTGTGCGCGCTCACACTTGGCAGTGAAGCCGCACACTACACTCCCTAAAAAAATTAGTTTCAAGTGCGCACAGCCACCGAGATGTGGTTAGGTGTGGCTGAATGCGTCACTTGCTGGCGGGGTAAGTGTGCGCGCTCACACTTGGCAGTGAAGCCGCACACTACACTACCTAAAAAAATTAGTTTCAAGTGCGCACAGCCACCGAGATGTGGTTAGGTGTTGCTGAATGCGTCACTTGCTGGCGGGGTAAGTGTGCGCGCTCACACTTGGCAGTGAAGCCGCACACTACACCTCCCTAAGGTGGTGTACGTGCTAGCAGCAACGCACTGGTCTGCCACAGAAAAAATAACGCTCTATGGCTTATTAGGAACAAAAATCGATCTGGTGCAAAAACAAAAAGGAAACAGCACCTCAGCTAAGCCTCTGACTGCAGCTGTTAGCAAAGCTGAGTGAGTAAGCTAAGCTATGAGGTCCGTCCTGTGTGCACTCTAAGGCTTCTCCTTCCTTCCCTCCCTGCCTGCCTGCCTACACAGCACTACTCCGTCCTCCTCCTAGCTCTCAGAAGAGCTTTTTGGGTTAATATAAGGAATCTTCCCTACACTGACAATCCCTGATCTGCTCCAGCATATATCTCTCTCTCCCTATACTAGGTCAGATCGTCTCAGGAATGTGGCCAAAATGGCGGGGACAAGCCTTATATACTGCCTTGCCTGTCATAGATGACATAGGCATCACGATGGACAGCAGCCAATCATAGTCCTGACACAACCAACTTTGCTATGCCATTACTGACTATGATAGGCTATCTTCACAAGTTTTCTGACCTAACACGCACGCTGTGCTGACTCGGAACATAACAGATTCTGTATTCGAGAGTCCGACTCCCGAATACAGTATACAGGACTCGGAATCGTAGACTCGTAGGACTCGGAATCGTAGACTCGCTCAGACTCGCTGCTGACAGCGGGTATCTGTGAAGAGTCAAGCTTATTGACATTGAATTCAATTGGACTCGTCACTGTGCGAGTCCAAGCTGGGAGATTCGCCGAGTAACGAGTCCTGCGAGTACCTTCAGAATCGCCGAGTCCCGAGTCCTAGCGAGTAGACTCGCCCATCCCTACTCACGATGTGTAATCCCGAGCAATCCGGTTACCGTATGCTTTGTTCATCCCTGCTGCCGCAGGGATGAACAAAGGGTTAATGTTAATGATAGATGTGGGAAACATGCCTCTAGGGGGTGCCCACCCTCCCTAGAGACATGCTGTCCACACAGGACGGCATGTGAGGGGTTAATATGTTCAATTATAGTATTGCCAGCTATTGTCGGCATTTACAATTTTCTGAATGAAACCCGGCGGCTCCTCTCTGTGGAGGAGATACAGTACGTAATCTTTGTACTGTATCAGCCGCTATCCATGGTCCTGAAAGCTTTAACCTTAGGTCTATGGCGTGGCACTGCCATAATGGGCTCCTATGGGCTGCGGATCCTGATCCAGTTTTGAGCATTTTTACAGCTCAAAACCGGATCAAGATCTGCATTTGCTACCGCAAATGTGACCCTAGCCTAATACATGTATTTAAGATTAAACTGGATTCTAACATGTTCTGGCGAATTGTCAAAGGTCACATCAGCAGATGATCAAAATCAGTCCAGATCTCCACTTGGCTACCTCTGACCTCTACTTTAAAGTAGTTTTCCAAGTAAGTAATAAAAAGGCCACTTTCAGATAATTAAAATGTCAGCCCATCCTAATCATGTTTCAGTGTGCTGCAGTCTGAAGAAACCCAGCTCCTGAGACCTATGTTGATTGGTTATGTTGGTGACTTGTCTTTTCTTAGGCTGGGTTCACATTAGCATTCGGAAAGCAGCATAACAGAACACAGCCAAGCGCATGCGCACTGTGTTCCTATGTTTAACATGGGAACGCACAGTAGCTGCCGAGATCACTGATTGGCTAGCCAGGCACCACACAGATTCTCCGCTGCGTTCACATCAGTATGGCAGCGTTTGCCCTGTGTTTACGTCTGCATGCCCTCTGCATGTAGACACAAACGCAAATGTGAACCCGGCCTTACTCTTTGTCTAAACTTGAAGGAACAGGATCATAAGCACACGTACCTGTGAGCTGCCAGAAAACTGTGTGATGGGAGAAGAAATACATCTTCTTGGCTAAGGCTAGGGTCACATTTGTGGTTTTGTTTTCAAAACCGGATCCGGTTTTGACCATTAAAAATGCCATAGGCTGCAATAGAAAAACCAGGTGGCACTTAATGCCATCCAGTTATCGCATCCGGTTTTACAGCCTGCAGTAAAAATCATCAGGCTGCATTTTCGGAGCGGTTGAAAAACCCTTTTTTTTTATAATGGCAACCAGATCCGATACCGCAAGGTTCATGAATGTACCTTACGGTACCGGATCCGGTTTTTGGTGCCACAATATTTTCTCATCCATTACTGGATCCAGATCTGCAATGTGATGGCAAATGTGAAGGCACATGGTAATACCGCATCCGGTAATGTGACCCCAGCCTAACTGAGCACAAAGGATTTTTTCCTCAGCCTCTGTGCTCTGTCAATTGAAAAGATGAGTTTTCCTTCAGTATGTGTAGTTATATTCCTGCTCCTTTCAATTAAGATACAGGTCTCAGACAAGAACTTATGGGTTTTTCATGACAACACCTCTATACGGATCCCCAGGGAGTCACTTAAGTTACTTCACACCATACTGATAGTGTTCAAATGCCTCATCCTGGCACAATGGCTAGAGAGAAGACCTCCTAATGTGGGCCAGTTGAGGAGGGAATTAGGCTGCCTTCACATTTGCGTATGGGAAGGCAGCGTATTGCTGCGTTCCCATACGCAGTCAAACGCATGCGCACTGCGTTCCTATGTTTAACATAGGAACGCATGGTGCCTGCGTTTGCTGCGTTCGGGTGCGGATGCGGACGATATCTGCTGCTTCCGGTGTCCAGCATCCGCACCCGGGACGCAGCATGTTGGGTTTTTTTGTGCGTTTGGGGAGCTTGGACAATCAGCAAGCGTCCCCAAGCGTACAAAAAATGCATTGGCTTCAATGGGTCCGCAGTGTCCTCTGCATGACACCGCAGGAGAACGCTGCGGACCCATTGAAAAATCTCCCAGTGGCCGCCGGTGATGTCACAGGAGCTCACCGACGGCCACCGGGAGATCAGCTCAGCCTCTGCTGTCCTCCTTCTCCCCGCCGCCTGTAATCTCCTAGCGATGTCGGCGGGGAGAACAGCTGATGTGAGAGCTGTTTGAATCTTCCCGCGCCGACATCTCCTCTCAGTGTCGGCGCGGGAAGATTCAAACAGCTCTCACATCAGCTGTTCTCCCCGCCGACAGTCCCGGAGCTT
Source organism: Allobates femoralis (assembly GCA_033576535.1). Lineage (NCBI taxonomy): Eukaryota > Metazoa > Chordata > Amphibia > Anura > Aromobatidae > Allobates > Allobates femoralis. The sequence continues at coordinate 268,321,331 of JARQOC010000003.1, forward strand.
ACCGGCGGCCGGGGGGGGCGGAGATCTCCGGCGCTGATCTCCGCCCCCGGCCCCGCCCCCGGACAGCGCCGATTGGCTGCCGGGCTCCATAGTGATGTGTCCGCAGGCGGACATTATCCGCTGCGGACACATCATTTGGACACTGCTTCTGACAGCGTTTGTGTCTGCATGCCATCAGCATGCAGACACAAACGCTAATGTGAAGCCAGCCTTAAAGGGGATAATGTTTCTTGAGAACGCGGACGCCAAGACTGACAAGGAAAATAAGATTGGGAAATTCTTTGAGATGTGGAGACACTTTATTCTGGGCCATCTCACAAGGAAGAGATTGATGAGGTGGTTACACCCTTCTGTAATACGTGATGGTACTATTTTGATGATTTGCAGGGCACATTTGGTGATCTACGGGTAGTGGTCGCAGCACGAGGCTGAATGATGTTATATATTAATGGAAATATCTGCAGAAGGGAGGGATTTTTGATGTCTTCTACCTTTCTGTTTATGTATCTTGTCTGCTTCTCATATGTTGATATGATATATTTCAATAAAAATTATATTTTAAAAAAAAGACACAGGTCTCAGGAGCTGTGTTTCTTCAGACTACAACTAGTGCTGACATCTAACTAGGAAAACCTGCCATTTTAGTTACCGTAACTAAAGGGATAAATTATTACATTCTTGGAAAATTCCTTTAAATCTCCATTAAAAGTGACATCCTTCTTCATTTCAATTCTCCACACAGGCATTGGACATGGAAGTCCTAGAGCAGATGTAATTTGGAGGAAGAGGGCTTGCTGTGTAGAGGTAAAGAAGAGCTTATAAAGAGCTGCATGGAGGACCAGATGGTAAACTGCATCAAAAGGACAGATAAGCATTGAGGTGAGTATTATTTTTTCTATATGTTTCTTCCTCTGTTTATTAGATTTTGATGCTTGTAGAGACCACAAATCATCATAAAGTACATTCATTTTAAATTAAATAAATTTGATATGACTTGAGTATTGAGACTCATGATGAGCAAATCAAATCCAAGTCAGATTTTATGAAATTAGCAGATCACTGCAAAGTTCAACAATTTGCGATTTGTTTCACACAAACGACAAAAAAATTCCCACAAACTTTTTACACATTGCAGAAGATTTCATCAGTCACAGGGGGCTAAAATGGCTTCAGGCACGACTGCTCGAGCTTCCCCATAATGGCTTCCAGCTATCACATGTGGCACCCCACTGGTCAGGCGTCACAGTTGGGGTACTGCACTCATAAAAGAGTGTGCGGTTATCCCGGTCACAAGGGAATGCAAGGTTTGTAGGAGGCTCCCACCCCAGCATTCTCACACTCGAGCCTAGGCAAATGGTTGGAGCCCAGTCCCTGGGAGGTGAGTTAGGGGAGGAGGGAGGTAGAAAAACGGCGAGTTCTAGTTTGCCCTGAGGAAAATAAGGAAAGGAGGCCCTGAGAGAGGAAAGGAGTCTCCGAGAGAGGGGGCCTGAGAGAGGAAAAGGCAGCCCAGGAAAAGATAGAGGGAACCCCCATACCGGAGCACCCATACTTCGGGGGGAACTCTGGTCCACCACGGGAAGCCGGCTCTGAGGATGCGGTGCAGGGAGTCTAGCCCCTGAGCCGCCAATTCCAGCCATCGCAGGTCAGTCTACCGGCCCCAACAGCCTGTCCATACAGCACGGCCACACCAGGATTGCCCACCTAAAGGTCGAGCACCCCCTACTTAAGACCTGGGAAGTCGGGAACTCATCAGCACCCCCAACAGGCCTGGTAGTAAGGGGGTAGTGCAAGGAAAGGAATCAGCAGCAGAACCTGGGATAGTCAAGAGAAGGCATACCATGGGAGACTCCGAGAGACGACCTTGCAGCCCGCTGTGACTACCCGGCCAGCTACCTCATGCAAAAAACTGTTTTCTACTGTGAACTGCGTTATCATCAGAACTGTTCCAGTAAAGTACCCGGGTAGAGCGACCGAGTGTCCATGTGTTTGTCTATTACTGCACTGCTGACAATGTACCTTCACTGACTACACCTACATCATCGCTGCACCCCTGCCTGGGAGGCCCAGCTCCATCTGCAGGGAGCTGTTCAATCAAAACTGCAGTACCATCGTCCTCCGGAGGTCTGAAGTGGCGCTGGTGTCCCATCACCAGAATCTGTAGGTGGCATCACGACAAACTACAATTATTCCCATTTAATTTTTCCCCTTTTTTAAAGCTGACCACCAGGGCCACGGGTCTGGGCCAGCCACCAGTGACATCCCAACCCCAGCTGAGGGCCCAGATACCCGAGTCCACATAAGCCTGGGGCACGTCACACACAGAGCATAGTATAGTTAATCATAGGAGGTATAGTAGCCTTGGCAGGGAATACAGTAGCCAGTTTAGGGTGATTTAGAAAAGGAAAATCTCATAATTCAGAGCTCAAAGCACAGCAATACATATAAGAAAAGACAGAAGTAGTGAAACAATAGGCAAATTATTAAGACACTGTCAAATTAATATAAGACACCATCTTATTTTTGGGAAAAGAGGATATCTGGTATCTTCTTTTCCTGAAAATAAAACGTTGTCTTAAATTAATTGTTTTCTCCCAAAGATGCACTATATCTTATTTTTAACAGATGTCTTATTTTTCCATGATCCCCATCATCCCCTTCAGGCCTCCAATATCCCCCTGCAGCCCCCATAATCCCCTTGCATCTCCCATCATCCCCTTGCAGCTCCCAATATGCCCTTCCAGACCCCAATATCCAAAAGCAGACCCCAATATTCCCATCATCCCTTGCTGCCCCTAATATCACCTTGCAGCCCCCATCATTCCCATAAAGTCTCCAATATCTGCATTATCCACTTGCAGCCCCCAATATCCCCATGCAGCCCCCAATATCCCTATCATGCCCATGCAGTCCCCAATATCCCCACCATCCCCTTGTAGCCCCTAATATCCCCATGCAGCCCCCAATATCCCCATTAAAGTACCTGTAGAAATAAAGAAACATGCACACACACTCACATACACTCTCACACACATGCTCACACTTTCACTGATCCACCACTGCATTCCAAGTCGCCGGGTGCCTCACTGAACTGTTTCAGCTGTCATAGATTTACAGGAAGGTGTCAGCCAATCAGACGCCAGCTGCCTGTAAATCTATGGCTTATATAGCACCATCATATTCCACAGCACTTTACATATTTACATACATGATAATAATTATCATTGCTTTCCCTATTGGGGCTCAAAATCTAAATTCCTTATTAGTAAGTCCTTATGAGGTATGAGTCATTGCACTCATGACTCATGCCAGCAAAATACTGCAGAAGATCATACAAAGATGGCTGCAGTCTTACTTTGATAAAAAGTTGCCAGAGGAACAAGCAGGATTCAGAAAAGGTAGAACAAAACATGTAATTGCTAACATGAGAATGACAATGGAAAATGGCAAAAAATACAACAAGGAGCTCTATTATTAGTTCATTAACTTCAACAAAGCCTTCAACTTTGAATACTATGAAGGATATTGGTGTGCCAAACCATCTGATCTGTTCATTAGGAACCTTTAGGGTATGTGCCCACAGGGCGTTTTTGCCGTGGTTTTCCTGCGGTTTCCGCATGCAGAAAACCATTGGTTTTATGTTAATGTATGCTAATCTGTTCCTGCGGTTGGGTTTCCCAGCAAAACCAATGTGTTTTCAGAAACGCTGTGCCCACACATTGGTTTTGCAAGTGTCAAGAACTGTCAAATACCTGCGCTTTTGGTGCGGATAGCAAAGAATGGACATGTCAATTCTTTTTTTGCGTTTTTGGTGCAGTCAATGGGAAAAACGCTGGAAAAACGCAGAATCAAAAACGCAGGAAAAACGCAACAAAAACGCAGTAAAAACACGCAAAGAACGTGCAAAAAACACAGACAATATCATAGCATTTCTCCTGTCAAGGACTCTAGGATCCTCAGGCTTTCCTGCGTTCATGACTGCAGCAAAAACGTCCTGTGGGCACATACCCTAACATTTACCAATAAGCAATTGTTTAAATGTCAGACAAGGATGCATCCTGTCACCATTTCTTTTCAATTTTTATACATAAGCTATTTTTAGGAAGGAGGGACTTGCCAAAAAAGAAGAAGGAATAAAACTTGGAGGAAGAATCACCAACAATCTAAGATACACAGATGATTGTAATAACTAGTATGGATAACTCAGGAATCTAATGGTGTGCGAGCAAAGACACGACTGAGACAAGATTTTAAGATGAAAGAGTCTGTATTTAACACTTGTGGCTGAAATCAAATGTGAAGTAAGCAAAGTTCATTAAATACGCAATAATAGTCCTTTTGTGAAGCCAAGCGAACTAACCTCTAGGAATAGTTCACACTGGGAGATGCTGATAGCAGAACAATCTATGAGCACAGTTCACACTGGGAAATAACAATAGCAAAACAGTCTATGAGCACAATTCACACTGGGAGATGCCAATAGCAGAACACTCTATGAGTACTGTTCATACCCAGGGAGACGCCGTACGGTAAGTCTCTAAAAACAAGTCCAGAACTTCATGCAGTGCAGTATTACTTAAGAATTATGTCCAGAGCACTGCTACTGCAACGATAAACAAACAGGAAAGCTGCTAAGAGCTTAAAAAGCAAACTGAGTATAAGTGACATGGGGTTGGCAGGAAGGAGCTGAAGCAGAAATACACAGCACTGAGCATTTTGATACAGAAGATGAACTGGTAGCATGTGTGGTAAGCTGGACATCAGACTGCAGACACTGGAAAGACCCAAACCAGAATTGGAGGAGCAGCAAAACCTGAGATACGACAAGGAGTAAGGGATCCAAGCAGAATACTTGAGAAAGTACTGAAACATGGACTGGAGCTTATAAAGGCAGGAAAGCAGGAACACATAGATAGGAAAGAGACAGCAGACACTATTTTGGAAAAGGGTGAGTAGACACAAAGGGTAATCTGGAAAATTGGAATCCTGACAATGATACAACACTGATAGCAACAAGCATAGATGGAATGAAGGACTTATTATGGAGTGTCAAGGTGTAAAGCTCGAACGTATGAATGGTCCTCAACACAAAGAAGACAACAACTTTGATGAACTGGAAATGGTAAAGCATCTAAACCTACTTGGTTCATTGATCACTCAAGATGCAGCAATGACACCAGAAGTCAATAGGAGACTATCTATGGGAAAATCAACAATGAAGTCACTGGACAAGGTCTTCAAATCAAGGAACATTTCACTCACAATGAAGACACGGTTCATACATAAGTTTGGTCTTTTCTGCAGTAACATATGGAAGTGAAACATGGACGATAAAGAAACAAGACAGAAAAAGAATGATGCTTAGAAATGTGGTGCTGAAGAAAGATGTTATCAATACCATCGATGGCAAGAAGTACAAGCAAATCAATTTTGGAACAAATCAAGCCAGACATGTCACTTATAGTAAGGATCACTAAGCAATGACTTGCCTACTTTGGACATATCATACAAAGAAAAAAATTACTAGAGAAGGACATTATGGTAGGAAGAATAGAAGGTACAAGATGAAGAGGAAGGTCAGTAACCCAATGGATTGATACTGTCAAGATAACAGCATAAAAGACCCTGGTGGACCTAGTTTGGCTTGCACAAGGTGGATCTTCCAACAGAGTGTTCATCCATCAAGTTGCCATGGCTCAAGATTGACCTGAATGCCGATAAAAAAAAATATATCTTTATAGTGTGGGAGAAATTGAAGATCCCAGAGGAAATCCACTTAAACACAGGAAGAATATGCAAACACCTTGCAGTTTTTGGTGGGATTTGGATCCAGGAGCTCATTGCTGCAAGACAGCAGTGCTAACCACTGAGCCACAGTGCTGACCATAAAGTCAACAACAGTTTAAAAAGGGAGTCCACTGGCAAATAATTGGAAAAGGACTCCAAGTGGTTTAGAAACTGAAATGATATTCACATCACTGAATCTCCACAGCTTCCATTCTGTCTGATACTTATTAGGTCCCTGCTGGTCTCTACTACTTGGTCTTAACTTTACATGCAGTGAATGCTTCCCAGTCAATCATTGTATGTTCTAATATACCCAGAAAAATGCACATTCAGCTCAGAGGAACACCAACTTATTTATATAGGAAAAAGAGATGTGTCAGATATCAGTTTACCTTCAGAGAACACAGAACGTTTGTTCACGAGTACAGCAGTGTATGAGACCAGCGACCAAAGTTAAAAAACATTCATATCCCACAGTGGGACTGAGTGAAAAAGTAAAATAAAGTGACATAAAATGTGTAAAAAGGTAAAAAAAAAAGCGTAAAAAAAATCTGATATTGCTGTGACCGTACTGACTCAAAGAATAAGTCGATCTAATTATTTTTACTGCACAGTGAAACGTGCAAAAAATATATATAAACAAAATAAGTAAATTACCGTACTTTTTTGTTCATTCTCCTTCTGAAAAATCTAAAAAAAAGTGATCCAAAAAGCTTATGTGCATCAAAATAGTACAAGCCAAATCTCAAACTCATCGCGCAAACAAGAAGTCATTGTACAGCTTTGTTTGGCGAAAAACTTATGGCTCTCAGAATACTGAAATGAAAAACTATTTATTATAAAATAGTATTTTTACTGTTTTTTTGTTTAATAAAAGCAAAACCTAAATAAAAACTATATAAATCTGGAATAGCACCAAACGGAAGAATAAATCTGCTTATCACTAATACCGCACTATAAGCCGGGCAAAAGTAAAAATAAGAACTATTCTTATACTGCTGTCTATTTCTTCATTTTGCCTCCCAAGATTTGGAATAAGGCTGCTCTCTCTGCTTGATGATTCAGACAAAACCCCCCCAAAAAAACTCTTATGGTACCTTTACACGCAGCTACAGGTAACAGGTTTTCCACAGGTAACTTACTGGTTGCAGTGAAATCATGGAGACATGGTTCCATTTGTACACAGCAACAAGATAGAACCATGTCTCCATGATTTCACTGCAGCCAGTAAGTTACCTGTGGAAAACCTGTTACCTGTAGCTGCGTGTAAAGGTACCATTATGGTACCTTTACACGCGGCAACATTTCTAGGGTGTCAACAGGTAACTTACTGGCTGCAGTGAAATCATGGAGAGATTATTCCATTTGTACACAGCAACAAGATAGAACCTTGTCTCCATGATTTCACTGCAGCCAGTAAGTTACCTGTTGACACCCTAGAAATGTTGCCGCGTGTAAAGGTACCTTTATGGTCCATTTACACGCGGCCACAGGAAGGTAGAAACCGGAAGGCATCGGACACAATTGTGCCTGTTGCCTTTAAAAGACCACGATGTGGCTGGTGTAAATCAGGACTTTCCTTCCTTCAGGGAAGACACAGGAAGGAAAGTCCTGATTTACACGGCACCACATCGTGGTCTTTTCAAGGCAACAGGCACAATTGTGCCCGATGCCTACCGATTTCTACCTTCCTGTAGCCGCGTGTAAATGGACCATTAAAGGCAGATGGAGACACTTTGAACTCCATCTTGCCTATCTTCTGGCAATGTCCCATCATTTCAGGCATCTGTTTACTGCATAAATATGGAACAACTACAGTTCTGTACACACCTAGAAAAGATAGACACCACTAAAAAAGATGCCAAATGGATTTAAAAGTGTCTCCAAGTGTCTGAATCACATTTTTGGTTGACTTAGGCTAGGGCCACACTTGAAGATTTTCCATGCATTTTTCACACTTGTCATTTGTGAAAAACGCATGGAAAAATGCACCGATAGGCCCCCATGCAAAAAACGCATGCCCCAATAGCAAAAACACATGTCTGAATGTACCATGCGTTGTTGGCTCAACACCAAAAAATACTGCATGATGCATGATTTTTTGGAAAAAGCACCCAAAAATGCAGCATGCTGTATTTTTTGGTGCTTTTTCAAAAACGCATGCATTTTTGTTAACATGGGGCCCTATGGGAAATGCATGTGTTTTTAAATGGCACTAAATGGTACATGCATTTTTGCATGCGTTTTTGCATGCGTTTATGCATGTGTTTCAAGGGTCCCCCACACCTATCACCAAAAACGCATGCAAAAACGCAGGCTGCCAAAAAGCACCTTAAAAAACGCATGCCAAGTGTGACCCTAGCCTAACATAAAAAACCCTGACATCAGTGCTCAGCTCAGAGTACAAGAATGTGATCCCAGCCCTTTATAAAAAGTAATAAAAAATTAGGAGCATTGTGGCTAGGAGTCTCCTCACTGCTAGCATGCAGGAATAATCTCCATAAGGAGAGTAGCTATTCCCTTGAACCCAATCTTCTTCACTCCTTTGGAGAGATTGCAAAAGTCAACTAAACAGTTCCTCATTTAATTAGAACCTGTCACCCCCCTGGTGCTTTCAAAAGTGACAACACCATTGAATGCAGCGTGTCTGCTACATTCAAGGAAGCTGTGTACTAAGGCTCTAGCCCGCCTGTACCCTGAAAAAAGCACTTTGAAAACTTTACAGTTAAGAGGTCCCATGGGTAGCTCTGATTAAGAGGTCCTGCTGGCACAATCCTCCCTGCCTCCTCCTTGTGTGTTCCGCCCCCTCTATGTGTCAGCTGCCGCCTCCTCTTGTTCTGGGTCTGCCCTCCTCTTCTGCACCTGCTCCCTGTGACGTCAGGCACAGAAGAGGAGGGCAGACTCTGAAGAAGAGGAAGCGGCAGCAGACACATAGAGGGGGTGGAACACACAAGGAGGAAGCAGAGAGGACTGTGCCAGCAGCCAGGACCTCTTAATCTGACCCAACCCAGGCGACCTCTTAAATGTAAAGTATGCAAATGCAAAGCGTCTTTTTTTTTTCGGATGGTGGGGGGTGGGGATAGATCCTTAGAACACAGCTTTCCTGAATGCAGCATACATGCTGCATTCAGTGGTGCTCTCACTTTTGAAAGCACCAGGGGGGGTGACAGGTCCTCTTTAAGGGTCTCATTCAATCATACATTGCATAATGTGAGGTAGTCATCTGTTGGTGGTAGAAATTGGTACTCTAGGAAACATTTAGAAAGTCTACTAAATGCAGCACAATCCATATGTAATACATCTATAGTGTGAGTATACCAGAGTAAAAGCCAATGGTTGTTGGATTTCTGCTTTGGCTCAAAATAGGAGGACCCTGAGGAGAGGTCCTGTTCGACGACATCCACATAGCCACGTACAACATGTGGACAGGCATATATGGATGACTGATTTAATAATTTATAGAAATACATCATGATACTTAAACTGTGGTTTGTTAGAATACAGCAGTTACAGTAGATGACATTAACAATAACAAATTATTTATTTTCATCAACAATAAATTACTCAGTAGTAAAAATACCTATTTTTGATACTTTTTAGCAACACAGAATTCTCATTGTTTACATCCTCTATTTTTTTTACACTTTATCCTAGTCAAAAAACCACAAGGACACACTTGCAAGGACACTCATTGTGACAAACCATGCTGTTAATTTAAACCTATGTTTTACTCGGTGTGAGGTATCTTATACATGTGTGTCCTACAAGAGTTGACTTTGCCTGTCCTCCAGGTAGACCCAGAGGGCAATGTAGGCAATAATGACCCATCTGTTCACTACTTACAGATAGGAACCTTCTAATGAAGATAGATGTGGGTCACCCTGTGCTGGCAGCCAACAGAGTGTTAATGAAAGCACCTAATGGTCACTTCTTTGTCACCTTTGACTGATTTATAACCAAAATACTTTATCCTGAAATAAAGAAGGGACAATCTTCTGTGCCATTCATCTTCCTGCAATGTGTTGTTCACTCTCTCACACTCTCATTCTTCACCAGACTTCTATCTCTATTCCTGGAGAATATGCCACAGTCACTTTTCTCACTCGGTGATGTACTACAACTTTGCTGTAACATGTCAGAAATTAATTCTTCTGAAACACCTCTGTCCAGTAAAATGAATGATCACACAGCTGCCGAGGATAAGGTCAAAAACACAATGCGACCAGAATGAAATCTTTCCATATAAAGCACAACACATTTGCCAGATAAAATGAAAAAGTCATTTTTTCCTCTATTTCACGCTAGTTATCTCTATACTTGTTCTATGCATCATGATCTGGAAGTGACTGGTGGCCACAAAATGTCAATTTACGTCCAACTATTAGTCACCTTCAACAAATCATTTCTGCTCCTTGAGACTCATGCATAGAGATTAAGAAAAGTACTTTGTCAGCTTCTCTCTATGGGAACCAAAGATTGACATCAAAGGAGTTTAAAGTTGTAATGGCAAATAGGTATGCGCTGAAATACATAAAAGTAAACCAACTGGAGATTTTGCATGACTGTGTCGTAGCATCCTGTGTTACATAGAAATCAATAGACATTATATGAAATAGAGTTGTGGAAGTATAGCTAAATCACAGAAATACAAGGTGAAATAAAAGAAATAGATGACAAATGGGAAATCCTATGACATTTCCTCATTTTGGTCAACATATTGGAACAAATGTTTCTATTTTCTTTATAATACATCTATTAAACTAATGCCATGTTTTAAGAATTTTACCCTTTTGAAGGATGGCATCGCTGGTATTATCATAGCTGCCCCTTTTGTCCATTCATCTATGCAACTCTTGAGCATGATTGGGTGAAGGGAATCCGTCATCAGGTTTTTGCCACCTTATCTAAGAGCAGCTTAATGAAGGGACAGAGAATCTGATTCCAGTGACGTGTCACTAACTAGAGGACTAGTAAACTTTCTGCCATGAAGTCTCCTCTGTATAACACTGACTCCACCACTGATTGCTAGGTGTTTGCCTATACATGGTGTACACAGAAAATTTCATTTAGTGTTGGAGTCGGGCTTTATTCAGGCTTAGCATTCAGATAACTTGTAGATCAGATAAAGGGGATTCTATCAAAACTGCAGCAATCAGTCAAGTAAGTGACACATCACTGTAATTGGGGTCCCTACCTGTGCATCATGCTACTCACAGATTGGACAGCAGAAACTTGGTGACGGACTCCCTTTAATATGATGTGCTTTATTTTGACAACATAGCAGAAATCAACCCGCACACTAGATAAGTTCAATTTTGTCAGATCAGTTAAAGAGAAGTGAAAGTTAGTCAGGTACAGTGACCAAAAGTATTGTATGTTTATAATAAAATATCTGTGTATATATTATTATATATATATTTATAGAGCACAAACAAACTGGGACTAAAATTCAGTCTCAACTCTGTCCCCTTCACGAGATGCAATGGTCACAATTCCTTAAATTACCTGCATGCAGGAAATCAAGATTTACTACTATCTATTATTTCCAATAGTAACCCCAATATATGACATTATTATTATTATTATCATTAATAAGTTTAGCAATATACTCACTTGATGAACACAGAAGTACCAGCCCGTTGGTAAGGCTCATTCAGAAACTACAGACTATGTACCAATCAGGTAACCTTACCAGCACACATATCATCCCACACCACTGCTGTAATAATAAAGGTGGGAACAACCAGAAGCAGAAATATCAAAAGTAAATGAAGTACCAAAGGCTGCAATGTCAAAAAATCATTGATAACAGCATGTCTTCAGTCTGATTGGGACATATTCTGTAATTATTGAATGAGCCTTACCAATGGGCTGGTACCTCTGTGTTCATCAAGTGAAGCATAGATGATACGTTTTCTAATGGTTGAAGATTCTATCATGTTTATTACATGATGATAATTCCTGTTCGTACAATTAGGGACTTTAGTACAAATACCCAGTACATTTAGATAAACTGCCGCTGGGAGCAGTATATCTCCTGTCTACAGAGATGCTCTAAAATACACACTCTAAATAGCAATATAATATTGTGTTTGTTGATGGTTTTCACAAGTGTGTGTCTCACTATGTTATGACTTCTTGATTGTTTAGGACTTCCCCTTCATGCCCCCCATTGATTTTATAGCCCGTATCCCATAGTAATAGCTGCACAGATCAACGTAGAGTAGGGCAACATAGGGCAAGTCGACGAGGAGTGGGGGTTCAATTTTATCTACACTCTGAACGGCACTGACCTTCGCCAATAGTAGGGTTGAGTCCCCCTCATCTACCAATCTTTTATTCACTATTCTTTGTGTATCATGTGGCATGCTCATGCTTTTCATTGTTTTCTACTAATAAATATATTTATAAAGGGACTCAAATACATCTTGGAAGACACTTAGAGGATAGTCTCAGAATGCATTTTTGACAACTATAAATTGTGTGTCACTCCTACACGGCTAAAGCCTATGCACTCAATGCAAGGCCTAGCTAAAAAATTTTGGATGGATTGCAATACATGCAGCAAGACATAGAGGAGGGCTCTGACTACATTTTTTGGGCAAATTTAAAAAAAGATTCTGACTTCTACACAGGTAAAGACCATGCACTCAGTGCAAGGGCTGGCTTAAATTCCAAGGAGGGATTGCAATACATTCTCCAAAAAATGTAGAGTGCAAGGGCTGCCAAAAATTATAAGGAGGCACTCCAATACACCCTGGGAGACAAGTAGAGAAGGTCCTTGGAAAACATTTTTCTTTTTACTATTTGGAAGGAATGGGAGTCCTAGACTGGTAAAGCCGATGCACTAGGTGCAAGGGCTGGAAAACATTTGTCCCTGGGGGGTATATGGTGAATATGTATATATATATATATATATATATATATATATATATATATGTACATATATATATTTGCGAGAGAGTAAAACATATGTAGTTGGGGATCATACACACCCTGGAAAAATTAAGAGCTTGAGTTGAATCATGACCTTGTTTATATGGTGGAGAAGGACATAGAACAGAAGAAAACGAGCACTGCATACCCTTTTTTGGGTGAGTAGCAGTGCATTGGGAATATGAAAGAAAAAAAGGAATATTAGAATTGATGTTATGTTTGGCTGCAGTCATCCGGTGGGGATGTCTGAGCTTTATTCATTTTCATAAGAGTCGGACATTATTAGGCATCCAGTGGCACTAAAAACCTGCTAAGACACAATACAATGCTAACAGCAGAGCAGGCCTTTACCTCCAAGGAGTAGAGGAACAGTTCATGCCACATGTCCAGCTTGGATACCCAATCGTACATCACAGGGAAATCACAGAGGATGCTAGTATAGTCGGCTACTCCATCACTGTCTTCATGAACTTTTTCTACCTTGCCTGTGTACCCCGTGAATCAGGGCCTGAGCTCTAGGAGGGTCACAGGAAAGACAGTGGGATGAGCCATTGGTGGCAGACACTTAACAAGCAAGACTTCTCTGTTGATACCAGAAGGTAGAATCTCCATCTCCTCTTCCCTCTCCTCCTCCTACTTCTCATCTTCAGACTATCCACACTGATCAGACAAGGAGCTGGTGTTGTTGGTACTTTCTGTAGCACAGGTAACCATTTCCTGTTCTTTTTCCTCCTCCTTATTACTACCAGGTTACTGCCATTATAGCACATGTCCATGCCCAGTTGTAGGTTCAGCGCTTACAGCCACAGATTTTTCAGTTCTGTTACATCTTTCAACAACTCGACAAGACAAGAGATGACAATTTGGAGATGGAAGATGAGGAGGAGGGGGTGCAGGAGCTGATGGAGATGGAAAGGGAAAACCTGATGGAGCTAGGGCCTGCAATGCTAGGTAGTGTTGGCACATGTTCAATGCCAGGGTCCATCTTGGTCTCACCCTCTACAAGGTTCACCAAGTGTGCCATTAGGGAAATGTAGTGTCCCTGGACACAAGTACAGTACTTTTCCACGTGTTTTTGGGTAAGCGGACCTTCCCAGTCACTGTATTGGATAGAGCATGGGTGATGTTATGGGATACGTGCTTGTGTAAGCTGAGGACAGTACATCGGGAGAAATAGTGGCAGCTGAGGACCAAGTACCGAGAGACGGCTGTTGCCATGAGGTTGCAGATGACTTCAGTGTCCACAAGCACAAATAGCAATATTTCCAGGGAAAGTAGTCTGAAAATGTGACTGTTTAATTTTGGGTCTATGGGTTGGGTGGCTGAGTATTTCCGCTTGTATTATATTATAAAGCCTGGGATAACGACAGCTTAATGCTGTGCTAAGACAAGGAAGTGGACCTGATTGCTGATGGTGTTTGTGATTGTGCATCAACAAGTGCAGAGTGAGACGCATCTGTGCCTGTGTCCTGGACAGGGGATTGGCAAGCACATAGCACAGGGGAAGAGGCAGTGGTGTCACCAGCAGACACTGATTGTGCACCCAGGCATTCAACCCACCTAGTTTGGCGCTTGGATAACATGTGTCTGAGAATGCTGGTTGTAGTCAGGGTAAAAGTGGTCAGCTCATCTTGGAATTGCACAGGTTGCAAATCAGCATTTTCTTGTCCTCCACAGTTTATGTAAAAAAGCGCCAGACTGGGAACACCTAACACTCAACATTTCACCGTAGCTGTTAACAGTGGCGTCTAGAGGACACTGATGCTGTTAACAGTGTTGCAACTGATACGGCCTATGGCCAGACTACCCCGTCTTGCCAGTTGGCCAGTCCGGCACCTACTAGATAGATAAACATAAAGCTAGATATAGGCAAGATCACTTCGGCCATGGAACTACACTTTATCAAGGTGTGAAAATACTCATATATATCCCCTGCTGGTTAATTACAGAGATAATTTATCATATCTCAAAAAATCTGTATTGAATCTGAAAACGTCTCAAGAGACTGTAGAGTATTACCTTTGGGACTGTGAAGACTGGCACCTTTACTGATCAGCCTAAATCTTCTTTAGAAGTGGCAGATAACAGCATTGTATGTTTCTTATATCAGGTTAGTACTTGAGCATGTTTTAGCTGATTAGCTGGCGGATGCCTGACCCTAATGTCATTTTGATGACCTATGCTATGGATAGGTCATTATTTAAGTCCCAAACTATTCCTTGAAAGCACCACTTTAGCATTGTTTATGTATTGCTCTAGTGGTGCTTTAAATGCAAGTCCCCTGAGACCTGTCGGATTTTCACGTTCTGCTGCTTCGCTCCAGTCGGAGGGCGATGAAAAATAACTAGACAGCAGCTGCAATGTTTTATGGAATGCACCGGAGGTCACTTTTCAATATATCTCTAAGGGCTCCTGATTTTGGCTTTCGTAGAGATGCATTGAGTGCCTTTGACTTAGCTCCTGACTTCGGGCCAGTCAGAAATTACAGGCACAAGATGGCACCCTGGGACAGGAGGTGGCTCGGTAAAGTATGAAAATGGCAGAAGGTGAGCATAAGACAGGTGGTGGGGGCTTACATTTAAAGCACTACAACTGTGGTGAAAAGAAACTGAACACAGTAGTGGTGCTTTAAGGTTTCATCATCAGGCAGATAATAACTTTGGATAGCTGTCATTAATTTGCCCATAAAGAGTGATTCTTTTTGGCTATTTCTTTTAAGTTTGGTTATGCTTTGTGCGATTTTTAATAATACTCAGGAATACCTCTGTATATATGGAAGACACTCTGAAAATAGTTAAAGATATCAACACTATGATTATTGAAAACTCCCACTCTGCCCAGGTCAATCATTTTCTATAAATAAAGTAGGTATGACCTGGCTCGACCACTTTGAGGTGCTCACGGGAAAATAATATACTGAGAATCAAATATAATAGCCCTGGCACACTCAGTTGAGTAAAAGGAAGTCTCAAAGTTGTTTCTTTTTGTTGCTTTTATTGTGCAAAAATAAAATTCACAGTCCCACGTTTCGGCTCAACATGAGCCTTCTTCAGGGTTATTGACTAAATTTGATATACAAACATAAAGAAATATTACAATGTAATAATAAAGAATCATCATATGAGTAAAATGACAAGTTGAATATCACTGATGTCTTTCTACTTCGTGCAAAATAGAAGGGTTTTTATTAGTGCGCAAAAAACTAAGGAACGAAGTGCGGTGCATATGTGCCAGTGTGTGTGAAGTAACGAGGGAAAAGAAAGGAAAATTGAAAGGAAAAGGTAGAACAAAGAAGGAATAGGTAGGTGCTAGGGTGGGTAGAAAAGCAAAAGATTAGGAAGAAAATAAGAGAAACGATAAATAATCAAGATTGGTAGACAGTAGATATCTACAAGAGTGTGTAAGTGTACTCCCTAGAATGATAGATATGGGGTAGACTACTTTTGTTCGTCTGGTTACAGTATTTGATGCAATTGAGTGGTCACAATAGTTTAATGCAATCCTATGCTACCTATATAGAGTCATAAAATGGAGTTAGATGGATATAAGGTTGCAGTATACCAGATATGCTGGGGGTTAAACCCAGTTAGGTCTGGGGGGTATAGTATGATATATATAGCTACCTGACCCTAGTGGCCATATGCTTTAGAGCACAGTAATGGTAAAACAATAAGGATGTTGTCCACTTTATAATGTTCTATATATGTATTTCTATATGTACATACTATGTAACCCGGGGCTGGGTAGATCTAGGTAATATGTTTTATATTATTATGTAACAGTAAAAGCATATGCTGGTGGATGCTGTATCAGGCGTATAAAGTTTTACCTTAGTAGTTTTGAATACAAGAGGACCTTTACGGTGCAGTCTTAGTTTTTGTAGAAGGATCAGAGCTACTGGTATAGACCACTGATGAGAGAAACATATTGATATGAATAGAAGGTATAGAGAGTTAAAGAGTTAAAAAGTAATTAATGGAGTCACATACCCGTAAGTCATGAGAGGCATATGACTCCTGTCCTGCAGGGAAAAGAAAGAGGCAGGTAGATGAAAACAGAGTTTGGAGGGGCGCTCCGGAATAAACCGGATGGGCAGCGTTACCTTGTGTCCATGTCTTGTCTGTGTGGAGGTCGGGAGTGAATGAAGCAATGAGCGGCGGTGATTTAAGCCAGCCGGCACTTCCTCATTGGGCGGGGTGTGGTGAGAGCATTTTCTATAGGCTTAGAAGAAAGTGGGCACATGTATTGGACTTTCAAATGACAATTTTGACACTTTTGCATTTTGATTTTTCAGCTATATCTTTAATTCCTGCAATAACCCTTATAAATGATCTTAAAGAAAATTTTTAAATATATTCTTTCCAATATATTTAAGCCTAATGGAAACAATCTGCACACTACGTATCCTATGCTCTAAATGCACTGTAATGTCATGATCTAATGTCAGCCCAGCACCTTACAATAAAACCCTGTGCAATAATCCATCATTCAGCCCTAAGCTTCTCTTATGTATAATGTCAGTGGTTTTCTTCAGGATGAAAAAAGGTAATATAAATTGGAAGTAACTGATCTTGAAAAGCTTTGTGTTGCCTAAAGCTACAAATGAGGTTTCTTAATCATTTCAGAACTAAGAAGTAAAATAAATCATGTATGAGGTCCAAATCCATCTAGCAGGTACCTCAAATGTTTTTGGCCTCTGAATATGGAGCAATTGCAGGTCAAGCGCAATAGTTACTAAACTCTGTAACATATGGCAAGTTTAATATACAGGTCTCAAAGTGACCCTTTGATGTATATAAGAAATGCAAGCAGAAGGTTCTCGTCACAATCAATGTACATCTGCAGTATTCAGACTCGGCATTCCCAGTGCATTAAAACAGCCATAAATATGGTCACTTTACTGTAATGCTGTCTATAAATCTGCATGGAGTGGTTCTGTATACAGCAGAGTTTATGATTACAGCAATATTAAAGGCCTAAAGTATGTAGCTAAAGGAGAAAAACAAATCAATTCAAATTTAGTAAATACATAAAGTGCATCTGATGTATGTGCAAATGTCCTAATTGGTAATGTGAACAGTAAGAATAAAGTGCAGGTACGATATAAACCATCCAAAATGTAATTGCAATGCATTTACTCCATCTCTATGGATTGGTAAGGTGAGCACTGGGTATTTCGAGGTGTTGCTCCAGATAATCGATAGTGTTGTGTCCCACGACTTGGGAATTGATCAGTGTTGTATTGTCATTGTGTAGTTTTTGTTAAGTTGCTATGCTATATGGTTGTCCTTCCTCTCTCCCTGCAGCTGCTCTGATGGCAGTAACTGCCCCCTTCTTCCCCAATTCGTGTGTGTTGGCCTTTTTGTTTATATTATCTATATGCCGCTCTGGTTCATAATTGTCTTTTTTACCTACTGTAACTATGCATATTCCCAAGAATTCAACTGGGAAATAAACCACTTCTTCTATTCTCCTGGGAGAACTTCTGGCAAAAATATTGCAAAGTATAAGACTGACCCAAGCTTTTCTTATGGAGAGCCCAGCGGCCCTGATCCATCTCCTAAATTTGAGAGTAAATGTTTGAATAACAAAAACTGCAGAGGTCCAGTGTCAGTGAAAATGACTGAGTAGCTGGGGCATTATAATAAAGTATGTCAGTCCGTCAAAAGCTTGCTTTGAGGCCAATTATGGATTGATAGATGAAGATAGCAGAAATATCTTGTAAAAGTACAGAAAACCCCTAGAGAAGGATGCTAGGGACATGTGGTCCGACCAGGACGTCCAACCAAGGACAAAGTAAATGATGCCCTTAGTCCCATCTTGTGGGGAATACTGCTGTACAGTGCCTCAACATCTATTGAGTCTAGCTGTTGAGGCTCCGTACAGCAATAGACATTTTGGCAATTGTAAAACTGAGGGTGTCATTTATTTGTTTCAGTGTTCATTCCCCATGGATTACGTTGGTAAACAAAGAGACCCCTAAATAAGTGAATAGGGGATCACCTGGGGGGACATAAGAAACGCAAAAGACACTCCACGTCATGTGAGAGAGATACATTGGGGAGACATCAGATGCTTTGACTTTCATGTAATGGAGGTAGTAGATAAATCCATCAGGGGAGGTAACTGGGACAAAGAGATCCTTAAAAAATAAACTAGGTGGATCTACAAGATGGGGTCAGCAGGGGCATGTGGTTTAAATGAGCAACTTACATATACACCTTTTCTGTAGAACATGATTTACTTTGTCCTTGGATGGACGTCCTGGTCGGACCACATGTTTCTAGCATTCTTCTCTAGAGGTTCGTTGTACCTTTACAAGATATTTCTGCTATCTTCATCTATCAATCCATAATTGGATCAAGGATGGTATAAAGTATATTGTGTCATCATTGTATGTGATTCACCCACGGGTCTATGGGAACTCGGAACCCGGGCATGTAGTTGGAGGGATGTCACTGGTGGCCCGCCCGGACCTGTAGCCCTGGTGGTCAACAGAAAAATTGGTAAAAATAAAAAGGGATGAAAAGAATAAATGTTTTTTGTGACGCCACCTGCAGTTTCTGGTGAATTCACCAGCACTGCTGTCAGACCGCCGGGGATGTTGATATTGCAGCTTGGGTGATATGGCTCACTGAAGGTGGAGCCAGGTCCCCGGAGCAGGATAGGACTGTGGTCGTGGTGCTGGATGCGGTCAGCGCAGCTATGCAGCACTTGGTGCAGAAAGGAGACACAGAGGCCTTGTGATTCTATACTGGTACTTTACTGAAACCGGTTCAGATGGCACTTCAGGTTACAGTTTACACAGTTTTTGAATGGGTAGCTGGCCGGGTAGTCACTGAAGAGGGTAAAGTCTCTTTGAGGCTCCTGTAGTATACCTTCTTTTGTCTTTCTTATGTCCCGCTGTTCTGACCTGCACCTCCTCACTATCCTTGCGCTGCCCTGCATAGCCTGCTTGTCTACTAGGCCTGCTGGGTGATATGAGGTACCCTTCTTCTCTCTAAGGGGCTCAACCCAGTTTGGTGTCCCTGGTGGGGCTGCACGTTCTGGACGGGGGGTAGGGGCTGATATTTCGGCCCTCAAGTGGCTGGTGTAGACGGCTCAGGGGTGAACTTGCCTGTACCGTGACTCGGAGCCGGCACTCCATTGGTGGACTAGGATTTCCCCAGACCTGTCTGGGGGTCTGGCACTGGGTTTCCCCTTTCTTTCCTTGGTCGCCTTTTCTTCTCATGTGCCCTCCCTGGGAGACCCCTCTAAGGCTCCCTCCTTGCTTCTTCCCTCAGTACGGACTAGATCCACCTGACTGACTTCCCGTTTCTCCTTACTTCTAACTCTCCTCCCCTCGGGACCAGTTACCCTGGCAACTGGTTGCCAATTGGTCCCCTAGTCTAGGTGTAAGGATGCCGGGATGGGAGCCTCAGGTTGACCTTACACTCCTCAATGACAGGAATACTGCACACTCGGTTGTGGGTGCAGTACCCCTACTGTGGCGCACTGACCAGTGGGGCACCACATATGACAACACTATTGTTTGTCCACATCTGATGACCTTTTGATACTAAAAAACACGAACCACTTATGTATTTGTTGATTGATATAAAAGTACAAACACCTGCCCACACATCTACCCCAGTTGTTTATGTAGGATGTGCCTTCTGCACCATATTTGTACATTATGCGTGTTTCCATATGAGCAGTAAATGCCTCCTGCCCTGTATTGTTATCAGTCTACAGTAAGCAATTGAGTTCTTTCTATTGTTATCCTGGATAGGCTCCATCTAAAAAAATAAGAATGTGGCTTAATATAGAAGCAGAGTGTATGGTGGTCTATATATGTATTGTACCATGGACACATGCGGATGGAACCATACCATAGCCTACCATGTTGCCTGGGGGACTCTTTTGTGACCGGCCGGATGACGCATTTCCGGTTGATGACATGTATAGGGGAGGAGTGATACGGCGTGGAGCATACACCAGTGCCGCCCTCCCAGCTGGCATTATTGTACTAGGACATAAAAGTGAGCAGGTGGGACAGGTGGGGGCCGCCATCCATTGAGAAATTTGAGAAGGGGGAATTATCATAGCCTCTCTCAGGCGCCCCAGGGCTGGAGAACAGGCCCTGTACCAAATGAAATCACTCCTGATGAACCCATTAAAACAACTAAGATGGGATAAATGCGTCGAGTGTGTAACCTCAGGACTAAGATAAGTACATATGTGATCTATATGTGATTGAAGTGTATCTCTCACCCTGCTGCCTTTGGTTAGCTACTGACCAGCCAAGGAGCCTATAAGTGGGGAAAAGTGTTTGATTTCCCAGATTTTGGGTTGAATACTGCACCGTGACATATATTGGTTTTGCTTGTATATTGGGAAATAATTTTTAGGGAGGTTTGAATAAGCTCCTTTTTGTTGTCAGATGAATAGATAACAGTGATTGATTATTCATTTAACCAGCATTATCATTGTTGGAATGTGAATAGATGATGTTTTGAGCAAGTTTCCCTGACACCCATAATTTACATTGATAGTGATTTCCGCATACACATCGCTGATGTGCCCAGGGTGGTTTTTGCTGAGTTGATTACCACCGAGTTACAGGGATAGACCCGGACCCTGAGGATCGATTCTCTTTTTCCTGATCCCTCAAAGGTTTTTCACATTAGGGGGGTTAAGGTGAATGATGAGTGACTGGCCCATCCCAGGGACAGGGTAAGGTCAGCAGGGCTAGCCGCCGCTGTACGGGGACACCAGGGTTTTTTTACATGTAGAAAACTCTGTTGCAAGGCAGAGCGAGCCAGGGAAAGAGCAGGGTCATTTATATACCCTTTTCCCCTTGTGTGTCAGTTGTTCGTCTGTATAGAGTAGGACATATCAGTCCTTTTTAAATAATTTAATAAAAGTTATATTTTAAGAAGTAATACCTCAGCATGAAAGTACAAAGTTGTAAGTGATTAAATAGGCACTTTACACTTAAAGGGACTCTGTCACCAGGTTTTAGCCATCTAATCTGAGAGCAGCATGATGTAGAGACAGAGATCCTAATTCCAGTGATGTATCACTTGCTAGACTACTCCGTGTAGTTTTGGTTAAATCACTGTTAAATCATTTGGAGATTATCATTAGAGGACTACTCAAGTAGTCTAGTCATATTTAGGAGCTGCCAAATCTGTAGCAGAGTAAACAGTGATTTTATTTTAATGACAGCAAGCAGCTCAGTAAGTGACACATCGTTGGAATCAGGGTCTCTGTCTCTACATTATGCTGCTCTCAGATAGGATAGCAAAACCCAGGTGACAGAATCCCTTTAATGAGCTGTCATGTTGTGGTGGTTATTCAAGTCATCTACTGCATATATAAATTCTGACATTAAAATATTACATTTTATGACCTTATGAACAATAAGGAAAAGTAAAAACACTATGGAAACTTCCCTCGCTAACGCACTAGATTGCAGTAGACAATGTCACATTATTTTATCATCATATTGTGATTATACTTTTTGGAGATAGGTTGTTCTGGACATAATGTAATTTGTATTTGTAATTTTTCCTTTAAAAAATAGATTTTATTCCTGTCTTGACAAATTAAACTATTTTGTTTGCAGAATACAGACAATAAATGATGCTTGATGCATTAAAATTACTTTACAATGAATCTCCTGCCACCTAGTGGTAACTTTCAGTAATACATTATATTCTTTAGGGCTGAATGCAAGCAGGTATAATATCATTCTGCACTGTGCTGAGAGGCAGGTATCATATATCCAAATGCTTTAGAACTGAGCTATGATTACTACGAATGACAATCTCTTACTTTATTGTTGCTTTGTGTTAAAGATGGTAAAATGAATTAAACTGGTTCATAATAGACCACCAACTAGGAGGACATGCATTTTGGAGAATAAATGGAAATAATATTTTATAGATTTGTCCATGTGTATACAGGATGTAATATCAAGTCAAGTAATTATAGAAATAGTCAGGGAAAGAGCATTATGGGAAATAAAGCTCAATGATATATGCAGATTGCAGTACAAGTGGCCACAGTCTGATAATATTGCAGGCAATAGCTAAATGCACTACTGCTCATCATGTAGAGAGACAAGAGCTTAAATAGTGATGCATTGTACTAGAGAGTGATTTTTTTTACATATCGTGGCTAATGTGAATATGCGTGTAATTGTGCATGCGTATATGAAGATACGAAGGAGGTGGACGCCCAGACACAAGTCTTGCACAAGGGCTATTCATTGTCAGTGTCATTTGCTGATGGTTAGAGAAAAGTTGGGATTGAAGAGGTGTATCACGGTCCGCGCTGCTATACCCAAAGAAACACTCACATGGAAGGCAGGATTTCAAAAGGGGTTTCCAGGTGAGTGGATCCATAGCACCACCTTTACACTTTAGTGTCGCTAGTGATAGGGTACTTGTGGCGCCCCTGCGTCCCCTGCGTCCAGGAGGCCACAAAGGGAACTGCAGCCAGGCAGGTAGGACATTGTTGCACACCAACACCCTCACAGCCCACACAACCCACGTGTAGAAGGAGTTAACATCCAGCCCTGAGATTAGAACTCTATGAGATCGAGGGGTGGTGGATCAGAGGAGTGGGTTGGGCACACACGGAGTCAGGTGACTTGACAGTATATAGTGAGGGGGAGGAGTGAAGGAAGTTAGTAGGTCGAGGTAGGCTGAACAGCAAAGACCCAGGAATAGGCCGATGTGAGCTGAGATGTAAAGACAGAAAGACAATCACACGTCCTGTGAGTGCAAGGCTAGGAGCGCAGAATCCGTACTGAGCCAGTGTGAGCCAGAGGGGAGAGAAAGCCCATCCGACGCTGATGCCACCAGGAGTGTGACAGAACAGAGAGGGATGGTGGAACCCGGGCCCTAGACAGCAGCTGAAGCCACTGACTGCAGGCGGAGTAGCCCTCCTAGTATACCGAGAGGAACAGAGAGAAGGAGCCTGGTAGAGCCTCGTGCTGAGGACTGCTGGAGGCTGGGCTGAGTAGAGTGTCGGCTCTAGAGGGGACCGCAGTTTACCCGGAATCCCCAAACAACACGACGGGGGACCACAGCTCCACGTTAGGGTCCCCAACCCAAAGGACAGGCAGCTCAGTGACAACCCGGAGGGCCCACGAGGGGTCCGAGTCACTGCCATACTGTCCAGCGCACCACACACCACCCGTACAGACGGAGACCGTAGACAGCCCGGAAAGGACACTAAAGACTGTGTGAGGGGTCACAAAGAGAGAGGCCTGGCTGCAGAGAAAAGGGAACCAGGAAAGGGAGAATGCGCCCGTGTGCTAAGAGCTGTAAATGCAACTGACTTGTAAACTGCTTGAAGGACAAAGAGTAAAAGACACGGAAAACCCTGAATTGGCCTCTCTTGTCAGTCTCTATCTGCAGACTATTCCTCCCATACAGGTTGCAGCAGATTCCCACCTGCAGAGCTACAAGCCTGTCAGCACCAGCAAGGAAGAGAGATCCTGCAGCGTCTGCAAGTAAGTGTCCTGGACAATTCCACAACCCTTAACCCTTACTGCCCCGGGGGATACAGTTCTTCCCACTGGAACTATAACATCTCCGCTGCCACTCCATCACCCCCGGAGGTTCTGCAGCAGCGGCGGCCCCCATCACTGGCCGCATCAAGTGGGTGGCATCACGAGTGACATTTCCCCTGTAAATATTCCCCTTTATTTGCCGAGCCCGGGACACGGACCGGACCAAGCCACCCGTGACTTCCCCGGCACCATCCGGTCCGGCACCGAGTACCCCCGTGACGTGGGGCCCGACATACTATTGCGCCTCTTGTCCCCCACCCCTTTTGTTTTTACACAGTAATTTGCTGATGGTTGGCACTGTAAAAAGAAGAAGAAAAACCTTGATTTTTGTTGCATAGTATTTCTCAGAACATCATGGATGCACCACACTTGGAAACATTGAACACTGGGGGGTTGTAAATATCTGTGGGATTTCTACAAACTGTGTTGTAACTAAAGTATGATAGGCCCCAATGCAAAATTTGGACCTGGGCCCCCACCTGCATGTTCATCAAATGTATGTGCCCTTGTAGCAATCCAAATCCTATGATGACATACATTTTTGTGCCCCCTGTGTAGTAATGTTCATCATCATGTTATAATATCACCAATCCTAATCCTCTTCCAGTAATAATGTCCTCCACCTTGGGCCTCTTCCAGTAATAATGTCCCACATCCAGGGCCCCTTCCAGTAATAATGTCTCCCATCCTTGTATAATTTGTTGATAGGAATGGGTGTATCACGGTCCGCGTTGCTGTGCCACAAAAGATCACGAGGAAGACAGTGCTTCAATCAAACAAACTTCCTTTATTCTTCCTTTCCTACGCGTTTTGGAGCCACATCCAAGCTCGGATGTGGCTCCGAAATGCGTAGGAAAGGAAGAATAAAGGAAGTTTGTTTGATTGAAGCACTGTCTTCCTCGTGATCTTTTGTAAAGAAAAAACAACAACAGCTTGTAGTGCGCCTGTACACATGGGGCTGTTAACGGGCGGTTCTTTTGCGTTTAAACTCACCTGGTCTGGTTGTAAACCACAGCCCGTAGATAAGCTTATTAATATGAAGCAGCGGAATCCTCCGGTTCCGTCCTCGTGCTTCCTACGAGGTCTTCTCCGGGGAAACACTAGTGCCGGGCGGCGTCACGTGTCTAGTAAAGGGGCTGATCCAGCTGACGTCTTCTCAGGTCCTCTCCCTCCTCTGCAGCTCACTCCACCACTCTCCCCATAGGGAGTCAGAATGATACAAAAAGATGGAAGCGTGATGTATGTTTGGGCGCTGAGGTAAGGAAGATCTCTGATGCTGGCTTCTTTTCCGGACTTTATTAAAATAATTGCAGTTATAATTATTCAAGCTTAAGGCTCTCAAAACCCACGATGCATTTCGACGTGCACACACGTCTTTCTCAAGTGAATCTTGAGAAAGACGTGTGTGCACGTCGAAATGCATCGTGGGTTTTGAGAGCCTTAAGCTTGAATAATTATAACTGCAATTATTTTAATAAAGTCCGGAAAAGAAGCCAGCATCAGAGATCTTCCTTACCTCAGCGCCCAAACATACATCACGCTTCCATCTTTTTGTATCGTGATCTTTTGTGGCACAGCAGCGCGGACCGTGATACACCCATTCCTAACAACTGATACCAGTTTTTCCACGTCCAGTGGCAGGTGGAGGTCCAGCGGCAGCTGTGTTAGGCGCTCCAGCCAGTTGTGGGTTTACACAACCAAGCAAGGTGAGTGGTCATTACACATCACCGTTTTTCAACAAGTGTCATCATTGATAGGGCACTATTCTGCGCCTCGCTTTGACTCCTTTGTGTTTTACACAGTATCCTTGTATAATGTCATTCATACCTGGCCCCTTCCTGTTATAATGTCCTCCATCCTTGTACAATGCCCTCTATCCTGGTTCCCTTCCAGTAATAATGTTCCTTATTCTGTGGCTCTTCTCCAACAAATGTGAAAAACAAAAAACGATTCTTCTCTCCTTCCTTCACTCCTAGGATGTGCAGCGTCCTCTTCTTTAGCCAACACAGAAGCCATAAAATTACTTTAGCGTGCAAGCAATGAGCAAGAGCTGAAATCTATCAGAATCTCTTGATGGTTCAGTTTCTGGATAGATCTTGCCCATGGAATTGGAATTCCGGATTGCATCTACTGTACAATACAGTCTACAGTAACTCGTGATTATTAGAGGAAAATTAAGAGTCTGGCATAGCCTTTAAAGTGTGCCAGCCACCATAATTATTATTATTCATATATATATAGCACCTTTAATTCCATAGTGCTTTACATACATTTGCAACACTGTCCCCATTTGGCCTCAAAATCTAAACTTCCTATCAGTATGTCTTTGGAGTGTGGGAAGAAACCAACACAAACACAGGGAGAACACACAAACTTCTTTGAAGATGTCGTCCTTGGTGGGATTTGAACCCAGGACCCCAGTGCCGCAAGGCTGCAGTGCTAAGCACTATATAAATAGTGTCCACCACCATTGTGCTGGGTTTAGTAGCAGTCCTGCAATCAGATTAGAAGAGATCAGCTTCTCCACATACATCCACATTTTTTCACAATACACTCACAAACTTACGGTAAATGTATTTTATTGGGATTTTATGTGATAACCAACACTAAGTAGAAAGTATTTGTGAAGTTTAAATTAAATGATAGCTGATTTTACAAATATTTTAAAAATATACTGTAACTTTGAAAATTGTGATGTGCATTTGATTTCAACATCCTGTTGTCTGACACCCCTAAATAAAATACTGAGTGATCACCTAATTAGTAAACTGATTCTACCTGATACAATAAACCCCAGAAACGATATTTCTTGCACAGAGAAAGTAAATTTTTCCAACTTAGCTAACAAAGAATTTTCTCTAAGCTTTTGTAAAACAAAAAAGACATGTTCATTGTGTGAATCCAGATCAAGCAAAAAAATTATAATGTCTTGAAGATATACTACAATAAACCTTCCAATACAATTAGGAAATAAATAATTCATAATTTTGAAAAACTGCTGGCATATTGGTTAACTTAAAAGGCATGACTAGTTCTTCAAATAGAGCATCAGACATTGAAAATGTCATCTTTAATGTCTGTCTAAGGCCAGGGTCACATTTGCGGTTGGACCCTGGCCTGCCGGATTCCGGTTTCAACTTAGCAATTTTTCCATCACCGCATAGCGTTCCCGCTATGCGGTGCTTTAAAACGCTGCCCTTAGTTACCCGGTGTTTACCTGCACGACCTGTCACACAGGCAGCGGCTCGGAGTGCGGTTTACAGCGCCGCACAGGAAACCGTGTCTGCAACGTTTCCTGTGCGGCGCTGTAAACCGCACTTCGAGCCGCTGCCTGTGTGACAGGTCGTGCAGGTAAACACCGGGTAACTAAGGGCAGCGTTTTAAAGCACCGCATAGCGGGAACGCTATGCGGTGATGGAAAAATTGCTAAGTTGAAACCGGAATCCGGCAGGCCAGGGTCCAACCGCAAATGTGACCCTGGCCTAAGTTACAGGTTAAAAGGGGAATCCCGGACAGACTAAATACAAACCGCACCACCAGGCAGAACCCCAAGACACCCAGGCAGCCTTTAATTCCTACACAGCAATCTGCCCTTATTGCAAGATCCAGGGGGTTGCTGCCAATAAAAGGGTTGCAGTCCAGGAATAGAAATAT
Source organism: Allobates femoralis (assembly GCA_033576535.1). Classification (NCBI taxonomy): domain Eukaryota; kingdom Metazoa; phylum Chordata; class Amphibia; order Anura; family Aromobatidae; genus Allobates; species Allobates femoralis. The sequence continues at coordinate 268,349,271 of JARQOC010000003.1, forward strand.
TGGCAATCAGGGTCAAAGCCGAGAGGTCAGAAAAGCACTAAATCGTCAGGCCAGAGATTAGTATAAAATCAGGCAGAGGTCAATTCGGAAAACTGATAACACAAAGCAGGATAGTAACAAGTGAACCAGGGAATATATCTGACAAGCAGCAGATACAGTTGAAAGCAATGATGAGATCGTGAGTGGAACACTCCCTCTCTCATCATTCTACCCTGCTGCCTGCGCTCTTACATCTCATTATAACGGGGCACGATGACATCACTCACTACTACGCACCACTGTGCTAAGATGTGTAGAGTTGCAGGACACATACACAAAGGCCAAAGCAGTGAGGGAACCAAGGACAGGATTTTTGTTATTTTTTTTAAATCAGTGAGTAAACAATGGCCTAAAGACTATGACATTCATTAAAGGATATGGGGGCTTCTTTATAATATATGGCAAACTATGGAAACTGTATTATATTATATGGAGGAATATGGGGGCTGCATTATATTATAGGGAGGAATATGGGGGTGTATTATACTATAAAGAGGAATATGGTGGCTACTTTATACTATTTGGAGGAATATCAGGGCTGCCTTATAATATATAGAGGAATATTAGGGTCCATTATGCTTTATAAACACCTCACCACCTGTGCACTTGACCCCATCACCTGTACGCTCATGACACTCAGATCTACGTCTCTGGCCCAGATGTCACCTCTCTGCTGTGCAAAATCCCAGAGTGTCTATCAGCCATATCCACCTTCTTCACCTCCTGCTTCCTAAAACTCAATGTAGGCAAAACCGAAATCATCATCTTTCCTCCAACTCTTGTATCTTCCCTACACGACCTATCGATTGTGGTAAATGGCATAACACTCTCTCCCGCACCTGAAATCCACTGCCTCGGAGTAACTCTCGACTCTGCCCTGTCTTTCAAACCGCACATTCAAAGTCTTGCCACCTCCTGTCACCTCCAGCTCAAAAATATTTCCAGAATATGTCCCTTCCTCGGTCCTCAATCTACTAAAACTCTTGTACACACCCTCATCATCTCCCGCCTCTATTACTGTAACATACTCCTCTGTGGCCTCCCCGCTAACTCTCTTGCACCACTCCGGTCTGTCCTCAACTCTGCTGCCCGCCTAATCCACCTCTCTCCTCACTATTCCCCTGTTTCTCCCTCTGCAAATCTCTTCACTGACTCCCAAGTCCACAACAAATCCAGTTCAAGCTACTAACAGTGACGTACAAAGCCATCCATAACCTGTCTCCTCCCTATATCTCCGAACTAATCTCCCACTATCTTCCGTCACATAATCTTCGATCCTCCCAAGACCTCCTCCTCTCCTCCACACTTATTCGTTCCTCACACAACCGCCTCCAAGATTTCTCCCTAATATACCCCATCCTCTGGAATTCTGCGCTCCAACATGTCCGATTATCCACCACGCTCGGATTCTTCAGACGGAACCTGAAAACCCACCTCTTCAGAAAAGCTTACAGCCTGCAATGACCACTGTGCCACCTCACCACCACCAGAGCTGCCACACCCTGACTTTCTGTTTCCTCTCCAATATCCTGAAGAATGTAAGTCCGCAAGGACAGGGTCCTCTCCCCTCTGTCTGTCATTGTTAATTTGTTTACTGTAAACTATATCTATAATTTTGTATGTAACCCCTTCTCATGTACAGCACCATGGAATTATTGGTGCTAAATAAATAAATACTAATAATAATAATAATAACAATAATAATATTATGAGTAGATTATATTATATGGATGAATATGGGGACTGCTTTATACTATATGGAGGCGGCATTATAATACATTGAGGACTATGGTAGCTACCTTATAACACATGTAGGACTATGGGGATGCATTACTATACATGGAGGACTATGGGATGTGCATTATGCTACATGAAGGACTATTGGGGTGCTTTATAATATATGGAGTACTATGGGGTGCATTATACGATATGGAGGACTATGGATAGTACTTTTAATATATAAATGACTATGGGGCGTGCATTATAATATATAGAGGACTATGAGGTGCATTATACTATATTGAGGACTATGTGGGATGCTTTATAATATATAGAGGACTATGGGGTGTGCATTATACGATATGGATGATTAGTGCAGATGTTAGTCGAAGGTCATTTGAAGAATGTAGAGAACGGGTGGGGTGATAGACAGAGATGAGGGAGGAGATGTAGAGGGTGCTGCACTGTGAAGAGCTTTGTGGGTGAGGACAAGCAATTTGAATTTGATCCTTTAGTATACGGGCAGCCAGTGCAATGACTGGCACAGAGAAGAGGCATCTGAGTAACGATTGGCCAGATGGGTGATCCTGGCTGCTGCATTAAGGATGGACTGGAGAGGAGAAAGTCTGGTGAGGGGGAGGCCGCTTAATAGAGAATTGCAATAGTCAAGGCGGGAATGGATTAGGGCCACAGTGAGGATTTTTGTTTCCATGGTGAGAAAGGGACAGACTCTAGAGATATTCTTCAGGTGTAAGCGACAGGAGCGGACGAGAGATTGTGTGTGGGAGGAGAAGGAGAGATAGGTGTCAAACATAACACCCAGACAGCGAGCCTGCTGCCTAGGCGTTATCGTGGTGCCGCAAACTGAGAAAGAGATGTCCAATTTAGGGAGGTTAGTGGATGGGGGGAGCACAAGAAGTTCAGTTTTGGAAAGGTTTAGTTTCAAATAGAGAGCGGACATGAAGTTGGAAACTGCAGCTAGACAGTCATTGGTGTTCTTTAATAGCGCAGGGTTAAGTTCAGGGGCTGAAGTGTATAGTTGTGTGTCATCAGCATAAAGATGGTACTGGAAGCCAAATCTGCTGATGGTGTGTCCAATTGGGGCTGTGTAGAGAGAGAAGAGAAGAGGACCGAGGACTAAGCCCTGAGGGACCCCAATAGTGAGAGGAAGAGGGGAAAAAGTGGAGCCAGCGAATGATACACTGAAAGAGCGGTCAGAGATAGGAGGAGAGCCAGGAGAGAGCAGTGTTCTTTATGCCAATGGAATGCAGCATAGAGAGTAGGAGCTGATAGTTGACAGTGTCAAAAGCTGCAGAGAGGTCAAGGAGAATAAGCAGAGAGTGGTCACCATTACATTTTGCCGACAGAAGGTCATTGGTCACTTTGATGAGGGCAGTTTCTGTAGAGTGAAGGGGCGGAAATCAGACTGTAATGGATCTAGAAGAGAGTGAGCGGAGAGGTAAGGGTGAGGCGGGAGTAGATCAGGCGTTCCAGGAGTTTAGAGATGAAGGGGAGATTGGAGACTGGTCTGTAGTTATTTGTGCAGGATGGGTCAAGATAGGTTTTCTTTAGTAATGGAGTAATGATCGAGTGTTTGAAGGAGGAGGGGAAGATGCCAGAAGAGGGGGAGAGATTGAAGATTTTGGTTAGATGAGTGGTGACGACTGGAGAGAGGGACTGGAGCAGGTGTGAGGGAATGGGGTCAGTAGTGCATGTGGTGGGACGAGAGGAAGAGAGGAGCCTGGAGACTTCTTCTGGGTCAAATGTGGAGAGTGAACCGGAGGAGATGTGGGGAAGAATGGGGGGTGACAGCGCTTGGAGGCTGGGAGCTGATTTCCTGGTGGATGTTGTCTATTTTCTCCATGAAGTAAGAAGCCAGGTCATCAGCACAGAGGTCAGTGATGGGGGCCTGCACTTTAGGACTGGGGAGAGAGTGAAAGGTGTCAAAGAGTTTTTTTGGATTGTTGGATAGTGAGGAGACCAGGGTGGTGAAGTAGGTCTGTTTGGCAAGGTGAAGGGCAGAGTTGTAAGTTTTGAGCATGAATTTATAGTGGATAAAGTCTCCTGGTGAGCGGGTTTTCCTCCATAGATGTTGAGCACTCCTAGAGTATTGCTGGAGGAATCGAGTTTGTGATGTGAGACTGCATGTGTGCACATGTGCAGGCTCGTCTGAAGTTTGCCAATGAAGACCTTGGTGATTCTGAGAGTGATTGGGAGAAGGTGTTGTGGTCAGATGAGACAAAATTGAGCTCTTTGCCATTAACTCAAATCGCTGTGTTTGGAGGAAGAGAAATGCTGCCTATGAACCAAAGAGCATCATTCTCACTGTCAAGCATGACGGTGGAAACATTATGTTTTGTGGGTGTGTATCTGCTAAGGGTCACAGTTCTACTTCAGTGCATCAATGTGACAATGGATGCAGCCATGACTCAAGTAAAATCTTGAGTGACAACCTCCTTCCCTCTGCCGGGAAATTGAAAGTAGTCATGGCTGGGTATTCGAGCACGACAATGATCAAGCGCCCCTTTAGCTCAGAGAGGGATGGTTAGGGAACAGCTAGGAAGGTGCAGGGGCAGCTAATGATAGGAGAGAGGGCTACATCCAGGTGACAAGTTCCCTTTAATTTAGTCATAGAATGGGATGAGGATAGTTTACTAAGTTTACTAAGTAAAAGGTGTTTTGGCAAGCCTTGCAGTATATCTACTATGTGTATCAAAGGAGGTACACTTCAACTATGTTGTTAATTCTAATTGATGGGTTATACTTCAATACTTAAAGTAAATCTAAAAAACAGGCAGCATTTCTTAGTGATTCCTTAGCTCTGCACAATAAAATCTATAACAGACGGATGCAGTAGATTTACATTAAACACATCATTCAGATTAATGTCAAGAAATCCATGTTTTGCTTTTGTGAATTCCGATACAAATCAGTGAAAGCCACAGAGGGGATTAAAGAAAAAATGTATTTTAGATAAGCTGCTGATTGATCTTTTTCTTTTTGGGAACTATATTTCTTCCGTTGCTAATACATTGCCTGTTTCAGTCATATGGGTTCATTTCTAATCATATGGGCTAGGAATTCATGAATTTCACTCTCACAGTAAATGATTTTATTTAAGTACTATGAACAGCCAAATTGACTTTACCTTCTTCTCTTCCTGTAATACGATTACTTCGTGATACCGTGGAATGAATGGCTCATATTTCTTCTTGTCTTCCTTCTTGGAGTTGACATTCTCATAATGTAGTGCACTTCCCTTTAGAAAGTTCAAAGGAAGATTTATGAGTCTGCAATTCAGACTGAGCAGACATCCAAACAAGAACAGAGAAAGCCTTTCCCCCTCATGTTTACATTTTCTAATAAGGTCCAAATCACTCACTAATGGAGGCATCTGCACTTACATTGGAAGACAGAGCCATTTAGATCTACTGTAAATGGAGCTGACTAATGTTCTATTTCAATGAGACTAGCATACAAATTTAAAGGGGAACTATGCATACAAAAAAATATCTATTATATCCAACAATTAATGATGAGCGAGCACTAAACTGCTCGAGTGCTCTTTACATGAATCAAGCAGGTCAGACGCTCGGACTTGCTCAATTTAAGTAAGGAGTATAATGGAAGTCAATGGGGAATTCAAGCATTTTTCCTGAAGGCCCTCCTAGAAGGGCAGGAAAATTGCTAAAGTAGGTGGAAACAGTGCTAATATAGAATATGAACTGCATGGGGAAGATGACTGGACACATATCTGAATCCCAAAAAAGGCGTGGAGCTCCCCAATTTTTGATAATCAGCCAAGGTATTCACATGCTGGAAAGACCCATGGTTGTTTGGCCGTTCCCAGCCAAAATATACCAGCCCATAGCTACTCCAGAATTGACGCATCACATTAAATGCACCAATACCAGCACTTCACCCCAGATCTTTTCAACTTTTCTAGTGAGGGGAGGTTGTTATCAGCTGTGTAATATCAGTTGGCATCAAGGCCAGGGGTTAATAATAGAGAGGGGTCTATCAGACACTCTCATTACTAACCAAGTGTAAAGTGAAAAAATATACACAGGAAAAATACTCGTAGTTCATCTGAATTAAAACTCCCCCACACTATCCCTTGTTCGCCAAAGTATTATCAAAATATTTTCAACAAAATTTCGTTGTAATTTATGATCCACTAATATAGGTCCAGTGTCAGTGAATAGCAGTAAAGTACAGCTATTCACAGGTACCAGGTAATGATTACAAGTCTCATCATCATTGCTAGGTCTCAATGAGCACAGCGTTGAGCCACCAACTCTCTTGAACATTGTCATTAGTACCTGGTGCTTGTAAATAATTGTCCTTTACTGCTATTCACAATCACTAGAACTGCTTTCGTGGATTGTGGACTACAACCTAACTTCATGGGAACATTTTTGATAATAAATTGGTAAACAAGTGAATGTGTGGGGGAGCCTTTATTCTTTTAAACTAATTTTGTGTGTAATTTTTTCCTTTCACTTACAGGGTTAGTAATGGGGGTTTCTGATAGACCCCTCTCCATTACTAACTCTTCTGATTGATGCCAGCTGACACTACATAGCTGACATCAACCCCTAAAAATATTTCCCCAATTGCTAATGCACCAGGGAATTTGGGGAGAGCTGGGCAAAGCACCATAATTGGTGCATCTAATGTAATGCACCACTTCTGGGGTGGCTGCGGGTATATTTAGGCTTAAAGGGACAAATTGCTATAGGCTTTCCCAGCCCACAGTTGTCTCATTTACCTTTACTGGTTATCAAAAATAGGAGGACCCCACATCATTTTTTTTAACGTATTTATTTATTAGGCTAAACCAGGTTAAATAATATTAAGCCTGGATTAACCCCTTTATGACGGAGCCAATTTCAACCTTAATGACCATGCCAAATTTTGGAAATCTGACCAGTATCATTTTATGAGATGATAAGTCTGGATTTCTATAATGAATCCGGGTGATTCTGAGAGTTTTTACATGACATATTATACTTATTATATTATATTTCATGTTAGTAGTATATTTAGGATGATATTTTGGCATCTAAATGTGAAAAACTCAGAAATTAATCGAAAAATTGTAAATTTTGACATTTGGGAACTTTTCATTTTTAAGCCCTTAAACCAGAATATAACACTTATCCCATGTCTATTTTACATCACCACCATTATTGAAACATGTTTTGTTGTTGGGAAGTTAGAAAGGTTAAAATTCAATCAGCAATTTCTCACTTTTACAACAAAATTTACAAAACCATTTTTTTTGGAACCACACCACATTTGAAGTCACTTTGAGGACTATGTGACAGAAAACACCCACAAGTGACACCACTCTAAAAACTGCAACCCTCAAACTGCTCAAAACCACATGAAAGAACTTTATTAATCCATCAGGTGATTCACAGGAATTAATGCAAAGTGCAATGAATTTTTTTTTTACCTTAAAATGTTGTTTTAGCACCAATTTATTAATTCACTTTTACAAGGGATAGCATGACAAAATGAACCCAAAAATGTGTTCACCATTTTCTTCTGAGCACGCTACCTGTGGTCAAAAACCTCTGTTTGGATAAACAGCAGAGCTTGGAAGGGAAGGGGCACTATTTGACTTTCGGAATACAAATTTGGCTGATATAGATTGGGGCAGCTCCACAGCGTTCCCCAGGCACATTCAGTAGAAAGACCACTTTTCAAACTGGGCATCATACCTACTCCTTGATCTCTTGAGGCTTTGTGTAATCCTGAAGATAGCCAGAATTAATATAGTCTTATTGCCAGTCATATTGGACAGAAAATTAATATTATTATTTATTTATATAGTGCCATTAGATCCCATGGCGCTTCACATGATAGGAGGGTAGACGAGGACAAGTTCAATATATTCATGAAGTCGATACTAACAGGAACAGGAGGGGATGGGACCCTGTCCTCGAGGGCCCACAGTTTATGCAAACCTCTAGTTTTGGGTTATATTTTTCTTAGAACCATCAAATTTTTAGCTTGATAGAAGTCTACATCAGAATTTTCTTTTATTTGAATAATCCCCAGTAGATTAATATCCCCAGGTGTTTTTATAACCCATTGTTACCAGCCTGATTCAAACAGGATCTTACATTCCATTTATACAATTAACTCACTCTAAGGGTACCGTCACACATGGACACTTTGCCGGCGATTTCACAGGCGATGCAGGGACGTTGCCTATCGCCGGCGACAACGCCGGTGCGTCGCCTAGTGTAAAGGGGTGATAATGAGGTGAAAAATTGCCTTAGAGTGGTTGCCTGGTTTCGCAGCACTGCTCTGAAACCAGGCGAGCACTCTGGGGCGATGTGTACACATCGCCCCATGTAACATGGCTATCGCCAATGTTTCAGACAATGGGAGCCATAGGCTCCCATGTTACAGGATCACCGCTGGGTTTGTGAACACCCCAGCGGCGATGTCGTCTGTAACATTGCCGGTGTGTCGCCGGAGGTATCGCCGCGTGTAAACACGCGACGGCGACGCTAGCGGGGCGCCAAAAACGTGCACGTTCCCGTGCGTCGCCGGTGATATCGCTGGCGATGTGGATAGGTGTGACAGTACCCTAAGTCTTAGTTTTGTTATTTATCCCTCTGAAATTAGAGCAATATCCCTTGATGAAGGCATAATTATGGAGCCGAAATATTGGGACCTATATATTTTGTGCAGCCAGCACAATAAAAACCTTTTTTCTTTGACCACACCATCACGTCTGCTTCTTAACATGTGTGCCAGATTTATTTTTTTCACTGGATTGCGGGACATGGTGGTACAGCAGTCCGGCAATCCGGCAACAGGTTCAACTGTGTTCACGGCATTCAGGACAGAAACGTAGATCTAACATGAACTCTCACACAATCAACCCCTTCACTACCCTTGATTTTCCATTTTTCATTCTCCATTTTTCATCCTCTTATTCCAAGAGCCATAACTTTTTTTATTTTTCTGTCAATATAGACATATGAGGGCTTGCTTTTTGCGAACAAGTTTTAATTTTGATTGACATCATTCATTTTACGATATAGTGTGTACCGGAAAGCAGGAAAAAAATTCCAGATGTGGTGAAATTGCAAAAAAAAAAGTGCAATTACCTGATTATTTTGATGGGGGTTTATTCATCATGTTCAATATACAGAAAAACTAACATGTTGGTATGATGCCTCGGGTCGGTACAAGTTCGTGAATACCACACATGTGTACTTTTACTTTTATATAAGTGGTAAAAAAATGTAGAAGCTTTAAACGAAAAAGAATTGCACTTTTGTTGCCATTTTCTGCAACCCGCAGCATTCTCATTTTCAGGATCTGGGGCTATGTGACAGCCTATTTTTTGCACCTTGAGCTGACTTTTTTAATTTTACCATTTTTGGGTAGGTGTGCTGTTTTGATCGCCTGCTATTGCATTTTATTGCAATATTGCAGTGACCAAAAAAATTTCATTTTGCCGGTTTTTTATCTGTTATGCAGTTTACAGATCTGATTAATTGATTTTATATTTTGATCAACATACAGTTAGGGCCAGAAATATTTGGACAGTGACACAAGTTTTGTTATTTTAGCTGTTTACAAAAACATGTTCAGAAATACAATTATATATATAATATGGTCTGAAAGTGCACACTCCCAGCTGCAATATGAGAGTTTCCACATCCAAATCGGAGAAAGGGTTTAGGAATCATAGCTCTGTAATGCATAGCCTCCTCTTTTTCAAGGGACCAAAAGTAATTGGACAATGGACTCTAAGGGCTGCAATTAACTCTGAAGGCGTCTCCCTCGTTAACCTGTAATCAATGAAGTAGTTAAAAGGTCAGGGGTGGATTCCAGGTGTGTAGTTTTGCATTTGGAAGCTGTTGCTGTGACCAGACAACATGCGGTCAAAGGAACTCTCAATTGAGGTGAAGCAGAACATCCTGAGGCTGAATAAAAAGAAAAAATCCATCAGAGAGATAGCAGACATGCTTGGAGTAGCAAAATCAACAGTTGGGTACATTCTGAGAAAAAAGGAATTGACTGGTGAGCTTGGGAACTCTAAAAGGCCTGGGCGTCCACGGATGACAACAGTGGTGGATGATCGCCGTATACTTTATTTGGTGAAGAAGAACCCGTTCACAACATCAACTGAAGTCCAGAACACTCTCAGTGAAGTAGGTGTATCTGTCTCTAAGTCAACAGTAAAGAGAAGACTCCATGACAGTAAATACAAAGGGTTCACATCTAGATGCAAACCATTCATCAATTCCAAAAATAGACAGGCCAGAGTTAAATTTGCTGAAAAACACCTCAAGAAGCCAGCTCAGTTCTGGAAAAGTATTCTATGGACAGATGAGACAAAGATCAACCTGTACCAGAATGATGGGAAGAAAAAAGTTTGGAGAAGAAAGGGAACGGCACATGATCCAAGGCACACCACATCCTCTGTAAAACATGGTGGAGGCAACGTGATGGCATGGGCATGCATGGCTTTCAATGGCACTGGGTCACTTGTGTTTATTGATGACATAACAGCAGACAAGAGTAGCCGGATGAATTCTGAAGTGTACCGGGATATACTTTCAGCCCAGATTCAGCCAAATGCTGCAAAGTTGATTGGACGGCGCTTCATAGTACATATGGACAATGACCCCAAGCATACAGCCAAAGCTACCCAGGAGTTCATGAGTGCAAAAAAGTGGAACATTCTGCAATGACCAAGTCAATCACCAGATCTTAACCCAATTGAGCATGCATTTCACTTGCTGAAATCCAGATTTAAGACGGAAAGACCCACAAACAAGCAAGACCTGAAGGCTGCGGCTGTAAAGGCCTGGCAAAGCATTAAGAAGGAGGAAACCCAGCGTTTGGTGATGTCCATGGGTTCCAGACTTAAGGCAGTGATTGCCTCCAAAGGATTCGCAACAAAATATTGAAAATAAAAATATTTTGTTTGGGTTATGTTTATTTGTCCAATTACTTTTGACCTCCTAAAATGTGGAGTGTTTGTAAAGAAATGTGTACAATTCCTACATTTTCTATCAGATATTTTTGTTCAACCTTTCAAATTAAACGTTACAATCTGCACTTGAATTCTGTTGTAGAGGTTTCATGTCAAATCCAATGTGGTGGCATGCAGAGCCCAACTCGCGAAAATTGTGTCACTGTCCAAATATTTCTGGCCCTAACTGTATGTAGAAAAACACTGGGCACTTAGCACTCTGGCACACAAGAAGGCTTAATCATTCTCGTGAATGGTCACTGCAGATTTCTCCTCCAGCGTTGCTTGCTATCAATAGCGTAATCCAATTAATAAATGCAGAAAAAAAGCAGCACTCACCGGAGATTAGGATCTTCAACTTCTTTTTATTGTATGTTCATACAGCAGTCATGAACATTACAGCAAGGGAGGGGGGTGCAGGGGCGTTGGACGACGGCGTGCCGTTTCACGGTCGTTTACCGCTTCCACGGGTCCTTCAACAAACCAACCTCGCGCATGCGCAATACGCATAGCCAAGTCAGCAATACACCCAAATGGGTGTACTGAGGTCAATATAGCCGGATATGACGCGATTAGCGTCATAGCGGCTATTCTACGGTGACGAGGAGGCTCTGTATTGTTTAGCACGCCCATCGGGGCGTGAATAATTACATTGCAGGCGGCGATGAGAAGCCGCAGTTCTGCAGTTAAAAAACTAACTTTTATAAACTTTAGATATCGCCATTTTTGAGACAAAGGGATGGCTAGAAATCGATTATGATGGTGCAGGGACAGGTCTTAAAAGGAAGGGGGTTGATTTTTAGGGGTCAGGTTCCCTTTATTTTTTTTTACCTTTTTCCAAATGAGCCATATTATGGCTTGTTGTTTGCGGGACAGTTCGTCGTTTTCATTTCTATCAATTTTTTTTTTTTTACATATGACTGTTAGATCACTTATTCACTTTGATGTGTGTCATTATGACGAAAAAATACTTTTTAAAATATTTTTTACAGTATTCGCAATACCCAATTAATAACATGAAAGTTTTATAGCTCAGGTCGTTCCTGATGTGGAGATACCAATTTCTTTGTTTATTTTTGTTTTTACACAGAACCTGCATATTTAGTGGTAAAACACGTTTTAATGACTTTTGTGCGCTTTTTTATGTTTTGTTTTTACTATTCCTCACATTTTGTTTAACTTGCTTAATTAGTCCTTTTACTGAATCCTGCCTATAGCAGAATCTAACAGGCCACTGAATCCTGAGGTCATCAGATGACTTCAGGGTACCATGAAAATGATTAGCATCCAATCCTTTCAAAGGGGGTCTTTTAACCCCCTTGTAACCACTTAGCGTCGGCACCTCCCCAGCATAGAGACTGGCAGCTGCAGCGTACTCACCCCTTCAGTGGTTCCATACAGTCTGCCATCCAGAAATGCTTCTCAGCCTATTGCTGAAAAGCTCAGAGTATTTAAGGCACTTTCTCTATATGGAAGGTGCCTGAGCAATGTGGTCTTACTTTAGAGACACTGCTAATTGTCAGGTTCCCTTGTTGTATCCAGTGTCTGTGCCCTGCCAGAACTGTCTGTATCTTGTTCCGCTGTGCTGCCGCATCATCTACACGAGACCTGTTCCCGCTTCATCTGTGCTAGTCCTGCTGCACCACCTGTATCAGTCCTGCCATCATACTCAGAGCCTGCAACGCCTGCATCCAGCAGTCCTGGCTGCACCTATTCAGAGACTGTACCTGTCTGCAATGAGTCATATAGGCTGCACCTAGCAAAACACTGTGTCTGTCCATAGGAGATCGACCACTGGAATCATTTGCTATAGTATCAAGACACGCAGGAGTTGCACCTGGTGGCTACCTACCAGCACATGCCTTAACTCTCCATCTGAGGCTCTAGAAAAGACCCAGTAGCCATTCAGGATCACTCCACAAGGTGGCGATTGGTTCTATGGTCCAATGGGTCCTCTCCTGGACACTCAACCCTGCAAGTATTACACTTAAATACCACTGTAAATATTTAAGGCGTTAATCAGCCCCAATTAGTTCCTAAACCAGACATGGCTGATGCCTGTGGATCTCAGCTGTCACTCATGGCGAGTATGCAGCACGATTCACTGGCTGTGCCTGTAAGACCCTGTGTATAACAGGATTTAACAGGGCACTGTACCCTGGGGTCATCAGATGACCCCAGGGTACCATGCTATGAAGTCTACTGCGATTATGATTGCTAGGGGCTGATCCTATCAAAGGGGGTCTTTTAACCCTTTTTAACAATTTAGGTATTTAAGGGTTTAATTGGCCCTGATTGGTTTCAAATCTACAGCTGTAACGTGACAATTTTCCCCATGGGGTATTGCTGATAATTTATTCCTCAGTATCGATAAAAAGCAGTGCTGAGGAATAAGAGCCCTGAACGAATACTGTTAAAAGGCATATCAGGGGCTCTGATATTTCCCTCTCCATTACTAACACCCAAACTTGATACCAGCTGACACTACACAGTTGACATTATCCCCAATAAATATTACCCCGATTACAACCACACCTGAGCAATCAAGAAGAGCTACAGTGTTGTGTAAATTAATTGGGACAAAGCAAGTCTTTACTTCTTTTTTTGCATTAGTTTTACTATTGCTGATAAGTGTTTGATTATTTCTTGGTGTCGTTTTCCTTTTTCTTCCACGTTTCCCTTTTTGTTTTGGAGAAAACGATCCATTTTCATTGTGTCTGCGAATTATTCTTGAAAAATTTGATTTTCCAATACCAACGGTGGAAGCGATTTCTCTTACAGTCAGACTTGTATGTTCATTAAGAGTAATAATTCTAGACCTCTTCTGTGGAGTAACATCCATTTTTACAGGCACGAATCTCACAGAGAAAAAAGTACACTAACCACTCCTCACAGAAACAAGCTCTCAACTGAAGCTGAGGGGCAGCTAGCTGTTATTTTTCTACTAAAACCAATCAAACCATTTTTGTTACTCAAAGTTTTACAATCACACCTGTTCAAAGCAGTTAAAACTGGTTTGAATCACTGACTGTAACCCCAACTTACGATTTTACTTAAAAAATGCTTGTCCCAGTTAATTTGCACAGCACTGTAATAGATGCACCAATTCTGGGGTGGCTGCAGGCTGGTAATATTTATACTGGGAAGGGCCAAACACTTAATGGCCTTCCCAGCCTGGTAATACCAGCCCACAGCTGTCTGCTTTACATTGGCTGGTTATTGAAAATAGGGGGTAACCCACATCATTTTCTTTATTTATTAAGTTAAACAAAACACCCTTTAGTGCCACTATGTATGGCACTAAAAAGTGAAAGTATAAAACCCTACCTATATGCCTGCTCTAATCTAAAGGCCCTGTCTTACGCTTCATTGTGTCGCGAAAGAACAACGATCCGACTTGACCTAAATCGCTGGAACGACATTCAATGATCGCTAGTGAAATGTCACACGTATAGACCTCGTTAACGATGCAGCAATGATTGCACGACAATCAAACGATACTTGTGGTCGTTAGCTCCCTACGTCCTTCACTTCTCAATAGGCAAGGTCGTTAACGACATCGTTGTCGAGGTGTCACGCACACCCATGCTGCAGGTTGAACGAATGCTCATCGTTTGGTTTAAGGTCTGGTTCACTAACCTCCCATCAACGATTGCCCGATTATCGTTAATCGTTTGTACATGTCACACTGAACGAACGTTGTTACAACGTCGTTAGAATGCTGAAAACTGGGATACTAACGATATTGTTAACGATATCGTAGTGTGAGACGGGGCCTTAAGATCTCCCTCCTACATCAACTCTCACTGAACTGGAGTGTGACTAGCATTGCACACCCGTGTCTCATATAAAATCTGATGATGCGACGAAAGCAAGAAAGCACAGTAGTGCGTACCAGGGGTTAGCATTACTAATAGTCAGGAAATCCCTGCATGGTTGTGCTGTCCCGAGCAACCACGATACTAAGGCCCACAGTCAGCTATCTGAACACCCACCCTATGTGGCGTTGGTGTCTTCCATGTCACTACAATTTTTTGTTCACTAGACTTTAGATTCTTTACGTTAATATGACTCTGTATGAGCTGTGGCTCTAACACTAGAGACGGATTATACTGGTGTAATTAAGTCTTAATTGGGTCCCTAGCACAAAGCACAGTGCATATGTTTTTTCAACAACTTTATAAGGCATTGTACACTACAGTGATAGGAGGACTATAATATTTGAATCCCTTGTGTCCTAGGTTTCCTATTAGGTTATAGGTTCCTTGAACTGATTGAGCACCAGTCCAGCCATACATGTGGCAGTAGCCAAGAAGGTGACAGCATTACAATATATGTCAGGAAATCCCTGCATGTTTGTTGGCTGTTTGCTCGAGCACCCACGCTACTCAGCCAAGTAACGAGCATATCTGAATACCCCAATGCTCTATTTGTGGGACAGTTTGGTATTTTCATTTCTAACAATTTTTTGTTACATATGACTTTTAGATTATTTTTTACATATGACTACTAGTGGCTCATAACTACTTAATACGTGTATACTGGTGTAATTACAGTCTTAAACTTGTCTATTCAGACTTCATATGTTTTTCTCTACACACAACTATTAAAAGATGAATTTGTACATACAGTGAAGGAAATTATTATTTGATCCCTTGCGCCATACGTTTTCTATGGGATTAAGGTCTGGAGACTGATTAGCCACTCCATGACCTTGATGTACTTGTTTTTAAGCCACTCGTTTGTTGTCTTTGCTGTATGTTTTGGGTCATTGTCGTGCTGGAAGAACAATCCCCAACCCATTTTTAATGTCTTGGTGGATGTAATGAGTTTGTCACTCAGGGTTTTACAGTACATGGCTCCATCCATGATGCAGTGAAGTAATCCTCACGAGAGTGAGATTTTGCATGGAGCCCCAGATCAATGTCGATTAACACTCATTTTGATTTCTTCCATTTTCTTACTATTGCACCAACAGTTGTCTCCTTCTCACCCCAGCGTCTTACTTATTGTTTTGTAGCCCATTCCAGCCTTGTGCAGATCTAGGATCTTTTCCGTGACATCCTTGGTCTTGCCTATGTTGAGAGATTTAGTCTGACTGATTAATTGAATGTGTGGACAGGAGTCTTTTATACAGGTGACAATTTAAAACAGCTGTCTTTAATGCAGATAACAAGTTGATTAGAGCTCTAAGTTGACTCTAGAAGCCACAACTCCTAATGGTTGGTAGGGGATCAAATACTTATTTCTCTGCAAAATAAAATACATTTCATATAATTTACACAATCTGATTTTCTGGATTTTATTTTGATATTCTATCTCTCACTGTTAAAATTAACCTGCCTTTAAAATTATAGAATTTCATGACTTTGTCAGTGGGCAAACTTACAAAATCAGCAAGGATCAAATAATTATGTCCTTCACTATAACAACGCTCAATTGCCCAAATGAAAGTTACAGGGAACAAAGGGCACCCCTGCCACACACCCAAAAATCACATTCACTCTCCTCCCCACATACCCATTAAAAAAAAACCAACTATAAATGTCTTTATATAAACTTCAGAGTCTGGGGAACTAGCTTTCTGCCTTATAGGAGAGAGATAAGCTGATAAGGATCTTATAGCCGCAATGCTCCTCTGGGAAATATGCAAATTGTCACTTCAGTGAGGAAGTGAAAAAACTAATGCCACCCAATAAGGGTAGCAATCCCTAAAAGTCATAATCGACTCTTTAACAAGCCTTTTAATATGACTTAGGTTTTGTGCCAGATCAGAACCCAAACTGCAGAGCTGCATTTCGTGTGACTGCCCCTCATCAGTTCAGTGTATGGGATATCAGAACTCCCATACACTGCACTGATGAGGGGCAGTCACCCCAAAACGCAGCATCTGCGGGTTTGGGGTTCTGATCTGGCACAAATCGTAAGTCATATTAAAAGGCTCGTTAAAGAGTCGATTATGACTTTTAGGATTGCTACCCTTATTGGGTGGCATTAGAGTTTTTTCACTTTCTCACTGAAGTGACAATTTTTATTTAAACTTCTCACTCTTCCAACAAACTCAGCTGCAAACCCCATTCTCAACAACACACAAAACAAAAACCTATGTGATAACATGTCATACACCCTTTCAAAATCCAGACTCAGCACAAATACACTCTTCTTCCGATCCATACACCCCCACAAACAATCCCTTAGCATACACACAGCCTCATGTATCTGCCTGCCTGGAAACGCACAACACTGTTTATCCCCAATCACATTCACTATCACACCACACATCTTGTTTGCCATAACATTGCATATATTTTATAATCACAATTCAGCAGTGTGATTGGCCTCCAGATTCTCAAATACTTCAAGTCCCCTTTCTTCGATATCAACACAACCATCCCTGCATGCAAACTATTAGTCACCTCCTCATTTCTCCACATATACTCGCATACCTACACCACATCCTTACAAATCACATCCCACATTACACAATAAAATTGATTAAACCACCAGGAGACCACACTGCCCCAGTGTTTTATTCAATGCCATACTACACACAACTCTCCAAACCTCTTCACTTGTTACCTCGCACATCTTTTTCCCTTTCCATCTCACTCAAACTATTCTCCATTACACTTAACACATCATTCTCCAAACACTCATCTCTCCATTTCACCCCATACAAAACCTCATAAAATTTAGCTACATATACATAACATATCCACGCCACTCACTTCTCTTCCATCCTCCCCCTTCAAAACATTCAAACCCTGCCTTTCTGAAAAAAGAAACGTGCTCATTTTTCATCCTGTTCTAATTTGTCAATTTCTGCCCTGAAACTTCCCCTTCTCCAACAAAACATCATTGATTTCTTTCTTCGCTTCCAATATTTCTTTATCCAATTTCACTCCCCCTTCCCTTAACTTACATAACAGCCTTAGCCTCGCATTCAACTTAACAACATTTTCTCTTCTAATTACTGCAAACTTATGCCCTAACCTCTTAAAAAAAATTAGCTTTCACTTAACCCAATCGCACCATGCACATACATTTTTAAACTCATTCCTACACACACCACTCACTATACAATCCCTCATACTCCTTCCTCACTTCCTCTTTTTCTAACAACCTAACATTCAACTTCCACACACCTCTTCCAAAGACCCCGTTAACATTTATATCCAACTTACACATCATACTTACACATGATCAGAAAACAAAACATTCAACTTACACACACCTCTTCCAAAGACCTCGTTAACATTTATATCCAACTTACACATCATACTTACACATGATCAGAAAACGAAACATTTTCCTGTTTGTAACCAACTGGTATCAATTTTTTTTAAATAAAACAAATAATCCAATCCTGACTTCACGCTCCCACTCTCAGAAAAAAAAGTATCTAACACGCAATTTACCTTAAATGCATGCTGCATATCTCTCAAATTAAAATCATTAACCATCGTAAATCTAAGAAAACCTTTCTAGACCCCTCCACTTTCACACTACCCATGTTGCAATTCACATCGCCCACAACCACACAGGCACTCTCCCCAGAATAAAAAACTTCATTTTTTTTCAAACAAAATCTTACCGCCTTTCGTCTACACTGGAACATATCTGTTGATAACAGAAAACATCACATTCGTGTACTCAAAATTAGCTAAAATATATCTACCAACTTCAATCACCAAATAGTCACAGAAAAACACCTCACACAACCTTCTACAAAAAACCCACCCCATTATTCCTGTTACATGCACTACCTAGCCACACAGATGCCCCATAAGGTCCACTTATCCCCTGGTACATATTCTTCCTGATCACAAAGATGCCCCATAAGACCACTCATCCTCTCTCACACCATCCTCAATCCCACAGCCTTGTAAACAAAAAATAGACGCATTCTGTGTGGCAAAGAACTCCATAATTGTCGCCCTTCTCATCTTATTTTTCAAAACTCTTATATTTTAGGAAACAATCAAAAAGCCCATGATAAAAAAACAATAACAGGTTCCTACACACAAGCAAAAAAATAAAAGTTGAAACATAAAAAAACAGACTTACGGTACTTTGAACCTTCCTTTAAAAATAAATAAATAAATAATAAGCCATTCATTACATCAATGCTACCAAGGGTATGCTGGCCAATTACCGAAAATGCAATGCATAATTAGTCAGAGCTACTAGTGTCCTCCGCCACCATCTGCGATGCACAACTCTCAGACCTGCTGGCCTCAAAATAATCTGCCATTTTCTGCTTCTTCTGACTGATTTTCCTCTGAGGCATTCCTCCATCCATGCCATTAATTTGATCCCTACCACCCTCCTTGTCACATTTTTGTTCTTCTGTATCCTCTTCAGAGGAGAAAGCTCCAATGTTCTAGGGGTCTGACTCAAGAATCATGTTCTCTACTACCTCCTCAGCTACTGATGTATTAAAGTCCATAAACCACAGTGTACCCAGTTTCGGGACAGGAGCCTCCCCCCTCACTTCCTTCCTCTTCAGTGTCCTGCACTCCACACGCACCTTCGCCTCTCTACACTTCTTATTCTCCTGCCGCTTCTCTCTCCTTCCTTCTGCAAGAGAGGGCAGGACCAACTTCTGTGACACAGCAGCTTTATTCTCCTCCTGGCTCCTCTCCTCCTTTTTTTTCTCCTCCCTCTCTTCCTCCTATGTTTTCTTCTCCCTATCTGCATAAGTCGCCAGCACCTTCATTATCTGCTGCTTCCGCTCCTCCTTTTCCCTCCTGTCCTTGTCCGTTTGCCTGGGTATGGCATACTGACAAACTTTATATAGGTGGTCCAAGCTACCACACCCATCACTTAATCTTGGAGTCGTGCATTGGCCAGCCATGTGACTCCAGCTTACAGGTACGGCAATACTGTCCCTTACTGCACATAAACGGGAGATGCCAAACTAGAAGCATTTTCTACAATACAGAGACTTCCCAGAGTACGTAAGGAAGTACTTGGACTTCTAGCCACAGTGCTCCTCTCGGAAATATGCAAATTGTCACTTGATAATGCCTGTATATTTCCAAGTCTTTGCAAAATAGATTCCATCCTTTGAACCAGGAACTTAGAAGCTTTAATTGTTTAGACAAGTCTAAATTATGAAAAAGTCATTCATTTCTTCTTGAGATAAGAAGTGAGGTTCTGGTGAACAACTTGATTCGAGAGTAGGATCACCTCTCACATTGCTGTATTCTTCCTCTTCAGTGTGGTAAGGTCAGAGTTAGAACTGTCACTTATGGTCCAACAATCTGGACACTTGTGACCGGAAGCTCTTTGCTATGTCAAACAGGCCTCAGATGGCACATTGAGGTAACTTAGTGTATATTTTATTTCAGTTGTGATTTCTTTAATGTTAATTAAGCAAAATAATAGCTGATTATCTGTAAATTGTCCACTGATCCTCTCCAAACCATTGGAATATCAAAAAGCGAATGGTATGAACCTTTCTTTCCAACAAGAAGTCTAACACAAGATAAACAGCATATATGTGGTACCCAGTACATTTTGGGGATTACCAAGTTTACTGTTTTGCAGCTCCAGGATCCACCCTCTCTCTGTCTGTTTGCTTTGCTTGTGCAGGCTTTACCCTCCCCCCTCTCTATCACTCACAGAATGCAAATCATTAGTCCTGCCTTCAGCTCCACATCACAGCAGCACAGATAGAGAGAGAGGGTGGATCCTCGAGGCTGCAAAACAGCATTCCCTGGTGACTAAAGAATATAGCCCCTGCTAATTATAATCACTAATGAGTGAGTATTAAAACGTTTTTATGCACTTTCACAGGATGCTTTTAGGAGACAAAAGGAGTGTGAGATTAGTGATAGGATGCTGCAAGGACATGTTTTGCTAGTTTAGGAGGCGTTTTGGAGGTGTCAGGATCCCTTTAATCTGACGCTTGTGTCAGTTCACTCAACGCATATCAGAAACTAGATGATTTAAAACACTTTCTTGGCATTAATGAAACATTTATAACAATTAATAGAACTAATAAAGTATGAGAAACAAGCAAAGCACTGTTTAGACCAGCAGAAGAAAGATACTTGTGTGCTATCAGACTCACTGCTATTTCACTACTGGCTCCTACTTACCAAAGATATCTAATATCTAAGCATGTATGGAAATATCTGAAAATGAATTTACCTGCATAATCTTATTTTGTCTTTTAACATAACATAAAACCTCATACCTGTGATCACACACTTCATCTGATGGCAAACCATAAAAAACATAAAAATCACTAAAATTAAAAACAAAAAATACTTGTAAAAAAACCTGTGGCTCATGAAAATATTCTAACATAATTGAGTACAGGAGGTGAAATTCTACTAGAATCGACATTAAATGTCCATGTGAAAAAGTTGTGTTGACCAAAATAACTCAAGACGGTGACATATAAACTCGGCAGCCCCTAGAGTTCCTACGTCACTAACTTAATTTATGATGAGCTCAGAGGGATTGAGACACAACAGAAATCCTCACTCCTTAGGCAAAGAAATGTGCTACCTGAGAAAACATAAGCCGTGAGCCCCTACTGTTTGTCTGTATACTCACTTATGATTACTTGCTTTTTTATCCTCTAGTACCCAGGAGTTGGGTATGTGCTGACGATAAAAAGGAGCAGTTCTACATGGTCAGACACAGCCATTACACAGTTTAAGGAGCTGGGTATGTGCTGACGATAAAAAGGAGCAGTTCTACATGGTCAGACACAGCCATTAAACAGTTTAAGGAGATGGGTATGTGCTGACGATAAAATGGAGCAGCTCTACATGGTCAGACACAGCCATTACACAATTTAAGGAGCTGGGTATGTGCTAACGATAAAATGGAGCAGCTCTACATGGTCAGACACAGCCATTACACAATTTATGGCATGGGCACATTTATAACATTATCTCAGCAAAGGAGCATTTTTTAATAAATTCAATTGTGGAACTTTTATTATTATTCCAAGATCTATTGATTAAAATGTACTTTGTAGGATAAACCCTTTAAAAATAAAGTCAACTTAAAAAATGTCGAAAAAAATAAGGAGCAAAAATGAAAACCACTAAAAAGGAGCAAATTACTCCAGAAAATTGGAGAAACAGAAATGATGAATGAGGGCCATTATGTGGAATGCTTACAGTCCAGTATATTGATGAGAAGTGCTCACCCCTATTTCCCCCTGCCTCGCAGTGTCTATACATCTACACAAAGCAGTGTAACAATCACATTCTGAAAGGTACAGAGAGGTGGTGAGAGTGTTCTCTAAATTCATAAATATTTGTGCATTAATAGGCACATGCCACTTATTGAATTCAGCACATCTTACACCTTGTGTTCAGCACTACCAGATATGTTACTTCAGTCAGGGACTGGAGTACATTTCTAGTAAGTTTGACAGGTGGACTTAGCAAGGCCCTGCCCTAGCAATGCTCTACCCATTTATGTGTAGTTGGCCAGGAATGGTGTAAAAACAACAAAAGTCAAAAAATGTTTATGCATCTTCAAGTTCTGTGTACATTTAGCAATATTTGAAGCTATTTTAGACCAGAACAGTGATGAGAACACCTTTATGAAGTGGAGTCTATGTCTTCAGTGTATTCTTTTAGCACTCGTGGTCAAAGTACACAATGTTTTTAGTAAACATACCTGTAGCTATAGAATTATGTACTTAGAACACACACATTTTTTAAACCCTGATTAAAGGTGTTCTCAAAGAATGTGATAAAATGATGCACCTTATGTAATTCAAATTGCAGCCTGTCTTGGATACATGTCAGTACAGCAAGATATTTTTTTTTTTCAAAACTGAAATTTTACGCTGCATTTTGTTTTTAATTTGGTAAAATTCACACGTTATGATTTAGACGTCTATGTGTACTACAATGTGTGATTTCTGACCATTGTTCCAGTGCTGAATCCTTACTAACCTCATATTAACTGATTTTCTGGCTATCATGGAAGTACACGATCCCTTGGCACAGCTTGGCTTCCGTTTCTGGCTCTAGTCCCTTACTTCAGTTCTTTTATGAAGGCTATATTATCCATTATGCATTATACGAAAACTGGTTTTGACAGTTCCTATTACAACACTATAGCAGTTAAATGCTAGAGTGTAATTCACAATGCAATAAAATCTGCCACTGCTACAAGCTGGAGCATAAATACCCATCTAAATGTCTTTTCAGCAAATCAAAGTGCTCTGGATTTGTTACCTTGTAAGCATAATAATAAGTGGCAAGTAAGAGTTAATAAAAAGCATGGAAAAAATATCATACTTACTGATCTATGTCATATTCTCCTGGACCAGGTCCATCGTGGTTTTCAAATTCAATTCGCTTCCCTGAATACTTTGCAAAGTGCACACCTCGGTATTTCTGTGTTGCATATGTTTCTGCCTAATAGTTACGGAGTCAAAGTAACAATATTATTCTCTGTTTTATGGGACAGTGTGATTAACACTTTAAGACTTTGTCAAAGTGATCAGTAAAACAAAGATCCAGATTCTTGTCTGGCACTGGTCAATCTAGCATTATTAGGGTCATGTGCCCACAGGACATTTTTGCTGCGTTTTTGCTGCGGTTTCTACATGCAGTTTTGGTTTTATGGTAATATTTGTTAATTTGCTTCTGCGGTTGGGAGTACCAGCAAAATCAATGTGTTTCACAGAAACGCTGTGCCCTCACATTGGTTTTGCAAGTATCAAGAAGTGTCAAATCCCTCTGGTTTTGCTGCGGATGGGAAAGAATTGATATGGTTTTTTTCCTGCGTTTTTGCTGCAGTCATTGGCAAAAACGCAGCAAAAACTCAGTAAAAACGCACAAAAAACGTGCAAAAAACGTGATAAAAACGCAGGACCTGAATTCAGAAAATCTCTTGACAAGGACTCTAGGATCCTTGAAATCAGTACAGGTTTTGCTGCTTTCAGGACTGCTTAAAAGACGTCCTGTGGGCTCATACCTGCAGCACTGTTTTTGCAATCAAAAATATTAAAAAAGCATTTAAAACCTGATGTACCCCACTACAAGTCATTGGGGTTAGCAAGATACATTGAGATTTGTTTGAAAACAGATAAGGCATAGTTGTTATTGCAACATTATAAATGTAGACTATAATCTTAAAGTGAACAAAGACCCCAAAAATATAAACACTTATTAATAAAAAAAAAATAAACAAGTTGCAATTGACTTACTTTTTTATTTACTATCATTCTCCTGCTGTAAGAGCTTTTATCTTACGTAGTATACAGCTTGTTTCTGTGGAGCTCGGCCACTAGTGCCTGGCCGTGATTGTGCAGTAGTTACATTTCAACAGAGGAGTTAACTCCTAGGCTGGTATCACACTATAGTTTTTTCCCTGATCAGGTTCCATCCAGTTTGTGTGCCAAAACCAGGAGAGGAACTTGCAGAGAAAAAGTATAATTGAAAGATTGGCCCTGTTCTGAGTTTTGGAGATACTCCTTTGTTTTGGCGCACAAACTGGATGCAACCTGATCAGGAAAAAACTGCAGTGCAAAACCAGCCTTAAGCATATTAGTCATCTCTTCCCCGACCACTGATTTTTTATACAGCACTTAGCAGTTAACCACCATCTCAGCTATAAAGGAGCTGCTGTTATAAATTTAGCAAAATTGCCAACCACCATCAACTGCTTCTACAGCAGTTCTCTTAATCACAGCTCCCACTTTCCTGATCAATACGTTTTTTTCAAATGGACTCTACATGAAAATATAGTGATAACAAACCACTGATAACTAAATGTGTTACAGCAGAACATTTGCTGAGCTTTATAGCTCTACTAATATTATCACTCTGTTACTCACCAAAACTGTAACTCAATGAGGAGGGTGTGCCTTGCCAGAAACACAGAAATAAGGAGATTGCAGAGTGGTGAGCTGCTCAAAGAAAGCTTGTGAAAACTTGTGGAAATGAGTAGTTATTAGAAAGCTGATAATCACCTGATTAACAGGAAAATGCTTGCTTACTGGCATTAAACTCATCCAAAGAGCTGCCAGAGGAACAAGAAGGTTTCAGAAAAGGTAGAGGAATAAGAGATGTAATTGCGAACATAAGATGGTTAATGGAAAATGCCTAAGAATACAAGTAAGAGCTTTATTTCTACTTCACCTATTACAGCAAATTCCCTGACTGTGTTGAGCAGCAGAAACTTTGGAATACCTTGAAGGATATGGGTTTGCTGAACCACCTCATCTGCCTCACTAGGAGCCTTTGCATTGACAAAGAAGCAACAATTTAAACGGAACACGGTGACATGCATGATTCAATGTAGAGTGAGGTGTCAGATAAGGCTGCATCCTGTGACCATTACTCTTCAATTTTTGTTATATTTTTAGGATGGCTGTACTTGCCAAAAAAGAAGGAATAAAAAAATTAGTCGACAAATCATCAACAATCTAAGGGCCCTTTCACATCAGCGTTTTTTGAAATTCGCGGCAGACGCGGTGAAAAAACCGCATCTGCCGCGTTTGCCGCATAACTGTTACACTTGCGGCGCGGTTGCGGTAATCCCCATAGAAAGTATAGGGGGACTTGCGGCAGGTGCAGCAAGTGCGGTTTTGCACTTGCGGCAAGTGCGGCCGCGAAAAAAACCGCAGTCAGCCGCGTTATTTTTCGCGGCCGCACCGGCCGCAAGTGCAAAACCGCACTTGCCGCACCTGCCGCAAGTCCCCCTATACTTTCTATGGGGATTACCGCAACCGCGCCGCAAGTGTAACGGTTATGCGGCAAACGCGGCAGATGCGGTTTTTTCACCGCATCTGCCGCGAATTTCAAAAAACGCTGATGTGAAAGGGCCCTAAAATACACAGAAGATACACCACTGACAGCAACAAGCATAGATGGCATGAAGGACTTATTACAGGGTGTTGAGATGCAAAATTTGAACATGGGACTGCTACTCAACACAAACAAGACAAATATATTGACTACTGTCAGGTACCACAGGGACACATTTGAGGTGGACGACGACGAACTGGAAGTTGTAAAAGACTTCAACCGACTTGGATCAATGATCACTTAAGATGCAGCGATGATACCGGAAGTCAATAATAGAATAACTGAGCAAACCAACAGTGAAGCCACTGGACAAGGTCTTCAAATCAAGGAACATTTAACTGGTGATAAAGACACGACTTGTATATAGTAATAACATATGAAAGTGATACCTGGACAAAAAAGAAACATGACAGAAGAAGAATCAATGCCTTCAAAATGCGGTGCTGGAGAAGAATGTTAATAATACCATGAATGGAAAGAAGAACAAACAAGTACATTTTGGAACAAATCAAACTAAACATGTCACTCAAAGCAAAGATCACCAATCTATGACTTGCCTACTTTGCACGCATCATACAAAGAGATAAATCACTAGAGAAGGACATCATGGTAGGAAAATTAGAAGGAACAAGGTGGAGAGGAAGACCAGCAACCCAATGGCTTGACACTATCAAGATAACGCAGAGAAGACCATGATGGACCTATCTAGGCTCGCACAAGATCAATCTTCCTACAGAGCGTTCATCCATCAAGTTGCCATGGTTTGAGCTTGAGCTCAATGCAAATATGTAAATAATAATTAATTAAACTCATCATTATCAGTAGTACTTCATCCTTTGTGAAACGTTGCTGCTAATAACAATTATACAGTGGGTAAAAAGTATTTAGTCAGCCACCAATTGTGAAAGTTCTCTCACTTTAAAATATTAGAGAGGCCTGTAATTGATATCATAGATAGACCTCAATTATGAGAGACAAAATCAGAAAACAAATCCTGAAAATCACATTGTCTTATTAGGAGAGGATTTTTTTCAAATTTTGGTGGAAAATAAGTATTTGGTCAAAAAATTAATTTCAATACTTCGTTATATATCCTTTGTTGTCAATGACAAACGTCAAAGATTTTCTGTAAGTCTTCACAAGGCTGGCAAACACTGTTGCCAAAAAAGAAGAGTAAGGATGTTTTGGGGCTGTCGCTGGGCAACTTTCATCTCCCTCCAAAGGTTTTCTATAGGGTTTAGATCTAGAGACTGGCTAGGCCACTCCAGGACCTTGAAATGTTTCTTTGTCACTTCTTTGTTGCCCTGGCGGTGTGCTTGGGATCATTGTCATGCTGAAACACCCAGCCACGTTTCATCTTTAATGCCCTTGCTGATGGAAGGAGGTTTGCAAACAAAATCTCACGATACATGGCCCCATTCATTCTTTCACGTACATGGATCAGTTGTCCTGGTCCCTTGGCAGAGAAACAGCCCCAAAGCATTATGCTGCCATCCCCGTGCATCACAGTAGGAATGGTGTTCTTTGGATGCAACTCAGCATTCTTTCTCCTCCAAACACCATGAATTGTGTTTCTACCTAACAGTTCAACTTTGGTTTCATCTGACCACATTACCATATGACATGCTCAAATGCTCTCTATCAAACTTCAGACAGGTCCAAACATGTAATGGCTTAAGCAGGAGGACACATTTGACACTGCAGGATCTGAGTCCCTGGTGGCGTAGTGTGCTTCTGATGGTAGTCTGTGTAACCTTGGTCCCAGCTCTCTGCAGGTCATTCACTAAGTCCCCCTGTGTTGTTCTGGGATTTTTGCTCACCATTCTTGAGATTATTTTGACCCCACGGGGTGAGATCTTGCGTAGAGCTCCAGATTGAGGGAGATTATCAGTGGTCTTGTATGTCTTCCATTTTCTAATTATTGCTCCCACTGTTGATTTCTTCATACCATGCTACTTGCCTATTGCAGATTCAGTTTTCCCAGCCTGGTGCAGGACTACAATTTTTGTTTCTGGTGTCCTTCGACAGCTCTTTGGTCTTCACCACAGTGGAGTTTTGAGTGTAACTGAGGTTGCGGACAGGTGTCATTTATACTGATAACAAGTTCAAACAGGTGCCAGTACTACAGGTAATGAGTGGAGGACAGAGGAGCCTCTTAAAGAAGAATTTACAGGTCTGTGAGAGCCAGAAATCTTGCTTCTTTGTAGGTGACCAAATACTTATTTTCCACCAAAATTTGAAAAAAAAATTGTTCAAAATCAGACAATGTGATTTTCAGGATTTATTTTCTAATTTTGTCTCTCATAGTGGAGGTCTACCTACGATGTCAATTACAGGCCTCTGTCATCTTTTTAAGTGGGAGAACTTGCACAATTGGTGGATGACTAAATACTTTTTTTTCCCTCATTGTATTCTAAGAGCTCAGAATGATCATATTGATGAGAGAAAAAAAACAATTAAATGACAGCTGATCAACTTGTATACTGGCGCTTATTTAACCAATATAGTTGGCAATTATAAATGGGCTTTTAAAACATATGCGGACTGCTAGAGATTTAATTATTGTCTTTAGATCAAGTCTAAAATAATGTTTCTATATTATAGCTAAATTATGTAGAATTACAAGATTAGAAATAAACTCTTACAGGATGTAAATTAACAAAATGTTAGGTGGGAGTAATTTGGAAAAATTAAATGCCGTCCAAATCCATTCCATTATTTTTGGTGGCCTTAGGCCTCTTGCACACTATCTACGGTGCTGCGGAGTTAATTGCGGCTGTCAGTGCGGAGTCTATTGCGGACGCTATTGCAGTCTATTGCGGACGCTATCGCAGACTGCATTGCGGATCCCATTGCAGATACTCTCTGATGGTCATGTGGCTTCCCCCTCCCCTCTTTTGGTCATGTGGCTGCCTCTGCTGAGGTCACTTCCTTCTTTTACACACATACCTATGCACACCCCCACACATACATACATGACTATGCACACACCCACACATACATGACTATGCACACACCACACATACATAATTATGCACACACCCACACATACATGACTATGCACACACCCACCCATTCTGTAGTCTCTTGGATCCTCCTCAGCAGTCTCTCTCCCAGCCGTCGGTGCACATATGGCGCACAGAGACAAAGCGCACAGCCCGGGGTGCACGTGTGCAGGCCTGGGCACAGCTGGCACCGAGCTCCTCTAACTAGTTGTCGTCCAGTCTCTCCTCTGCAACTTTGTGCCCATCACCCTATGGCCGTCAGCAGACTGAGCTCAATGCAGGCCTCCGCCACGTCTTACCGCTCTGTGCTTGCCTCACCATCCGCCGTGCATGGCCTTCCTTCCCTCTGCTGTTCTCCAACCTTCATACACCAAGGCTCCCGGGAGCTGCCATCATGCAGCTTAGCTGAGAGTGAGACCCGAGCGACTCTGGAAATTCCGAAGTGACGTATCATGGCGAAGCCGATCGCTGCGGGCCGGAGAGGATCACACAATGGGATGCAGCAGTGTGGCGTCCGCAATGAAAATGGACATGCTGCGGACGGAATTCCGCACCACAGCATGTCGCAATGCCGGCCGCGATGGCACACTGTGCCATTGGGCCAGCATTGCCTGGTCTCATTGCGGAGTCCGCATGCGACAGCCGCATGCGGACTCCGCAATGCCGCGCCGCCAGTGTGGAGCCGGCCTTAGGTTTCAATATACTGCCATTTTTGTGTTGTTCACTTTTTAAAATAGCTCTAGTTCTTACTTTTTTCTGGCGTTTTGTAACATTCTCCACTATAGATTTTTATTGTTTTGTTTTTTTCATTAGTTTTTTTTATATATCAAATAATGTCACACTATAAACAAAACCCAGAAGTAAATGACTTTTAGTTTAATAATAATAATAATAATAATAATAATCTTTATTTATATAGGCCAACATATCCAGCAGCTCATTACAATTCAAATGTTCATACACAAACAGTCGTAAATAACAGATATAGGTAATACAATAATTAAATCAAAAATAAAGACAGCCCTGCTTATAAGAGTTTACAATCTACAATGAGGTGGGGGAAACACACAATGTACAGGTGCTTATTTACAATGATGGCCCAGCTATCTTGAGGAAATTGGGGATAGATAAAAGACTATAGGAGTCATCATCAGCCAATGTTTGTAGTACTTTCAGGTGCGGTGGAGGGTAATACTCTAAACCTCTTTCATGTTAAAATTGCTCCACAAAGTGCAGAAAAATGGCAATAATATTTGTACAAATCCAAGCACACATTTAGAGAAAGACTGTGTGAAAGCTGCACAACAGCTTCATATTCTCTCCCCCCCCCAACAATCAGTAAATGAAATCTGTTGTATGTCTGCCTGTAGATTTATTTTAGAACTTGTATAGAATATAGTACATTTCCTTGAAGTAGCTGATGATTTATACAGGGTGGGCCATTTAAATGGATACACCTAAATAAAATGGGAATGGTTGGTGATATCAACTTCCTGTTTGTGGTTCATTAGTATATGGGAGGGGTGAAACTTTTCCAGATGGGTGGTGACCATGGTGGCCATTTTTAGGTTGGCCATTTTGGATCCAACTTTATTTTTTTTCAATGGGAAGAGGGTCATGTGACACATCAAACTTATTGAGAATTTCATAGCAAAAACAATGGTGGGCTTGGTTTTAACGTAACTTTATTATTTCATGAGTTATATACAAGTTTCTCTTTGTTTACAGCCATTGACATGTCGCAGAGGTTAGCATGTGAAGAGTGGATAGAAATTGTGTTGATGTCTGGTGATCACCGTACTCGGGTTATTGCAGCAGATTTCAATGCAAGACACCCTACAAGACCACCTATCTCCCATGCTACCGTTAGCAAACTGCTTGCCAAATTTTGTGAAACAGGTTCAGTGTTGGATTTGCCGAAATGTGGACGCAAGAAAACTGTCACTAATGGAGAAACATCAGTGGCTGTCCTAGCTTAATTCAGCAAGAGCAAACAGCGTAGCACTCACCGCATGTCACTGGAGAGTGGCATCAGTCGAACATCCCTTCAGCAGATATTAGCTACTCACAAATGGCACCCTTACAAAATCCAGCTGCTGCAGCATCTCAATGAGGATGTCCCAGATCGGCAAACTGAATTTGCAGAATGGGCAAAACAAAAATTGGAACAGGCCCCTCAGTTTACACAAAACATTATGATCGGTGCTAGCATGAAGCCTGTGCTAGCATTTCTTCTGCGGTGTTGCTATCAGTGTGTCAAGAGTGGGAGAAGAGGGTTGCATTGACAATCCAACACAATGGGCAGCACTTTGAACACATTTTATCAGTGGTCATAAACATGTAAATAACTCAGAAAACAATAAACTTACTTATAAACTGAATTGTTTTTCTTATGAAATTCATAATATGTTTGATGTGTCACATGACCCTCTTCCCATTAAAAAAAAATAAAGTTTGATCCAAAATGGCCAACTTCAATATGGCCGCCATGGTCACCACCCACCTAGAAAAGTTTTCCCCCTCCCATATACTAATGGGCCACAAACAGGAAGTCGATATATATATATATATATATGTATGTACCATAATGAAAAAAGACTGCAGAACTCCTTTCACATGCATTCAGCCCATATTAGGCCTTCAGGCAAAGTTCATGTGACTGAAACGTCGCAACTTTACCTGAATGCCTAATAAAGGCTGAATACATCTGAAAGGAGTGCTGCGGTCTTTTTTCATTATGGCATATATGCAGGAGTGATTGAACCCCACTCTGGGCTGAACTTGTACCAACCTTATCAGGAAGAAGTGCTGCTTCTGTTTTTTCTATGCTATATATATATATATATATATATATATATACAGGGTGGTCCATTTATATGGATGCACCTAAATTACCGTATATACTCGTGTATAAGCCGACCCGTGTATAAGCCGACCCCCTACATTTGCCCCCAAAACCTGGGAAACCTATTGACTCGTGTATAAGCCGAGGGTGGACCCCAGCACAGGTATACAGCCCCCAGCAGTGTGGTATACAGGCCCCCTCAGTGGTATACAGCAGCCTCCCCAGTGGTAGTATACAGCAGTCTCCCCAGTGGTAGTATACAGCAGCCTCCCCCATGGTATATACAGCAGCCCCAGAGCAGTATACAGCAGCCCCAGAGCAGTATACAGCAGCCCCAGAGCTGTATACAGCAGCCCCAGAGCTGTATACAGCAGCCCCAGAGTGGTATACAGCAGCCCCAGAGTGGTATACAGCAGCCCCAGAGCAGTATACAGCAGCCCCAGAGGTATACAGCAGCCCCAGAGGTATACAGCAGCCCCAGAGAGGTATACAGCAGCCCCAGAGAGGTATACAGCAGCCCCAGAGGGGTATACAGCAGCCCCAGAGGGGTATACAGCAGCCCCAGAGGTATACAGCAGCCCCATAGGTATACAGCAGCCCCAGAGAGGTATACAGTAGCCCCAGAGGGGTATACAGCAGCCCCAGAGGTATACAGCAGCCCCATAGGTATACAGCAGCCCCAGAGAGGTATACAGCAGCCCCATAGGTATACAGCAGACCCAGAGAGGTATACAGCAGCCCCAGAAGGGTATACAGCAGCCCCACAGGGGTTATACAATAGCCACAGAGAGGTATACAGCAGCCACAGAGAGGTATACAGCAGCCCCAGAGAGGTATACAGCAGCCCCAGAGAGGTATACAGCAGCCCCAGAGGGGTATACAGCAGCCCCAGAGGTATACAGCAGCCCCAGAGGTATACAGCAGCCCCAGAGAGGTATACAGCAGCCCCAGAGAGGTATACAGCAGCCCCAGAGGGGTATACAGCAGCCCCAGAGGTATACAGCAGCCCCAGAGGTATACAGCAGCCCCAGAGAGGTATACAGCAGCCCCAGAGGGGTATACACAGCAGCCCCAGAGGGGTATATAGCAGCCCCAGAGGTATATAGCAGCCCCAGAGGGGTATACAGCAGCCCCAGAGCTGTATACATCAGCCCCAGAGGTATACAGGGGTACCCAGTGGTATACCGGGCCCCCCCTTTGCTGGTGGCAACCTGTAAAAGAAGATATCATTATACTTATCGTATCGCCGCCGCCGCTCTGTCACCGTCACCGCGCTCCTCCTGGTCTTCAATCTTCCTTCACCATCACCGTGCTCCCCCCCTTGCTGGTGGCAACCTGTAAAAGAAGATATCGTTATACTTATCGTATCGCCGCCGCCGCCGCTCTGTCACAGTCACCGCGCTCCTCCTGGTCTTCAAGCTTCCTTCACCGTCGCACAGGAAATGATGTCATTTCCTGTGCGACGGTGAAGGAAGCATGAAGACCCGGAATAGCGCGGTGACGGTGACAGAGCGGCGGCGGCGGCGATACGATAAGTATAACGATATCTTCTTTTACAGGTTGCCACCAGCAAGGGGGGGCCCGGTATACCACGGGGGGGTGGCTGTATATACCCGTGTATAAGCCGAGGGGGGACTTTTCAGCACATTTTTTGTGCTGAAAAACTCGGCTTATACACGAGTATATACGGTAAATGGGAATGGTTATTGATATCAACTTCCTGTTTGCGGCACTTTAGTATATGGGAGAGGGAGAACCATTGCAACCATTTGAAGTCGGCCATTTTCCCATTGAAAAAAATAAAGTTGGATCTGAAATGGCCAACTTCAAAATGGCCGCCATGGTCACCACCCATCTGGAAACGTTTTCCCCCTCCCATATACTAATGTGCACAAAACAGGAAGTTAATATCATCAACCATTCCCATTTTATTTAGGTGCATCCATATAAATGGCCCACCCTGTATATATACATATATTATTACACATACATATATATATATATTATATATATACATATATATACACACATATATATATATATTATATATATGCATTTATCCATACAGCCTTTCTAAAGGTGTCTGGGCCAGCGGACGAGAGCACCCACTTAACCCCGTGTCTCCACACTTAGCTTGTAAATTTGGCCAGTTATTCCAATGATTGGATTAACTGGCCAAATTGACAAGCTAAGTGTGGAGACACGGGGGTATGTGGGTGCTCTCATCCGCTGGCCCAGCCGCCTTTAGAAAGACTCTGTGTACCAGGGCTTATCCCAATGAATGCCTGAACTCCTTATCCATGGCCAGAATACTAGTCAGACAACACATGGGGAGGGAACCACACATTAGTTAGTCTTTATTGGATCTCCACCAGTCAAAGGCATAAAACACATACCAAGCAAAAACACACGATGTAGCAGGCAACAGAGTCTCATCCTCCCACTGGATCATCAGGGATTAGAATATTCATGCCTTCAGGGCCTCCAGAGCCAACTACCCCGCTTTTGGCGGTCACCCATCAAGTTAGGAATAACAGCAAGCTTAGGAATCTAACTAAGCACAGAATAGTCTGTAGCAAGGCGATCAAATTATCCCAACCTGTGTTTCTTCCAGTTGTATCCTAGGATCCTAGACTAAGGCCATGCAGAGTATGCGATGTGTTCCTGGTAGCCAGAACCAAAGTTCCTAGGCTGAAGTCCTACAGCAAATCAAGATGAAGAGAATGAAGATGCGATGTGATCCTCTAGTCGGGGCCGAAGTTCCTTGAATCAGGCCATGTAGCATATGAACAACTGGTGACTGAGGGAGGTCTTTTATTTATAGCCTGAGCCTTCATCTCAGGGTATATTGTGTTCTTACAGGATTGGTGGGATAAGGCTGTTCTTTTATTGGTTGGCAGTTCAATCCATCTTCATAATTCTCCTCTGAATGATGTAGACAGAGGGGGCCAGGGTAATTTACAATAAATTAGCAATCCACAAGCCAATATAATGGAGTCTCTGGCAAGTCTGATAAGAAACAATGACTTAAGAATCATGAATTAACAAACAAACAAAAGACCAATACATCTGGCCTAATTAAGAATATTAATCTGCACTAAACATGCATTAAAAAAGGCTGTGTCTACACACTAAGCATGTTCCGGATGGATATATTTTTCTAATAAAAGTATCATTTAGCTGCAAGAGCAGAAAACTCCCTGGTAGACACAACCGTACTGCCAATAGAAATGGCAGAGATGGTTTATTACTGTCTCTGCCTTCGATTGCTGAAACAGCACTGTGTATACACCATAGTAAGTGCTGACAATGCTTTTTCCAACCCTTATGAGCATGATGTTGCGAGAGAACAGTAGCTGTTGGGTGAATTTACCTTGTTACTGGGGCTAATATACGGATAGGAGTTACAGAGAAATCAAGAATAGTAATTATGTATTAAAATGTTAAAATGACCCGCCCCCCAATGCTCTTTTATGACCTTATAGCAAGGCATAGTGTATAAAATAATGAAGAAAAAAACTGCTGCCGATTCAAATCGTTGTGACTAGCCTCGACAGTGTAAATGAAAAAAGGATGTGTTCAATATATAAATAATTGTTACAAAAAGGAAAACAAATAATATAAATGTAATTTATTGGTCCTTTGTGGTCATTTGTGGTCTTCTGTGGTCATTAAAAACATATCACCCAATGTATAAAACAATTAAAAAGAGTATGAAAGTAACATAAACATTAGGCATTACATATTACACATAAAGATGCAAAAAGTAGTTAAGTAATGAAACAAGATAAAGGTTTTACAGCTCTTTTAAACCATAAGTAGGAAAAAAATGTTCAGGAACAGGAGAAAAGAGTATAAGATTTGTTAGATTGTAAGCTCTTTTGAGCAGGGTCATAATTATTTTGCATTAATTATTGTATCCTTTGATAACTGTTATTATGACTGTTTGTAAATGAGCCTCCGAATTAGAAATCGCTGCAGAATATGGTGGCGCTATATATAAAGATCATTATTGTTATATTTATCATTAAAAGGATCTGGTTTCGAAGTCATTAAAAAACTTTCAGCAAAGAAAACAAGTTGAGGTAGAAGAACTAACCTTACAGAGCTGAGTGTCTTAGGCCGGCTTCACACTGCGGTATGATCCGGTCCCAGACAGCCACGGACCGGATCAGCACACAGGACTGGGGGGCTAATATGCCCCCCGGTCCGGTGTGCAGCACACGCAGCTGCAGCCGCTGACAGGTCAGGACCGCGGCGCCCGCGGTCCTGACTTATCAGCAGCGGGAGCTGCGTGCGCTGCACACAGGACCGTAGGGCATAATAGCCCCCCAGTCCTGTGTGCTGATCCGGTCCGTGGCTGTCTGAGGCATCCCAGACAGAACCGGACCGGATCACGCCGCAGTGTGAAGCCGGCCTTACAAGTATCTTACGAGTACTAGAATAATGGCATTTATTAATTTCAGTTTGATGTATAAATGATTTCTTGAGACCAATTTATTGTACGAATTATAGGTGTCGCCTCAGAGATAACAAATAGGCAATCCCTTCTTTCACTTGTGATATTATATTTTTCTTTAGAATAACCTTTATTTTTTAATCTTTCAAATGGTTAAGTATTAAAAATAGAAAAAATAAGTAGTGGTCAAACAACCGCATAATTAATCTCTATTACTGCCACCGAAGCCAATGACAAGCAAGATGTATTTCCAGCTATTACCTCCATAATCAGTTGGTTGCAAAAATAAAACTGCTTAGTCTGTTCCTATATATTGCAAGAATATAATATATCCTTTACAAGATTTTACCTACATATAGCTTTTATTGATCTGTAGATCGGTTCAATGCACATTTATCGTAATTATAAGAACAGGAGACCAAGCGTATTTCCCTTTCCTAAGTGGTTTGACGAGAGCCTATTCTTTTAGAATTGACCACATTAAAAAAAATCTATGTCATCATACAATGGCTGAAATCGCTGCATTAAAATAATATAAATTGACTAGTACTTAACTGAGAAACCCAAGCAATAAGCATTACTCAGGTAGAAAAAAAGGCGCATTTGTAATTGAATTAAATAGCCTTTTAAAAATACTGACGTGGACAGAGGAATAAATTGATGCTCTATTAATAACCCTAAATCATCACGTACTTTGTGCCAAGAAGTGTTGACAATATCCACTCCAAGGTCACTGTCAGCTTGGTAAGTCATTACCAATAAAATATGGCTTAATTGAAGCAAACTCAGCAAGGAGCTACATTATTTTAAGTGAACATTGTAATATAACGCCAAGAAGAATTACTAATCGCCACTCCCGGTGACAACGAAATGGATGAAGAGGTGCTCTGCAACTTTTTCCTTTGACTTTCCATAATTATATATGGAAATAGATTCAGCAAAGAATTAAAAGTCTTGGAGTGCATTCATTTAGTCACTAATGGACTGTTTTCCAGTATGGCTGCACACAGGTAGATCACAGTGGGTTTCCAGCCCTACCTCATATGTCAGTGTCGGAACTATCAGCAGAGAGCAATTCCACGTCTTGCCGGGAAAATTGCACTGTTTAGTCTTAGATGAAGAAACTCTATTATCCATTTCCTGCACAAAATCACAATTATGTTCAGAAATTGTGCAAAGTATTTTCCATTAATCTGTATTAGATGCATTTATAATTTTTCATCGGGTCATTTGCATTGTTATATCCCCGACCCCAATGTTCAAATAGATCATTTTATCCAACCAGGAGTTCAGTTGTGACTGTTTTAACATATAATGTCCGTGGTAGGTCATAGTTTTAACCACTTACCGTATATACTCGTGTATAAGCCGAGTTTTTCAGCCCAAAATTTGGGCTGAAAAGTCTCCCCTCGGCTTATACACGAGTCAATACGGGGGGGGCTGTGTCCGGGGCTGTGGAGGCTGGAGGAGGCGGGGGGAGGCTGCTGTATTAGCGGCTCCGTCACGTGGGGCCGCTCATTAAATATGCACTGCTTCCCCCTGTCAATCAGCGGCAGGGGGAACTAGTGCATATAGCCCCCAAATGCTGGCACTCGCCCCCCCCTTGTAAGGGCCCCCCCCCCCCGATGGTTATATTACCATTCCGGACTTCTGATCCGCGCCGCTCCTCGGTGCTTCATCCTTGCTGCTTCATCCTCGCTGCTCCGTCCGTCTTCTACATCCGGATCTCCGGCTGTCGCAGGCATATGACGTCATCGCGCGGCCGGGGATCCCGGATGTAGAAGACGGACGGAGCAGCGAGGATGAAGCAGCGAGGATGAAGCACCGAGGAGCGGCGCGGATCAGAAGTCCGTAATGGTAAGAGAAGCGGGGGGGCCCTTGCAATGGGGGGCGAGTGCCAGCATTTGGGGGCTGCTGGGGACCCCCAGGGGGCTGCTGGGGACCCCCTGGGGGCTGCTGAGCACCCCCAGGGGGCTGCTGTGTACCCCCAGGGGGCTGCTGTGTACCCCCTGGGGGCTGCTGGGGACCCCCAGGGGGCTGCTGTGTACCCCCTGGGGGCTGCTGTGTACCCCCTGGGGGCTGCTGGGGACCCCCTGGGGGCTGCTGTGTACCCCCTGGGGGCTGCTGTGTACCCCTGGGGGCTGCTGTGTACCCCCAGGGGGCTGCTGGGTACCTCCTGGGGGCTGCTATATGTACCCCTGGGGGCCTGCTGTATACCACTGGGGCTGCTGTGTACTACCACTGGGGCTGCTGTGTACTACCACTGGGGCTGCTGTATACTACCACTGGGGCTGCTGTATACTACCACTGGGGCTGCTGTATACTACCACTGGGGCTGCTGTTTACTACCACTGGGGCTGCTTGTTACTACCACTGGGGCTGCTGTATACTACCACTGGGGCTTCTGTTTACTACCACTGGGGCTGCTGTATACTACCACTGGGGCTGCTGTATACTACCACTGGGGCTGCTGTATACTACCACTGGGGCTGCTGTTTACTACCACTGGGGCTGCTATATACTACCACTGGGGCTGCTGTATACTACCACTGGGGCTGCTGTATACTACCACTGGGGCTGCTGTATACTACCACTGGAGCTGCTGTATACTACCACTGGGGCTGCTGTATACTACCACTGGGGCTGCTGTTTACTACCACTGGGGCTGCTGTATACTACCACTGGGGCTGCTGTATACTACCACTGGGGCTGCTGTATACTACCACTGGGGCTGCTGTATACTACCACTGGGGCTGCTGTTTACTACCACTGGGGCTGCTGTATACTACCACTGGGGCTGCTGTATACTACCACTGGGGCTGCTGTATACTACCACTGGGGCTGCTGTATACTACCACTGGGCTGCTGTATACTACCACTGGGGCTGCTGTTTACTACCACTGGGGCTGCTATATACTACCACTGGGGCTGCTGTATACTACCACTGGGGCTGCTGTATACTACCACTGGGGCTGCTGTATACTACCACTGGGGCTGCTGTATACTACCACTGGGGCTGCTGTTTACTACCACTGGGGCTGCTATATACTACCACTGGGGCTGCTGTATACTACCACTGGGGCTGCTGTATACTACCACTGGGGCTGCTGTATACTACCACTGGGGCTGCTGTTTACTACCACTGGGGCTGCTGTATACTACCACTGGGGCTGCTGTATACTACCACTGGGGCTGCTGTATACTACCACTGGGGCTGCTGTATACTACCACTGGGGCTGCTGTTTACTACCACTGGGGCTGCTGTATACTACCACTGGGGCTGCTGTATACTACCACTGGGGCTGCTGTATACTACCACTGGGGCTGCTGTATACTACCACTGGGGCTGCTATATACTACCACTGGGGAGGCCTGTATACCACTGGGGGGGGCCTGTATACCACACTGCTGGGGGCTGTGTACCTGTGCTGGGGTCCACCCTCGGCTTATACACGAGTCAATAGGTTTTTCCAGATTTTTGGGGCAAAAGTAGGGGGGTTGGCTTATACACGGGTCGGCTTATACACGAGTATATACGGTACTTCGTATTATAAAAAGGTAAGCAACTTTATGCTTGTAATATATCTTTTACCAAATAAAATCAACACCCATCCAATCTGACATTGAATATTTTATTATTTAATTAAAAAAAATTCTTTCTTCTTCATAAAAACTTCAATAACATAACCACTGCAGTCATATTATTACCACAGAATGATGAAACCAGGACTTAAGAGTTTCATTTGTGAGAAAAGAAAGTGACACTTGCTAAAAAAAAACACCTTATGAGTGAGCGATGGAAATGATCCTTTAAGGGTATCAGTCAGTAAGATTAACTCTCCTAACCATCTATATAGGCAGGAAGGTCACAGAAAGTAAAATAAAGTAATACCATGATATCTGCAATCTGATGTTTTATTCAAGAGAAAATTATTTTTAATTAAAACACAAATGTCATACGACATTTTGCTTAAAAGTTACAGCATCATTTGGGGCTGCTCACACTACAGAGTCTTACACTCCATACTATGGTTTCTCTGATGCGTCTGGATTCATCAGGCAGGATTGGGCATCAACCAGCTGTATTATCAGTAGTGATCAGGCTAGTAGGAGTTAATCTCTGTATGACTCCTAATTACCTCTTAGATCACATGTTCTGTGAAACCTATTACAGTTGCTCCCTGCCTTTTTAAGATAGTGAAATCTGTCTTCTCATGCCAGCTATAGCTTTTCCAATACCAGCCCATGTGCTGTGGTGATCCAGATACCGGACATTTATTGAAGTGCTGTTTGGTGTGCTGTAAAAATCCTTTTGTCATCTGGTTTTCCTCCCTGCTCTTTATTTCCTCCTATGCACATATTGTTTTATACTTCCGTGAGTATTGCTTTGACTGAGTATCATTTGTTTCCCTGTTTTTTGAGTCAGGTTTTACCACTCATTTCTCACCCCCCTTCCCCGGGTGAGGTACAGAGGGTATTAGACCAGGGCTGGCCAGGAGCAAGGCAAGGGTGGTGTCTCAGACAAGTCTGGGATAAAGGATACCTAGGACTCCCCCCTAGCCTGAGGGTCAATCTGGGAAATCAGGTCGCCCTGTCATTACTTACTGCCCCGTGACAGCAAACGAACTGTTAATATCTATGAACCATAGATATCCCTGAAAATCTGCCTCTAGAAATTATATCAAAGGGGTAGGTTATTAGTGGGAGAACTGCATATCAAGAGAGAAGACAGGTCAGTCGTTACAAGTCTCACACTCTTAATGCTCCTTTTCATTAAATAATAAGCTCTGGAGGCAGATTCTCAGGGAGATCTTTGTCTGGCCAATAAATATAAAAAATGAATTTACAAATAAGAAAAATGTGGATTTTTCTTAAATAAGACATCAGATTGCAAATATCAAAGCACCATTTTATTCAAATGGAATCTGTCAGCAGGTTTTTGTTATCTCATCTGAGAGCAATTGAAATTGTGCCTGGACAGGAAAGTGTCAATCATAGGAAGGGGCATGAAGGACTGCCATGCACATGAAAATGTAGTAATGGTAATGTTAATCACAAGGCAATAAAGCTTTTAGTTCACATAAAGAATAGAACAGAGCCTGATAAGAGAGGCATATTTGAATTTTGTTTTCTAACCCCTACAGCATGTTGTCTTCAGCTTACATACCAAAACCTTCTGATAAATTCCCTTTAACTTTTTATAACCTGCATGCTAATATAGATTGCTTGCTTAGGATGGCTAATCTTACTGACATATTACCTTTAAGCTACAGTGATCTTCTATATGATATATAATAAGGTAGCAAAGCTGTAATCATGGGAAAACCTTTCAATCAGGGTCACACGACCATTTTCCCTCAATCTGAGAAAAACTGCCTGCGATCAGAGTTTGAACTGAGTGAGATCCCTTTAATTTGTAGGTGGAGAAAAAAAAATGTTTTTCAAACTTCTCCATTCAGTAAATTCTTTGGACCGTACTCCGATGTTATCGAAGTGTGGTCCAATGTTTTATACAGACCAATAGACTTGCAATGCTGATTTTGATCCGACACATGACTGAAAATCTAATATGTCACTGATTTGATGTCCGAGGAAAAAATCAGTCGGTGTGCACAGCCCCAAAGAATAATATTGATATGAGAGCTATCCATCCAAACCACGAACAGAGCTCATTCAATGTAAAAGTTGTGTGCACAAGTTTTCATAGGGAGTGAAGAAAACCAAAAATAATCACCTATCCAAAGGATATTATCCAAAGTAACATTTACTATGAATTATGGTCACTTTCAGTGTGGAGAGAAAATAAAGGGAGGTGTTCAAGATGTTTCTGCCTGTTGCACAGATGAAAGTAGTGGCAATGTGTATTACAAACCACTGCTCCATCCAAACTCCTCTTAAACTCATAATCTGATACAACACTGGACTCTAATCTGTGAAGTGAACAATGGAAGTCCAAGTAGTGAAGCCCACAGCAATGATACATTTAATATCTCTAAAGGTACCATTAAACACAGAGATATATTCCTTGCAACTCACTGGTTGCAGTGAAATCATGGACACATTGTTCCATTTTGTTGATGTGTCCATGATGTCACTGCAACCAGTAAGTTGCAAGCAATATATCTCTGTGTGTAACGGTACCTTTAGGTGAATAAATGATAAAGCTAATTTGTATGAAAACACCCTTTAAAAATAACAGAACATGATTATTGGAATTAAGTCATGGTTTGATCAGTAAGATCTTGGTGACAGGTTCCCCTTAATGAGGTTGCTACTACATCACCGAATTCAAAAGAGATAAGAAAATCTGGCTTCTTCATTAAAAACTATTTCTTTAATTCATCCCATAAATTTAGAAGTCACACTTGGGTAACAGAAGTCTCTGAGTTTTGACTCCTTCTAAGTCTTAATCATAACGTTACAATTAAGTCTCAGGAGTCGAAACACGTAAACGTCTGTCCCTCAAATGTAATCTTATTTTATGTAATGAAATAAAGAATTTGTTTTTAATGAAGGAGGCATCAATTTTTATCTTTATTGAATTCGGTGTCTTCAGTGTAGGCTCTGAGATTAAAGAGGACCTGTTACGCCCCGAGTGCTTTCCAAAGTAAAAGCACCACTGAATGCAGTGTGTATGCTGCATTCAGGGAAGGGACCTCCCATATCTCTACCCCCCTATAACCTGTAAAAAAACACTTTTGAAAGTTTTAAGATAAGAAATCCGGAGGGACCTACTAATTTCTCACTTCTTGCTGTTCACAGAGTCCTCCTGCCCCCTGCCTCTCTGTTCCACCCCCTGCCTCTCTGTGCTGCCTCCTGCCTGTGTGGGTCTCCCCTCCTTGCTGTGCGCCTGCACCTCAGCATCGGAATTCACACAGGTGCACAGCAAGGAATTGCTAAGAGTGGTCCCGGCTGCTTGAATGACGCATTCTCAGGAACGTCAGTGCCAGAGCCAGCCCTGCTAAAGATTATACTGTATGCATGCAGCAGGGTGGCAATCTGGCGCTGACATTCTCACACATGCGTCTTTCCAGCAGCCGGGTCCCACTCTTACCAATTCCTAGCTATGCGCCTGCGTGAATTCAGATGCTGAGGTGCAGGCGCAGGCAAGGAGGGGAAACCCACACATGCAGGAGGCGGCACAGAGAGGCAGGAGGTGGAACAGAGAGGTAGGGGATGGGAGGACCCTGTGAACAACGAGGAGTGAGAAATTAGTAAGTCCTTCCAGACTTCTTATCTCTACACTTTCTGAAGTGTTTTTTACAGGTTACAGGGAGTAGAGACATGGGAGACCCCTTCCCTGAATGCAGCAGACACACTGCATTCAGTGGTGCTTTCACTTTGGAAAGCACCAGGGGGGGTGACAGATCCTCTTTAAATACTAGTAATAATAAAGAGTACCTAATACAACTAAATAGTGGTTACTCAGCTGAAGTAGCAAAAATACAAAGCTAAGGCTGGTTTCACACTGCAGTTTTTTCCCTGATCAGGTTCGATCAGGTTTGTGTGCCAAAACCAGGAGTGTCTCCAAAACTCAGAACAGGTGTCAATCATTTAATTATAGTTTTCCTCTGGAAGTTCCTCTCCTGGTTTTGGCACAGAAACCGGATGGAACCTGATCAGGGAAAAAACTGCAGTGTGAAACCAGCTAAGCATTTAATAGCAAACACTTAAAAAGCCATAATCATACTAAAAACATCCAGACACACAAGTAACATACAGTACATATTGCTCAATCATAGCTGGATTAAAAATTAGTAATGCCCTATCAAACCTATTCCACACCACAATCAATATGACTTCCAGTAGCTAAGTGTGG
Organism: Allobates femoralis; assembly: GCA_033576535.1. Lineage (NCBI taxonomy): Eukaryota > Metazoa > Chordata > Amphibia > Anura > Aromobatidae > Allobates > Allobates femoralis. The sequence continues at coordinate 268,392,968 of JARQOC010000003.1, forward strand.
AAAATAATCTGATAAACAGATTGCCATTGTTGGTGGTTTAGAAAAAGAATATGAATTGTGTCTAGAGCATCGTGGAGGCTTACCTTATGGGGGCACTGTGTGTTGGACACAACCAGGTGAACGCAGGAAGAATGCAGCCGCCCTGGACTCACCATCCATTACCATTCGGTGCAGGGCGTCTCCCTGCATTCACCCGCTGGAGATTGCTCCCAACTCCGCAGCATGAAATTAACATGCTGCGCAGATGCGGTAGCATGGCAACCCGCATCACAGCTGAAAACACGCTGCAGTGGGGAGAAGCATAGTGAGCATGGGATTTCTTGAAATCCCATCCACTATGCTTGTACTGTACAAGGCAGTGTTTTGGATGTAGAGGAAATACGCTGTGTCCAAAATGCTGCAATTCCATGTGCACACAGCCTTAGAGGAAAATCCATGCTGCTAATGTGAACATTGCCTACTTCTTATCAAATGTGGCGCTATATAACTATGTGGGTGCTATATAAATAAAAATTATTATTATAAATGTGTAATACACTAAGTAACAGCATTAATATTCTAGAAATATAATCCATAAGATTGCAATAAAAACATATATGTTTAGTATTATATAATAAAATTAAGAATTTATTATTAGTTTAAGTTGCCAGGTCCCAAATTAATGTATTAATTTAACAAAGCACCAAATTGATTTAGATGGCTGTTCTCCAAATCCCATGCTATATTGTGCATAGATAGCTGACTCTGCCTCTCAATGATAAATATAATACTCCATGAGGATATTCTTGTCAAAATAAAGAAAAAGGAATCAGCTTAGATCATATTCATGTTTATCACCTTTTCCAATGACACTCATACATTATTCAGAAGTGAAAATTAATACTGCGGGGTACATTACTGTCCAATTTGGCTTCTGGAGCCTTCACCATAGGAGATAGGAATACAAATGTACATACTTTAAAATAATTTATTACTGAACGAGTTTAAAGGAGAAAATGAATACACACTGCTGAAACTGGTTAAGGGGTAAAACAAAACACATGCTTGAAGAACGGCTACATCGACAGAGCATTTGGAGTCGACTGCCAGATTGTAATGTTTCATGAAATAAATCAATAAAATCAATAACTTCCTTTTACATTACTTTCAATGCAGATCCCTTTAGAGGACCAATGTGATCATGTCATTGCAGATATCATGACAACACATCAGCGCCCCATGATCGCGTCAGTGCAAGAGCTCACATCAAAGTCAGACTCCCAGTCTAGGACATATAGGTATGTCCTAGGTTGTAAAGGAATTAAAGGGAATCTGTCAGAGTGACCCTCCACCCACGTCCCTAAACTATACATATGAGCATAGAGGTCTTTGAAATGTAACCCCATCTGTAGCTTAATTTAACCCCTTCAGGACCCAGCCTATTTTGACCCTAAAGACCTTGGCATTTTTGTCAATTCTGACCAGTGTCCCTTTATGAGGTAATAACTCTGGAAAGCTCCAACGGATCCTAGCGATTCTGAGATTGTTTTGCTGTGACATATTGGGATTCATGTTAGTGTTAAATTTAAGTTGATAATTTTTGTGTTTATTTGTGAAAAAATAAAAAATTTGGCAAAAATTTTGAAAATGTCGCAATTTTCAAATTTTTAATTTTTATTCTGTTAAACCGGAGAGTTATGTGACACAAAATAGTTAATAAATAACATTTTCCACATGTCTACTTTACATCAGCACAATTTTGGAAAAAAAAATTTTTGGGGTGGGAAGTTATAAGGGTTCAAAATTCATCAGCAATTTCTCATTTTTCCAGCAAAATTAACAAAACCATTTTTTTAGTGACTACATCACATTTGCGACATGGTGTCCGCTAACAATTCTAATTGCTAGTGGACACCATGTTGTGTATGGGGAGCCCCTATGTGCCTAAACATTGGAGCTCCCCCACAAGTGACCCCATTTTGGAAACTAGACCCCCCAAGGAACTTATTTAGATGCATAGTGAGCACTTTGAACCCCCCGGTGCTTCACAAATTGATCCGTAAAAACTAAAAAAAAAAAAAAAAAAGTACTTTTTCCTTATTATGGATCAATTTGTGAAGCACCTGGGGGTTTAAAGTGCTCACTATGCATCTAGATAAGTTCCTTGGGGGTTCTAGTTTCTAAAATGGGGTCACTTGAGGGCGAGCTCCAAAGTTCAGGCACACAGGGAGGGGCTTTCCATATGCGATATGGTTTCCGCTAACAATTGGAGCAAATATTTCCATTGAAATTGTTAGCGCACACCATGTCGCGTATGGAGAATCCGTGTGCCACCAGCACAAAGGCAACTGGTAGAGTTGGGGTACAGCACCAGAAAATGGCACCTCTAATGAATGCGCTATTTTCTGGGGTGGCTGTGGGTTGCAATTTGCAGCGGGGGGACCCACGTTTGGGTCTCTCCACGCTGAGGATTCCAGCTCCCCAGCTGCCAAGTTGTACTTGGCTGGCAACTAAAAATACAGCGAAGGCCCTTTTTTTTAATATTTCTAGAACAGATTTTAGAAAAAAAAATGACGTGGGGCTCCGCCATATTTTTGGTCCAGCCAGGTACAACTACTTGGCAGCTATGGACTGTCACCAACCCCCAGCTCGTTGTACCTGGCTGGCAACCAAAAATACAGTGAAGCCCATTTTTTTTTATTTCTAGAACTAATTCTAGAAAAAAAAATGACATGGGGCTCCGCCATATTTTTGGCCCAGCCAGGTACAACTAGGCAGCTGGGGGCTGGAATCCTCAGCATGGAGAGGCCCAAGTGTCCTGTGCCCTCCATGCTATGAATTGCAGCCCGCAGCCATCCCAGAAAATTGCGCATTCATTGAAGTGTCATTTTCTGGCGCTGTACCCAGGCTCTTCCAGGTGCCCTGGTGCTGGTGGCAAACTGGGTAATAAAGGGATTAATGCTAGCTTTTTATTGGCAGATGGCATTAAGCCCGAGATTCATAATGTTGGGCCAATGTTAGACCCGGCCATTAGGAATCTCTAGTAAATAGTCCAAAAAAATACACCACACAGAAAAAAAAAATCTTTTTATTTTGAAAAAAAACACAAACAAAATTCAGACTCCATCTTTATTATAAAGATCCGAGGTAGTCCACATCGAAGGTCCCACGACGCTCGATCGCCTCCGACGTAGTCCACAACGAATGTCCCACGATGCTCGATCGCCTCTGCTCAATCCAGAGACTGCAGCAAGGGATCAAGTGTCCTCTTCCTATAGTCTCTGGGGTCAGAGTTATGGTGCACTGTATGGCAATGATCTGTCATACAGTGCACAATGAATATGATCCCAGAGACTACAAGAGGACACTTGATCCCTTGTTGCACCCATCCATCCATGCAACCATCCACCCATTCACTCATCATCCACGCATGCACCCATCCTCGCATGCACACACACATCCATCCATGCACACATCCATCCATGCACACATCCATCCATGCATGCATCCATGCATGTATCCATGCACGCACACATCCACGCATGCACACATCCATCCATGCACGCACACATCCATGCACGCACACATCCATGCATGCACACATCCATGCATGCACACATCCATCCATGCACACATCCATCCATGCACACATCCATCTATGCACACATGCATCCACACATCCACACATGCACACATCCACGGATGCACATACATCTATCCATGCACACATCCATCCATGCATGCACACATCCACGCATGCACACACATCTATCCATGCACACATCCATCCATGAGCACATCCATCCATGCATGCACACATCCACACATCCATGCATGCACGCATCCACACATCCGCGCACGCAATCACATACACATCGATGCATGCAACATCCATCCATGCACACATGCATGCACGCACGCACACATCCACTCATGCACGCACATGCACACATCCATCCATGCACACATCCATGCATACACACATCCACACATCCATCCATGCACGCACACATCCACCCACCCATGCATGCACCCATCCACCCATGCATGCACCCATGCATGCATGCACCCATCCATCCACCCATGCATGCATGCACCCACTCACCCATCCATCCACCCATGCATGCATTTCCTCACCCATGCACCCACTCACCCATCCATCCACCCATGCATGCATGCATATACCCACTCATCCATCCATCTATCCATCCAATTATTCATTCATACTTACCTCAACCAGGAGGAGGAGCCTAGGAGAGGAGAAGGCCACCAGTGCTGGCCGGCGGGTGCACCAGCAGGTGCAGCCCGCTGGGAGGTGAGGGGGGGACACGGGGCATAGGGGGGATACGCTTAACATGTAAAGCGCCATGGAATATAATGGCGCTATATAAATTAATAATAATAATAATAATATGTCAGCTCCCTGATATGATATGTTACTTCCGATTTCTCAGGTAACAAAGGTGAAAATTACACTTTACAGAATAGCTAAAGGGAAAGAGATGGATAGCTTGAAACCTTATAGGAGGTACAGGGACAGGTTTTTAGAGGCTGGGGACCGATTTGGAGGGGTCAGGTTCCCTTTAATTCACTGGTCCTGATGTTTGTATGTATAAAAGATCAGTCATTTGATTTTTAACATGTCTTTGATAACAAACTTTGTTCAAATGCGTCAGCCATTCGGGAGCAGCGTCCCCTCTAGTATGATGATTTTATTTTGTTGCATACAGTAAACATTGGATTTTAAAGGAAAAAGAAGAAAGCCTGGTGCTGGAATAATTCCTTTTTGTTCCATGGCTTTGCTGGCTCCTGCTACTAAATTCCAGGCACCTGTGTTCGTCCTGCATTCCACTATTCAATTTCCCTCTTTTCCTGTTTGCTGTATGACAACAGTCCCCACAGGCATAGAGGATGAAGAAGCCACAGATGCCCTTGATGGGGTGGTCAGTGCTTGGACAGGCGCCACTAAGCCGCATTTTAGTATGGTGAGCTTCCCAATGTAATTTATGTTGCATCTCCATGTGACGGTTCATACATGTAGTACTCAAATTATTTATTTGTTTTCCTCTACTCAGATTTTGCTTACAGATTTAGCAGATGACATGAGTTGGGACATCCTCGTGATCATGAAAAAGGTTCAGACTGGGCAAGGCTAAGCAAACTGCAGAGCCGCCACAGCTTCTGCAGAGAGGCAGTGTTGTGGCTTAGGATGCAGTGCTTGATGTGCTTGCAGCACTCCATCTCTGTCCAGGAAGCCGCAACCTAACTCCATCAGTTTCTTCATCCTCCAAGCTTTCTGGGCACCCCCCGCTGCAAATTGCAGCCCGCAGCCGCCCCAGAAGATGGCGCGTTCATTGAAGCGCCATCCTCTGGCGCTGAACCCCGCTCTTCCAGCGGCCCTGGTGGCAGTGGCACGCTGGGTAATAAAGGGGTTAATACCAGCTTTGTTATACAAGCTGGTATTAAGCCCGAGATTCTTAATGTCAGGCCACGTTTGACCTGGCCACTAAGAATCTCCAATAAAGGGTTAAAAAAACACAACACAGAGAAAATTTTTTATTAGAAATAAAAAAAAAAGCCATTAGGGACTCCATCTTTAATTAAAAAAATCCTCTTCCGTCCGGCGTAGTCCAAAACGCGATGTACTCTCTGCTACATCTCTTTGCATAGATATAGATGTCTATGCACAGGGAGTGAGCAGACTGAGAACAATCTCAGCTCTGCTACATCAGGCAGCAGGCGGGCTCTAGGACCCGGGAGCTGCGGCAGCCAACACAGAGCAGACAGCCTGACTCCTTACTGTGCGAGTTTCCCAGCGATTACTTGCACAGTAAACGAGTTCAATGCAAGTCAATGGCAATCCTAGTTTTGTCAGAGTCTCTGACAAAACTATGATTGCTTCAGGCTGAAGCCTCCGAGACACATCTGTGATTTGTAAATCGCACACTACTCGCTATTACTCGCTTCCCCATTCATTAACATTGGACTCGCTAGAATCGCAACGAGTAGCGAGTCCCGGGCTCGGACTCGCTAGAGTCAAGCGATTCCGAGTAATTTAGGACTCGCCCATCACTAACAACCACCTTTGAACAAGAAACATAAGATAAAACGTCAAGACTGGGCCAAGAAATATCTTAAGACTGATTTTTCAAAGGTTTTATGGACTGATGAAATGAGAGTGACTCTTGATGGGCCAGATGGATGGGCCAGGGGCTGGATCAGTGAAGGGCAGAGAGCTCCACTCCGACTCAGATGGATGGGTCAGAGGCTAGATCAGTAAAGGGCAGAGAACTCCACTCCGACTCAGATGGATGGGCCAGAGGCTGGAACATTAAATGGCAGAAAGCTCCACTCCAACTCAGACACCAGCAAGGTGGAGGTAGAGTACTGGTATGGGCTGGTAGCATCAAAGATGAACTTGTGGGACCTTTTCAGGTTGAGGATGGAGTGAAGCTCAACTCCCGGACCTACTGCCAGTTTCTGGAAGACAACTTCTTCATGCAGTGGTACAGGAAGAAGTCTGTATCATTCAAGAAAAACATGATTTTCATGCAGGACAATGCTCCATCACATGCATCCAACTACTCCACAGCGTGGCTGGCCAGTAAAGGTCTAAAAGAAAAAAAAATACTGACATGGCCCCCTTGTTCACCTGATCTGAACCCATAGAGAACCTGTGGTCTCTCCTAAAATGTGAGATCTACAGGGAGGGAAAACAGTACACCTATCGAAACAGTGTCTGGGAGGCTGTGGTGGCTGCTGCATGCAATGTTGATCGTAAACAGATCAAGTAACTGACAGATTCTATGGTTGGAAGGCTGTCGAGTGTCATCATAAAGAAAGATGGCTATATTAATCACAAATTTTTTTTGTGTTTTGTTTTTGCATGTCAGAAATGTTTTTTTCTAATTTTTGTGCAGTTGTATTAGTTTACCTGGTGAAAATAAACAAGTGAGATGGGAATATATTTGGTTTTTATTAAGTTGCCTAATAATTCTGCACAGTAATCGTTACCTGCACAAACAGATATCCTCCTAAGATAGCCAAATGTAAAAAAAAAACACTCCAACTTCCAAAAATATTAAGCTTTGATATTTGAGTATTTTGGGTTGATTGAGAACATAGTTGTTGATCAATAATAAAAATAATCCTCTAAAATACAACTTGCCTAATAATTCTGCATACAGTGTAAATGTAAATTTCTGGTTTCAACTGTATATATCAGGATGGGGAACATTTATACCTGTAAAGGGCCCAAGATGGGGACATTAGTACAGAATTTGATGTCATTACCCCATAAGTTTCAGAAGAGCCCCCTATAACAGTGCATTATGACCTCATATTTTGCTAAAAAAAATTTCCCTATTTTCCTCCTCTAAAACCTGAATGTGTCGTATGATCCAGTGCGTCTTATAGTCCGAAAAATACAGTATATACACACACATATTAAATGTATTTGCATGTATTGTAAGGTAGTGCTTACTGAGTGTGTCGGGGGTCACTCACTTGTGTCGTGGGACACTCACTTACTGCGCAATTTAAGCATACATCAACAGTTTCTTATAAAAGATAGTCCATCTGGTTTATTAATAGTCATAAACAACTATTTTGGCTGTGCAGCCTATAATCGAGACCACAGTTCACATAAGTGTACATAACTTATAGTTGATTAAATTCAACCGATACACAATTATAAACTGACTTTAGTCAGCACACAATTATCCCACAGTGGGTTTACCTGCTATTGTACCTTAGCAGAGTTCATTTTGGCTTTTACCAGTCTTGCCCTCCAGGAGGTTGCAAACAGGGATCACCCAACAGATCCTTGGACTTGCTATGTGTCGGTACCAGTCGTGAGTCCAGATCCACTGGGCTTTCATTACTTCCTGCATTTCTAGGAGCTCTAACCAGCTCCACTCTCAGACACTGCCATGTGGTTCACAAACAGGAATGGTGGAGGACTTTGGTTGCGTCACAGTCATGTGATCAGGAAGGAGTCACATTATATGCCACCTGTTACACTCAGATTGAGAGGTGGGTTCACTCACACACATACTTATATGCATTAACTCTTTTGTGTAATGCTGCCAGTAACAGTGAAACAATTCACATTAACACTGCAACAGACCTCCACCTGTGCAATGTATACCAGCCATGTACAATATTGCAGGTATATCTCACATTATATATACCGTATTTTTCCTTTTATAAGACGCACTTTTTTTCCTCCAAGTTTTGGAGGAAAGTGGGGGTGCGTCTTATAAAAGGAATATAACATTCTAGCATCCTCAGTTGCTGGGGAGGGGGAGACAGCAGTGAATTGGGGACAGAAATGGCAGGGAATGGTCCCTGCTGAAGAATCCGGGGCTGCAGGAGCACCACGTGTCCCCGGCTCATTAACTACTTAAATATTCACTTCACTTGCTCCCAGTCTCCACCCACCTCTCTGCACTGAAGACAGCTCGGAGAGGTGAGAGCACGGGAGCAGGAGAAGCTGCTTAGCCAGCACACATGGTCTCTCCCCAGCTTCTTGCAGTGGCTGGGGAGATTGTGTGCTGGAGATAGTGAGAACGGAGGAGACGGGGGTGCAGCTGCAGCAAGTGAAGGAGCACTGAGCTTTGTGCTTTGTGCTGCGATGGAGACAGGGATAGAGCAGATCTGCACCTTATCACAGGCACCTTATCACAGGTACCTTGTCACAGGTACCTTGTCACAGTGTCCTGGCCTCACTCCCTCTGTAATGTGTCCTGCTGAGGCCTGCCCTGTGCAGAAATCCAGGAAGGTCGGTCAGGTCTGCAGTTCAGGAGCTTCAGTCTATTAGAGCAGGGGTGGAGCCTGCATAACACCAGTGTACAGTTCCTGTATCTACATCCTGCATCTACAGGTCAAGCTCTGTAGTGGTGACTTGTAATTAGGAGACAGAGGCTGGAGCATCGTATTTCAGCACAGTGTTCAGACCCCCTCCCTGGCCCTCCCTCTTTACAGTACATCACATCAGAACTATATATGCAGACTGGCCACAAAGCAGGACACATTAAAGTGAGTCCACATGTATATGTAATATAACCACTAATAAAGTAAAGTTAACACAACAATACTGTGCTTAACTAGAACTCCAAGCATGCTATAGGATCTACAGTACATGCTGGGAGTTCTAGTTCTTAAAGGGATTGCTACTACATGAACAAATCCCTTCTCATTCACCTTGTTGGCCCTTGTAAATATAATAAGGACCATACTAAGGCTGTGTGCTCATGGTCGGGAGGAGCTGCATGTTGGACGCGGCTCCTCCGGACCTGAGTGAAGCCACGGGTGGCCGCAGGGAGACCGCAGCCGTCCTGTACTCACCATGTGCAGCGGGTGCAGGGCGGCTTCTCCCTGCAGTCACCCGATGGAAGCCGCTTCCGACTCCGCAGCATGAAATAAACATGTGGAGGGGGAACCGGCAACCCGCACCGCAACTGTCAGATCACTGCGGGCGGGTTAAGCATAGTGAGGATGGGATTTCTACATATCCCATCCACTATGCTTGTACTGTACTACGCAGCATTTTGGACACAGCAGCAAGACGCTGCGTCCAAAATGCTGCGTATACTGATCGTGTGCACGCACCCTTCCCCCCATGCTGCAGCAGTTCCAACATTGTCAGAAGTTGCATATTCATGTCCCATTAATATGAGACTCAGCCCTCCGACAAATCAGTGCTGGCGACTGTCTCCCCGCCATCAGACACTGGAGCAGAAGTCATTGGTGTTGCTCACATGCTGCACCTGCATCCTAAGGAAACAGACACCAGCGCTGACTGGTCGCAGGGCCTGAGTGTCATATCAAAGTCATTTTTTGCTACAAATATTTTTTTTCCTATTTTCCACCTCTAAAATCTGAGTGCGTCTTATAATCCGGAGCGTCTTATAAAGCGAAAAATACGGTATATAGATTTACCAAGCATAATGCCTGGTAAAGACCGCACAGGTTGAAACATCGCATCACGTGGCTGGATTAAAAGTGTCCATTTCACATTGAAATATGGAGTGCTGCCTGGTTTTTTGAATTTATTACAAGTTGCAGTGGAGCCTGCTGTTCAGGAAGCATTGCACCCACTTTTTCACTTTTTGGAATGAATTGGTTGTGCTGACGCTCTCTTTTTTTCATATATATATATATATATATATATATATATATACATATATTATTTTTTGTAATATAGAATGCTTTGGATTACACCATTACACTTTGACACATTGTACTGTTTTGTTTCAGTACCTTTCCTTCCCTTCACATATTGTTTTATCACAATCAAGTTTACCAAGAAAACAGTAACAAATAGAACTTGCCTTGACTTCTAATTATCAAATCAATGTCAAAGAGACAACTACCATTTTGGCACGCTCAGTGTCTGCAGGAGGTTTTACAACAACAAAAAAAAGAAGAATAACAGAAATGGTTCTGAAGAAAATAATTTCTTCACGTTCCAAGTCACTGAGCTGGGAACCTACTATGAGCAGCATGTTCAGGAAATGATTAGGTACATCAAGCCAGTCATGCATAATAATCTCTATTATTTCCTTCTCTAAACTCTTGATTTTATTTGCAGCTATTACGGATCAGACATGTAAATAAAGACAATATAATATTACTCGTCATCAGAAAAATAAGGTGCTGTCTTACAATTCCATAAACATTTTTAGTGTTCTGAGCATGCTCAGTACACTTAAACCAGATCCGGGAAACATTCCTGTTTTTTCCCGGATCCGGTGCCCATTGACTGCCATGCTATCTGCGCCAGATCACCCCGGATTTGTTTCTGCCTGGTTTGGTATGTTTTTTTCACGGGAGCCCAAAATCGGAGCAGTCTCCGACTTTGGTGCCGGGAAAAAACAGGACAAAAACGAATCCAGGACTGAATTGACAAAACTGGATGGCCATTTATAACCAGTCCGGCACCATAGGGATACATGGGAAGCAAAAACGGATCCTGTTCTGCCCTTTTCAATACAGACAGAACAGAATCCCAAAAAAAGTTGTGTGAAGCCAGCCTTAGCTCTACTCCCTCCCCGTGTGTTTCATTCTGTCCATCCTGGGTGAACAAGTGTCAAATTTGGGAGGTATCTTTCTTTCCTTATTTTGTTGTATGGATACTTCTTAATCTGCTCCTATCTGATAGATGGGAGTTGGTTTGGTTAGTTGTTTTTTTCTGTATATCTGTATGGTAAAGCGCTCCTGGCTCTTATGGACAGATCACTATTGTATGGGATCTAACCCATAACCATTATGTGGGATTTATTAGGCTATATTATCACACATTATTATATTGAGAACTCAGGGATTTGGGCCTTACCTTGGAGCAACTTTGTAAGGCCCCTTTTGAACTTCTGCAGTCAGCAGATATAAAGTATTTGTCCCTCAAGACTTGTTTTCTTGTGGCTATTATGTTTGCAAGGAGAGTGAGATTTCAACTCTGGGTTACAGAGAGCCTTAATTTATATTACTATTGGAATAATTCCTGTTAAGAAAACTACCTTCTTGCACCCCTAGAGAGTCTTCCATCTCTAATATAAAGGATATATGAGCAGATAGAGCTGCCAGTTTTTTTCCAGATTGCTTTTCCGATGAAGAGAGAATCCTACACTCCCTGGATGTAGGCAGGGCTCTAAAGTAGTATGCACTAGACACAAAACAATATAGGAAGTTGGAACATCTCTTCCTTTCCTTCTCAGAGAGGAATAGGGGTCAGAAGCCTCCTTATTCAGATGTTTCAGCCAGACTATTACTAGTTGCTATGAGCAAACAAACCCTGTCAATTTTCATAGGCTATAAAAGCCCATTTAACTAAAGCAATTTTCACATCATGGGCAGAAAGAAGCAACTTACTTATTGAGCAGATCTACAGGACAGCCTCTTGGAACTTGACCTTGGCCTTTGTGAAACATTATGCTAGACATTCATAAGCCAGGAGTCAGCCTTTAAACAGTGGTCATACTATCCACAGTTCAAAGTATCCACCCTAATGAGACTAACTGCTAAATTGTTATGACAGAGCAAGGAGACATCCAGCATGTGGCCCAAAAGAAAGAAAGACCCAAGGAAAAGGACACAATAGACTTTTATGGTCGGTAATAACCATGGCAAGGCGAGCTGCTCCCTCCAAAAATATTACAGCTGGCAATAATTTTTTTGAGAAAAACGCACATGGACACTACTTACAAGAAGATGACCCTTGTGACCTCTGAGACCCACCTTGGACGCATCAACGTCAACAATGGCTGAGAAACACTGTGCTGAATGAGTAGCAGTGCAATAGCAAAACATTTCTTCACAGAGATAAATGCCCGATGAGCACAGTCGGACCAATTAGAAAAATCTGTACCTTTTTGGTCATGTTCATGAGAGGTTTAACAATTGAAAAAAAGTTCTGGATAAACTTTCGATATTAAGTGGCAAACTCCAGAAAGCGTGTAATGCTGTCAGTTTTTCAGGAGGATCCCATTTTAGTATTGTATAGACTTTATTAGGGTCTATCTTGAAACCCAAAGACAACATCATGTATCCCAAATATTTCACCACCTGTATGGCAAATACACATTCTACAAGTTTGACATACAGTTTTTTAGTCCATAATATCTGAAGAACCTGGCTGACGTGTACCTGATGCGTCTCAAAATCGGGTAATTCAAAATGTTGTCAAGATATAGCACCACAAATCTGCATAAGGGTTATATAGAACATGGAGGTGATGACAAAAAATGTAATTACTGAAATGTTGAAAAATGGCGGGAGCATTAGTCAGACCAAATGGTATGAACAGATTTTCATAATGCCTTTCAGGAGTATTAAAGGTGGTTTTCCACTCATCCCCTTCCCTGATTCTAATAAGATTATATGCCCCTCTAAAGGTTCAACTTGGAGAACAATTTAGCACCAACAATCTGATTAATTAAATCATGAATGACCATAGGGAAGGAATCTGGGCACTAGAGGGCCTTTGGTGTTTTTCCTAGGCTTATATGTGCTGCCACCCGTGGAAGCCTAATCAGGCGAAATGTGCGCCCGTCGTCCTCCCCGCACCTCCCTCCCCGCTACATAATGTTTGTAACTCGCACCTCCTAACGGAGCAATTGGATTAAAAGAACCTTCATCTATTGGTGAGTGCTGTCTGTTTCTTCTAAATCTTTGGATAAATCATGAATGAGCAGAAGGGGGTAAGGGTCTCAGGTGGTAATCCGATCTAACTCATGTATATCAAAACAAAGATACAGACAACCATTTTTGCACTTAACAAAAAAGAACTCTACCACCATGGGGGAACATAAGGGACCAACATGTCGCTTAGCAAGGCCTTGGTGATGTAATCTATTATAACCTGCCTTCCAGGGCCAGACAGCTTGTATAATCTGGTTTTGGGTAATTTTGCACCATGGAATAAGGTAATGGGGCAATTATAAGCATGATGGGGGGGGGGGGGGCAAATCTTTACACCCCTTGTCTAAGAAAAGATCCTCATAATTGAACAGAAAAAAAGGTAAGGTTTCAATGGATTGTGCATAACCACCCGGGGATAACAGAATACTATAGGGGTAGGAAGACATTCAAGCACATAACAAGAAATCAGCTCATTTTGTGGGGCCCCTATGTGAAGGTATAAGTAATGCACAATTCACGTAAAACACCACTGAACAAAAGGCGCAGAGTCGATCCCAAATATCAGGATGGATTTTGGCAGAATACTACAAGAGAGCCCATGGGTCTGGGCAAACTGAGCATCCACCATATTGGCCCCTGCCTCAATATCCAAATGGACAGAAGTGATTTAAGATTTCATACCTATGACAACCTCTGCAGGTAAGACAAACTGAGATGAACACACAGAAGAGAATTATATTCCCAGGTTGTAATCCTCCACACATCCTGGGTTCAGACGTTTTTTCAGTTTAAGTACAGAGTGAAAGGCTCTAATAAAATTACCCCTTTGACTGCAAATGAAAAAGCTCCCATCTTACAGTGAACCGCAGGGGGCCCAGACTGAGGAAAGACCCCTCCTAACTGCATGGGTTCATCCAGGCATATGGAAGGGTATCCACCCCTAGGGAGTACTACTGGAAAATGGTCTACACAGGTCCATCCCTGAGGCATTTATAAATCCAGATGGCTAAGGCCACAGCGGCTTCTAAGACTCAGGATTCCAGACAGAACAAGAATGTCTTTAAAGTTTAACATTTCTGACAGGCCCTGATCAAAATTAGTTTCAAGGGCAGGGTCACTCCACCTTATGTCAGCGGTCCATCTGCGGAACACTAAACAAAAGTCCTCCGCTGACCGATCTCCCTGTTGAAGCCTACGTAACATAGCTTGGTCTTTTCAAGAGAGATTTAGTGAGCATCATCACAAATGAGACCCAGGGCTGCAAAAACATAGTCTACCAACTGAAGGGACTGAGTCAGTTAGAAGCGAAATGGCCTAGGGCTGAGGATCCCCTTGAAGGAGTTAGACAACAATCCCCACCTGTTATTCCTCACTCCCAGATGAATTAGGATGAAGCCTGATCTAAAGTTTACAAGCTTCTCTGAACACCACAAATGTATTCCTTCCTCCAGAAAATTTGTCCAGGGTGGCCACCTTGGGTTCAGGTAGAGTGTGACTGGCTGACAAAACCACCAGAACCGAAGTCTGATGTTGCTGCTGCAAAATCTGTGACCGCATATATGTCACTTCCAGAGACAGACTCTGCATTTGTTTTGCAAGAACCGTGACTGGTTTCATTTTAGAATTTTAGAAAAAATGGACCAGTTATAATGTCACGGCAGAGCGAAGAGACGCTCAGCATGAAAAGGTGCAAGAGCCCTGGTGATAGGGAAAGGGGATGGGGTGAGCCCTAATAACTCTCTTAAGACTGAACCCTACACTCTCTATCAACCCTAGATGGGTCCTTCCCCTCTTTTGCCATTACATGCTTAAGCCCTGATTGACCCTGGGCTAGTCCTGGCTAGTGCGTAGGGCAGCATGACATTAGTCTTACTACTACAATAAGGGGTACTTCACAGACTACAACATAACAGCGACCTCTCCAGCGATGTCGCAGTGTGTGACACGCACCAGCGACCTGGCCCCTGCTGTGAGGTCGCTGGTCGCTGCTCGTCGCTCAGGACCATTTTTTGGTCCTTGGTCTCCTGCTAGTTAGCACGCATCCACACGTGTGACCGCGAGAGACCAGCGATCCAGCCACCTCACAGGCTGGTAACCATGGTAAACACTGGGTAACTAAGCAGCGCGCGCTGCCTAGATAGCCAGTGTTTATCATGGTTACCAGCGTCCGTTGCGCTAAGCAGGAGGACGCTGGTAACCATGATAAACACACCGGATAACTAAGCAGCACGCTCTGCCTAGATACCCGGTGTTTATCATAGTTACCAGCGTCCACTGCGCTAAGCAGGAGAACGCTGGTAACCATGATAAACACCGGGTAACTAAGCAGATAACAAGGGTATTTGGTATACCAAGCTTGTTGTCCAAGAGGCATGCACAAGGCTTTCAAATCCCCGCACACTTGCCAACCGTGGTCTTCATATTTAAGCTTACAAAAAACAATTCCAAGTTCTCGTAAGTTTCCTTACGATGTACGAAATACCCTACAGGGACTGAAGCATAAAAACCGCTGTTGTGGAGTAAAACTGCTTTGAGATTTCTATTTGAAGACGCCATTGCGCTAAATCGTAATGGAATTGAATTGACCCATCAAACCTTCAACATTGATGCAATAATCCAACTTGTCTTCTGTGGCAATATAAAGAACAAACTCCTTTTCATGATGTCTGAACCATGAAAAATACACTCCAGGCAACAATAGATTCCTGCTTTTGAGCGTTGATCTAAGTAACTCAGCGGCATCTTTGAGAAGATTCATGATTCATGTCTCTTACCAAATCTTGTCCTCCTGGGAAAACAATTTTGGTCTTGTATCATCTTTAATGTCAGAACTTAATTCATCATCTGGTTCAGGTGTGGCTCCCCCTTCATCAGAACTAGTTATTGTTTCTCATGGTAGCAAGGGACTTGGGCACTGGTATATCTGTACCATGGGGGATGGAAGGAGATGCTGAGTGAAGATTGGGGTATGAAATGGAATAGATCTGTACTCCATAAATTCATCATTACACGACGCCTGTGTAATGCTGCATCCTGAGATTGTCACTGTGTCAGCGATTCAATGATGTATCCTGTAACAGTGTTGTAGATCTTCTTCACGTCACCTGCATTGTGATACTGCAATAGTTGTCAACCTCCTAGACCACAGACATTGGAAACTTAGCTGACAATCTAATGGCTCTGGACTGTGGGAGTCGTGTATGATGTGCATGTGCTTCTGTGTAGTGGCATGTTCGTGGCAATGCTCCCTTTGTTGAGGTAGCCTTGTTTGCGCGTTGTCTTTTCAGTTGTGCTGTTGCTGATTTCATCTCCATATCATCTGCTTACTTTTTGGGGCAGTCCATCTTGATGTAGATTTTAAGTGATCAACCAAACTTGGTTTAAATTCTCATGTTCCAGTTTATCTGCCTTTTATAATGTACAATAGAAATAAGCCCGATGCTATTGCATCAGGAGGGCAGTCTCTGTGCCTGTCTCCCCTTGTGCGCTCTCTCCACCACTCTGTGCTTTCACTCCCCCTGTGCCCTCTCTCTTACTTGTGCCTTTCACTCTGCTCTGTGTGCTCTGTCCCTGTGTGCGCTGTCTCACCCTGTGTGCGCAGTCTCTCCTTTTGACTCTGCCTCCCCATGTGCCCCTGCCTCCTCTGTGCCTTCTGCCTCCCATGTCCCTGTGTTCCATCACTGACCCACCATACAGTGCTCACCACTGAGCCATCATACAGTGCTAACCACTGAATAACCATACAGTGCTCACCACTGAGCCACCATACAGTGCTAACCACTGAGCCACCATACAGTGCTTATCACTGAGCCACCATATACAGTGCTAACCACTGAGCTACTGTAGAGTGCTAATGTCACGGGTGGCACGGATGACAGGGTGGAGGCCACGCGCAGACGATCCCAGCGGGTGGCCCACCAGCCATAATGGGGGAGGATGGTCCGTCTCTTTCAGGGGCATTTACCTTCTGTGTAGATGGAGAGAGGGTGTGATGGGATCTCGCTGTTATGGGGGGACGGCTGTGGAGGTCTTGTGCTCGGTCTGGTTTTATCCACCAATATGGTGGGTCACTAGGACCCAGCAGATTCCTTCCACCTTTATAAGGAGGTTCATTACCCTTCCTCGGTGCAGGTGATAGTTCCTTGTGCACTCATTATCCTTGCTCCAGCAGACGCTGAGGTTGTGGAGGTTGCTGAGTTCTGCTGTCAGATAAGTGTTTCCTTTTCCCTAATGTCTGTCTTCCCTGGTGTTTGTCTTTAGTTGATAGTGGAGGGGTCTAGTGAACCTCTCCATCTGATCCTTAGATAAGATAGTGCTAGGATCAGAGAGGGACGAGGTTCGTGGTCGGCGACAGTTGAGGAGACTGTATAGGGACGTTAGGGCAGACAGGGTCAGCTCTAGGAAGTCTAGGGGTTACCGTCTCCTTCTTGTGCCCGTAGCGTTAGGGACTCCTTATTCCCCCCCCCCGTCGTTATCCTACGCTGGGTGTCTTCCCTACTCCCAGCGTGACAGCTAACCACTGAGCCACCATACAGTGCTAACCACTAAGCCACCATACAGTGCTAACCACTGAGCCACCATACAGTGCTAACCACTAAGCCACCATACAGTGCTAACCACTGAGCTACCATACAGTGCTAACCACTGTGCCACCATACAGTGCTAGCCACTGAGCCACCACACAGTGCTAACCACTGAGCCACCACATAGTGCTTACCACTGAGCCACCATACATTGCTAACCACTGAGCCACCATACAGTGCTAACCACTGAGCCACCATACAGTGCTAACCACTGACATCAGCTGCTAGCAGTGTCGCCAATACCGCTAGCAGCTGATCAGCATGGTATTGGCGTCCAGCTTGAATCTCCCGCCAATACTGCGCTGCTCAGCTGATTGGTCACGCGCAGCCCGTCACGCAACCCATCAGCTGAGCGATATTGGTGGGAGATTTAAACTGGCCGCCACACATCTCCCGCCTCCGGGAGATCAGTGGTGGGCACCGCTGACCTCCCATCAGCGGGAGATAAGCGGCTGCCACCGCCGAGAGATCAACAGCAAGCGCCACTGATCTCCCAGGCACCGCTGCGAACCCGGCAGCAAGAGATGAGCGGTTGCCACCGCCGAGAGATCAGCGGCAAGCGTCGCCTATCTCCCAGCGGAATAGCAGTGACATGTATGTCACTTACTGAGGCGCAGTTCGAACTGGCAATTATGTATTTAGATGATGTCCCATAGGTGGCACTGTTTTTGAGACAAACTTACAGACACACAGACAGACAGACTGGATATGGCTTTTATATAGTAAACAGATCAGTCAGGGCACTTAGCAGGGCCAAGGTCACGGTTAGATTTCCTTCCGGGAATGGCGATTTCCCACCGGGGGTGCACAGCCAAAGCACCAGCAATAGCAAAAAAAGAAAGGAAGGGCGGCACTCACCGGGTAAACGAGAAAGTCTTTTTATTCCAGAATTTCGGAAGCAAACAAGGTGCAGGGAGGGGGCAAGAGGAGCCGCCGGACTACGACACCGTTTCGCGACACGTGTCGCTTCTACGTGTCGCGAAACGGTGCCGTAGTCCGGCGGCTCCTCTTGCCCCCTCCCTGCACCTTGTTTGCTTCCGGAATTCTGGAATAAAAAGACTTTCTCGTTTACCCGGTGAGTGCCGCCCTTCCTTTCTTTTCTTTTGTTGGCTTTTATATAGTAGATTATGCATTGCTTATATATCACCATCATATTGCAAAGCGCTTTACAGAAATTCATCACTGTACCCATTGGGGCTCACAATCTAGATTCTCTTTCAGTATGTCTTTGAAGTGTGGGAAGAAACCTGAGTACCCAGAGGAAACCCATGCAAACTCCTTGCAGATGTTCCATAGTACTACAAAGAGACAGTGTTAATCACTGTCTGCAGCGTTTTCCTGTGCACTGAAGAAAAGCGCACCTCCTGCAGCTCTGTGTGGGGCTGCTACTAAGTTAATCACAGGGTTGCTATGGACCCACATTTCCAGGCAGCGCTTGCCGTTAACGCTGTCCGGTATTAGTGCTGCCTGATAACGTGTGTCCAAAATCAAGTCTGACCCTAGCCTAACAGTGTAGGTGAAATTCAGGACAACAATTGATTGTGCTGCCAATCACAGCAAGCTTGATTGCTTGTGGACTGACAAGCATATAATAAACATAAGGCAAAGAAATGACTATTTGATAGCCATGCTTTTAGCTCCTTGCAAAATGGAAAAAAAATCTTCCTTCTAAAAGCAAGTGAAAACTATGGTGTAAACCAAAATAAGTTGTGCTCTCTGCTCGGTGAAGCTTTCACCTATTGACCACATGTTGGGGAAAGGAAACCCTCTGCACTTTCCACGTAGGCCAGTTGTACATAAAAAATGTAATTTAGCACAGCTGTCCAGTAATGTGTTAAAAATGTTAGCTTTGTTGATGATCCATTAAAACATGAGCAAACCCATGGGAAACACTTAACAATCGAAACCACCATTAACACTTTTGCACTTATGATGGACATAACTGGTGTCAATACCCGCATCGTGATATGTTATGTCCTTTATGGCTTAAAACTGTCACTGTATGAAAACAGATCAAATGGAATTCACTGAACACTCCAGAGGATTTGATGCAAATAAAGTTTATTATGATCTCAATAGCAAGAAAAAGAATTGAATAAAAAAAAACATGGTATGGATGTCAACACCATTTTAATTTGAATTCAACTCTTTTTCTTTTTGCTGAGACCACAATAAACTTTGCATCAAACCTTCTGAAGTATACAGTGAATCCCATTGGATCTACCAGATGGGATAATTATAATGATCGGCCAGTACCTTCCACCTGTACTACACTGAGTGCATACCAATTTTTTCCAATTGTATGAAAACACACATTGACAGTTCTGTGCCAACAGCGGTTACTGACAGCTGACAGTCACAGCACTAGATGTTGGGAACAATTTCTATTTTCCCCACTCTCTGATCGCTGTAATTGGGCAGTTAATCTGATTTACCGAACAGAAAAAGGGGAAAGAGAAGCGCAATAGCGTTTTATCCTTTATACAATAACTATGCAAATTCACAAATGTTGCTGCTCATCTTGTCAAGTTGTGAGACCTACAATCAGTATATAAGTGTATAGCAGTTGCTGCTGGACCCACACTCCATGTAATCGCTGTGGCTGTAGAAATAAATCCAAAAAGGACGGTGTTGTTTGATCCGCGCACACTGCATACAATGAAACGAACTTCCAGTGGATGAGGGACATAACATGGTTGCTCTCCTGATGAAGGAGCAGGAATTCGCTCAGAAACGCGTTGAGAATAAAGGCATAAATTTCCTTCATCCACTGGAAGTTCGTTTCATTGTATGCAGTGTGCGCGGATCAAACAACACCGTCATTTTTGGATTTAATCTGATTTACCGATCACAGCATGATCGTAAAGGAGGTGCTGAAATAGTAACAATTTCTGCAAGATCACTGCAGGAGCTCAGCTCAGCTGATAGCTGAGTTCCTGCAGTAGCAGACAGGGCCTGTGCCCACACCATCCCAGGCTGATTGACATTTTAGCTGCCGCGATCAATAGCAATCATGACATTTAAAAGGTGGTTGTTGGAAGGAATGGGCTCCCTATGCCACCTCTAGCAACACCCTGTGAAAAAATCATAGGGAGCTGATAGTTGTCATGGCACATGAAGGTCAAACAATGACTTACTGGTGTATCAGGTATGGTGTGATGGCCTGTTAGCTCCAAGTGGATCTAAGGGTACTGTTACACGTCGCAACATTGCATGCAATTTCACTTGCAACTTACTGGTTGCAGTGAAATCATGGACACATTGTTACATTTGTACACGGAATGTGTTGAAATACATGTCTACTGCAATATATTATATCAGTGATCAGAAGAATAACATTTAAAGTCTCTTAGAGGAACTAAGTGAAAAAAGGTTACAAAAAGTTTTAAAACCTACATCAAGTCTACTAAAATTTGGGAAAATGTGTCATGGTCCAAAAAGACCAAGGTTGAACTCTTTGGATATACAGTAATTCAAAGAGAGATGTTTAATGCAAAGCATCACCAAAAGAACACCATAACTATAGTGAAGCATGGTGGAGGAGGCATTATGTTTTAGGGCTATTTTTCATCAGTTAGAATTAGAGCTTTTGTCAACGTGGAGGGCATTATAAAAATTTCCAAACAACAGTCAGTTGCGCATCAAAATATTCAGGCCTCAGTAAATTGCTGAGAATTAAGAGGATTTTCACCTCCACCTTCAAATCAACAAAAGAATGACTTCCCCAGAAGAAGTTCAAAGTTTTAGAATGGCTCAGACAGAGCGCAGACCTGATTCCAATTCAAAATCTATACGTTGACCTGAAAAGGGCTGCATGCATAGATTTGAAGCGCTACTGCAAGGTTGAATGAGCAAAACTTGCCAATACTTGATGTACTATGCTGATAGATTCCTAAACGAAAATAGACTAAATGCTGACAATTCAATGTACAATACAAAGTATTAGTTTAAATATATGCATATTAATACAACAACATTATTTTAGCACATTACTTGTCTTTTTCCCCTCAAAAAGCTTTCAGTTTTTTTTTTAATAGAATTGTTCAAATTATGGGTGGCATGGTGGCTCAGCGGTTAGCACTGCAGACTTGCAGCACCAAGGTCAACATCTGCAAGGAGTTTGTATGTTCTTCCTGTGCTTGCATGTGTTTCACTCTGGGCACTCTGGTTTCATCACACATTTTCAAAGACATACTGTTAGGATATTTAGATTGTGAGCGCTAAAGGTACTATTACACCTTACAATGTCAGAAGCGATGCTGCGGATGCGTGCTCACTTCCGACATAGCAGCCTAGCTGTCACACGGCAAGATGTTGCCGGTGACGGTGCTGTGATGTTGCCGCAGCAATTGCTCGCTGGGCTTGGATCAACCCAACGAGCAATGCAGCGAATAGGCTGGATCGGCCCTGACATCGCTATTGCGGTGTCACACCGAATGATGCCGCAGGTTGTTGAAGTTGACAGGTTTTCCTGCATGCAGGAAAATCTGTCAACTCCGACTTGAACAACTATCATTGTTGAATCGTGTGTTTCAACATCGTTCCTGACGTCACTTTTGAACAATGTCGAAAACGATGTTGAAAAGTGTAACGGGGCCAGAGAGATAGTGTTGCAAAAATGTATGTAAAGCACTATGGAATTAATAGTGCTATATAAATTAATAAATATTATTATAGGCGGAAAAGGCGGACATTAAAGGCGGAAAAAGTTCTGAAATGATTCTCCTTGGTTTGATTTTTTTTTTTCCTTGACAAAATCCTGACATTTTACCAGGTGCATGCAGCGTTTTGCATATCCACTTCATGCACTGTATTGCATGAGAGCTGTCAGCTCTAACCCATTACCTGGGTTAGGGTTTTCTACAACAACAACTCAGATCCCGAAATCACAGGATAATGATGAGATTAATAATCTAGATTCTGTCACTATTAACAGTGGCATCCAGAAGGTTGAAAGGCCACGATCAGTGATAACACCGGTCATGACCAAGGCAGGAGGGTAAATAACACCCTACTACTAGACTGCCGGGCATGAAAATTTTCAGTGATATTATTAAGAAGATTAAGGACAGAAAAGTTAAACCAGCCTGATTCACTGTGACTATTCTATCTGTACACACAAATCAAAGCGATCATCAGTCAGGACCAAAAGCGATTCACTCCAGACCCACTAGCGCAAAGGTCCCCAAATCCAGGCCTCAAGGGCCGCCAACAGTGCAGGTTTTCAGGATTTCCTTAGTATTGCACAGGGTTTGGAATCATTACCTGTGCATATGATCACATTAGCAACTGTGCAATACTAAGGAAATCCTGAAAACCTGCATTGTTGGCGGCCCTTGAGGCCTGGAGTTGGGGACCTCTGCACTAGCATGTTTGTATTAATGATCACCATGCATGCAATTAAAGAACTCACATATTTATATGGTAGATTGCGCAAATGCACTGCATCCTCCGATGTACATGTTTTTGCATTATGGGGTTAATAACGGTGCATTTGCGTTAAAAAGCTCGAAAGTTGTTGAACACAGTCCTTTGAGTCACCAGAGTGTCATAAACATCTTCACGGCACTTGGATACCTTGCAATTCTTTAGATTTGTAGTGAATGGATTCACATTTCAAGAGATTTGCTCATCTCTTGCCAACGGGAAATTTAACATGTTTATAAAGGGAATTCTGTAGGTTTTCCTACAACTGCCTATTTCTCTGTATATTTCTTCACAGTCTCTTTAATCGTATATTTTTAATATGAACATTATTCATCCATGGCTGAGAAGAAAGCAATTTCATTTACTAATGAGAGCAGTAACACCTACTTAAAAATTTATCCTTCCACTCCCTATAAACTGCAGAACAATACGAATTTAGATAGAGAACAAATGTTTTACAGTAATAATCATCTTTATCTAGTTAAACAAATAATGAAAACATTAATTATTTTAGTTGCTGCTCCTTTAGGGACCTTAAAGATCTACCGTAAATCTTGTTTATTTTAACCTCTACCCACCCCCAGTCATTTTATTTTTTTGTCAACAAAGTCTTTCAGAGCTTGTTCTTTGGGATGACTTGTAGTTTTGAATGTCATCATTTAACATATCATATAATGTACTCTATAAGGAAAACTCTTTGTGGTATGTAATGGAAAATTTTATTACTTTTAAAAAATACAATTTTGTAGATGGCTTATTTTTTATAAGATTAATTAAAGTGTTTACCAGTTCAATTTTGAAGTAAATAGAACTTTTTCACCTCATTTTATTGCATTTTTGGAGTAAGCATTATTTTATTTCTTATAGCATTCATTCACTGTGTGGGATAAATACAGGTTTTAATTGTTTAGACTTTTCCAAATTTTGTGATACCAATTATGTTTATTTTATTTTTATTTTTTTTACTAGAGTAAGGGAATTATTTCTAAACTGTTTGAAATTGATTCTCTTAGGGTGGAGGCAAACTGGCGTTGAACTCGCGCGAGTTTAATGCGAGAAAAACTTGCATTACACTCGGACCTGTATCTTTCAATGATACAGGTCACATTAAAGTGAGCTTCTGGCATTAAACTCGCTTTGCGAGAGCAATCCGAGTGCAATCGCAGCATGCTGCGATTGCACGCGATTCCCTCGCGCGAGTGGCCATTAAAAGTATATGGGTGCGAGTCTAGCTCGCACCCATACAGCACACCGTGCGATAATCACAGCCGTGTGCTGTCAAAATCACTGGCCCTCGCAGTCCCCATACAGTTACAATAATGTTTCATTGCTGTGACAGCAGCAGTGAAGCAGTATTGTATGTATAATTTATTATTTTTGCAAAGCTACACTTTTCAGCTTGATTTTACATGTTTTTACCATGTCAGCTGTTCAGGACTTCATTCTGCACTGTGCTACCGGAGGGGGTTTTAACCCGGTGATTAAGGGGTTAATCAGACGCTGGTCACTGGTGTCATGACACCATCTATCCAGGGGTTGTCCTCACCCCCTGGATACATGGTGACTTGACATCATGTGTCTGAATGGGTTAATTATTCTGTAAACCAAGTTTAAGTTTATGTCGGGTGTATAGATGAGACAGAAAGAGCCAGTGATTTATGAATGGAAGCTTCAGCACCATGGACAGCTCCTTACAAATCACGGCTCTTTCTGTCTCATCTATACACAAAATAACGCTATGTGAAAGCAGCCTTAACACCACTACAATCGTTTAACTGGTTATTTAACCAGTTAGATGCCATGGTTGATACTTTCTGTGGCATCTTTGGGGTTTAACTATATAGTTAAACTCCATCAGAGCTACTTCTATTTACTGTTGTTAGAAGCTAGTTTCACCTGTATGATTGTATGATACAGATTAATGCCGGGTATGGAGTGGATTGAGGCTCAGTGCCATATCCATACACACATTCAAATATGGTATACATTGGGTTAAATAAGCATTGAAAACATTACAATTTTTCTAAAACTGCTCTTGACATGAATTTCTCACCAGATGTCAATAAGATCCCATCCAACCCACACAGACAAAGAAATCAAACCATAGGTGTCCATAAATTATGTGTAATCATGAGAAATGATACCAAGAAAAAGTATTGAAAACATTACTGAAATGAATTTAATACTTCACACAAAAACCTTTTTGGTGAAGACACCTCTTGTATGAAAAAACTAGTTATACATATTGTTCTGGGGTGATTTTGGCCCATTCTTCCGCACACTTTTCAAATCCTGAAGGTTCAATTTATGAACTCAGAGCTTTAGTTCCTGCCATACATTTTCCTATTGAATTCAGATGAGGTGATTGGCTAGGCCTTGCAAAGGCTGGTTTCACACTGGCGTTTGCAAGCGCTGTGGAAGATGCGCATGCGCAAACGCATGTAAAAACTTATGCATCTGCATGCAAACGCAGCTTTTTCTTATGCATAGTCATTCGCAAACAATCAAAAAGCGCTGCGTTCGTTTGCATTTTTGAATGTGCACGCGTCTTTTCCACGCATTCCTTCAATAATTCTTCTGCGGCACCCGCACTGTTCTGGTATTTTTTTTGTCAGATCCCGCCCATAGGGAGTGGCTAATCTCTTTCTGGGCATGCGCATTGTCTTATACGCATGCATACCAAATGCAGGCATCCGCAATTCCTTGCGTTCGATTGCGTACGCATAGAGAATAATGCATAGCCTATGCGCATTTGTACGCATGCGGACGCTTGTGCTTTTTTGAGCACCCTAAAATGCAACATGTAGCATCTCCTGGTCGCGGAATTTTGACGCGCCGGTACGCATACGCAGCCATACACATGCCAAATAATGTCTCTGCGCACGAATGCGCACTCCATGTTACAGATACGTGCGCATTACGCTTGCGTTTTTGAGAAATTTTATTTGCAGCATCCACAGCGCTTGCAAACACCAGTGTGAAACCACCCTAATGGTACCTTTACATGCGGCAACATTTCTAGGGTGTCAACAGGTAACTTACTGGCTGTAGTGAAATCATGGAGACATGATTCCATTTGTACACAGCAACAAGATAGAACCTTGTCTCCATGATTTCACTGCAACCAGTAAGTTACCTGTTGACACCCTAGAAATGTTGCCGCGTGTAAAGGTACCATAACAGCTTTATTTCCTTTCTCTGAAATCAATTAAGTTTTCTTGGCTTTGTTTTTGGGATCACTGTTTTGCTGGTGTCCACCCTTGTTTCAATTTCATCATCCAGACAGAGGGCTGCAGACATTTATCAAGAATATCTTCCATGTCCATTCATCCTTCTTTCAATTATGTGTAATTTGCCAGTGCCATAAACTGAAAAACAGCCCCAAACCATGATGTTCCCACCTTCAGTGTTCACTATTGATATGGTTATTTTTGGGATGATATGCAGTGCCCTTTGGCCTCTCAATATGATGTGTAGTATAGCAGCCAAAGAAATCAAATTTAGTCTAATCTGATAAGACCATATCCTCTCAGTATTTACAAGCTTGTCTAAATGTTGTTGAGCAACAACAACTTCAAGCACTTTAAACGTGCTTGAAAATGCTTTTTGTTCAGAAGAGAGTCTTGCATGGTGAGTGTGCATACAGGCCATGGAGCTTGAGTGCATTACCTCTTAAGGCTGCTTTACACGTCACGATATCGCAATGCAACTACGATAAAAAGTCACGTGGTACGGGCGTTGCAGTTGATATCGTTCTTGCGTTGTGTCGTGTAAATGGGCAACGCAACTCAAAAACGATGCAACTACGATATCATTTTTGTATTGTGCATGCTGTTCAACCGTGCAATATTGGCTTGATGATCTGCCATGATCGTGCTGTGTGACAGCGCAACTACGATTTGGAGTGCAACTTCCCCTATTCACTCCAATGTTAAATGGTCGTTCCCTGAGTTGCTCAGACACAGTATAAAAGAGGGGCATACGACATCGTAGTTGCGTTGCCTGGTGATATCTCCCTGTGTAACATCTCCTATGCAATTTTGGACAAGTGCCCAAGACGTGCACGATCCTGTGAAATTGTATGCAATATCGAAACGATATTGCGACATGTAAAGCGGCCTTTAATGTTTTCTTTGAAAACATTTATTGTACTTGCTGATTTCTGGACTTTCTGTATTTGTCCTCAGGTAGTCCTTGGGTCTTGGACAACTATTCTAAGGGTACTTTTACACGCTGCAACCGCGGCGAGAAATATTGGCATTGATATTGCGACATGGAAATATCGCTGCCACACTTCCACCCAATTGCCTCCTTATTGCAGCGTGTAAATAGGGAATTTGGTGGCGATATGTCGCCTCACCTCGCTCGCCTGGTTTCAGAGCACTGCTCCAAAATCGAAACCAGGCGACATTGGTTTTATCATCGCCAAATTCCCTATTTACACGCTGCAATAGGGAGGCAATTTGGCGGCGATCATTCCAGCGAGAAATATCGCAGCCAAAAATGTCTCCCGCGGTTGCGGCGTGTAAAGATACCCTAATACTTCTTTTCCCTCCTCTGTCTGAAGTCTTGCAGAAGTACCTGGTCATGGCCAGATTATGGTGAAATGATGTTCTTTCCACTTCCAGGTTTTGACCTCAACAGTGCTCACTGGATATTTGCACCTCTCCTTCTTCATGTGTTCAAAACTTTTTCCCTGTGTCATTTCTCAAAATTAAACAAAACTTGATTTATTGTTATCTACGATTTGATTTCTTTGCATGTGTGGATTTAATGGGTTGTTACAATATCTGGTAATTCATGTTAATAGCACCTTTAGAAATATATTTACTTAGAAAATTGGTGAAGTGTTCAATACTTATTTCACCCACTGTATATATATACAGTATATATAATCATCGCATGTCTGAAAGGATTTAACACCATAAAAAAAACTATCAGCAAAAATCTTGGTCTGTTGGTCGTTCAAATACACCTTCTATGTCAGCAATTAAAGGACAGGTTGCTAGCAATAATAAGGGTGCAATATTTAGCTGTCACTGATGGAGGCTCTTCCTAATTGGAACACATATAGAAATAACTGTGTGGCTGGCAATGTAACTCCCATGGACTTTACTAAGAATACTGTTAACCATTTTCATCTAAGATATTTATGGTTTATTATCTGATCCCTTGTTCTTCACTCTGGATTGAAGGATATGGAGTGAAGTGACTAAGCACACTTTCTGATCTCTCATTTGTAGCTTATCAGAACAAAATAGGCTGTTTCTATATTGTTCTAATAGGAAAAAGATACTAAATAATTTGATAAAGTGGTTGAAGCTTGAAAGGGGTGGAATGGGACTTTTTTATTATTACTTTGTGTCTGAAAACTAATAGGCAGGTAGTTGATAACAGAGGCTGCTGGTGATTCAGCTACTCAGTCAACAAAGCATCTTTCTGTACTTTGAGCTGCTTTGTCAACAGGGCATGACCACTGGCATCATCAGACTTGCCAACTTGACTTTTCATTGTTGCTGGTCAGCTTGTCAAAAATCATTGACAAACAATATTTTCTATGGGGAAAAGTGGAGCGCACAGCGAACTCCACAAAGATGGCACCAATCTCCTCCCAGCTGGGCAACCAAGGGGACATGTCCAGGTCCCAGCAGGAACCAGCCACAATATCCAACAATTGAAGATGGTGAAGTTCAAGCTCATTATTTTGGGATGTGTAGAAGAAAATAATCTTTTATATGACCACAACTGCGAGACAGAGGTTGGCTGCTGTGCTGAGAGAGGGTGGAGTATGATGTTCCCAACAAACTGCTGCACTGTGAGGGAGGTGCAGGCGGAGATGTTATGGTGAGTTGACAAAGAAGTGGTGTGCTTGGTGTTTGAGATCGGTCAAAAACAGCAGGCGTGTCCACTTCCGTAACAGTTGACGGGCTTTCATTCGCCCCAAGTGGAGGTTCTGTGGCCGGAGACCTGTGACAGAGGACGAAGAAGCAGTATATGCAGTTGATGGGGTGGACAGAGTTCGGTAAGCCCTACTAGGCCTGTTTTCACACAGCAAGTTTGTCAGAGTAACACATGCTTTTGGTCCATGTGCCGTTTCATATATGTAGTTGTCAAATTGTTGTTGTTTTTGCCTTTACTGACTTTACCATGGCAATCAGGTAGGATTTTTTTGCAGTATCTCAATATCTAGTTCCTTAGCAAAAGCTAGATCCATAAAATTACCCCCTGCCCCAGAGTCAATCATAGCTGCACTAGAGATCTACTGTCCATAACACTAGATCTTAATAGGAATTGAACAGTAAGAGTTTATTTCCTTTTCTCTCTAGGAGGTTTGGTCATTGCAAGAGAATGAAAAACAGCATTTAGTGGCAGGCTGAATTCAGAGATGTTAGTTTAATCATCACAATTATCACTTTCCCCCTACCACTGCTATCACTTTGTGAGGCCGTTTGGGCCATTTGGGACAGTTGATTAAGAAGTGGTCAGATTGGCCACAATAGAAGCATAGACTTTCCCAGAGGCGATGCTCCCAGCACTCATTACTCTCATGCCTTTGCATGGAGTCAATCTGCATAGGAATCTCTTCTGCCTCCCGAGATGTTTTACCTGCAGGTTCTTTGGGAGGAGGGAAAAGTAAGACATACTGTTAAATGCTGTCAATTTCTCCTGTCTATGCTTAGTAAAGCGAATGTCTATGCGTACACAATGTTGAACAAATGTTTCTAGCTCTTGTGGTGACTCTGAGCGGGCTAATTCATCCTTTATATTACTAGACAATCCTCTCCTAAAAATAGGTAATTGTGCATACCAGTCCCAATTAGTATCTACTGCTAGTCTTCTAAATTCAGTGGCATATTCAATAACTGAATGTTTACTCTGGCTCAAAGCTAGAAAGGCAGTCTCATCAGAGGCGTGGTGGTTAGGATCATCAAACATTCCTGTCATAGTGGCCAAAAAATCATCTAAATCATTTAACAGTGAATCAAGAGTCTCGATCATCGGATTGGCCTAAGCGAGCGCACGTGAGGTCATAAACATAATTATACATAGTACGTTAGATCGATCAGTATGAAAACAATCAGTATGCACATCAAATTATAACATACATTGGTTCACAAATCTGAGGAACTTATTGTGATCGCCATTATATCTGAATGGTGGCAACTTAGGTGGACTGGCTGGCTGCAGTTGCCCAGAAGGTAAAGTCACTTGTGGCGCCATTTGTGGTGGCTCCATACATAGGCATTTTTTTTTCATTATTACCAGATCCAAAATAGACTAACCTTGAAAATCTGTCCCTCATGTTGTGATGTATTTAACGCCGGCCATGATGAATACCTGTCTTTGTATATCCTTGGTGCTTGTTGGCCTTATATAAACTTTTTTGGCCTCCATGACCAGGTGCAAAATATAGTTATGTCCTCTGGAGTTATATATATTTTTTACCTGTGGTGTGAAGTCAATTCTTTATACAATTTCTTTTGCATGACCCTGTTCTTCCTGGACGTTATTTCTTATACCTATCTACTGCAACCACCTTATGTGACTAGTATGACCATCTATATAATAAGGCGAACAGTATTCTCCCACCTTCTGATGAACCCCTTACCATACATAGGGGAGAAACGTGTCAAGTACACAGAGAATCTTTTAAAACCTTTGATGGGAACACACAGACCAACTGGGAAGGCGGAGTTCTCCGCCGTAACGCATAGTGATGAAATGACCCTGTGATGAATGAACATTAAAGAAGAGTTCCTCTTGAAATCTTTGCCCCATGCCTTTGATTTTGAGCCCCTGACATAACCACTTCTGCAAGTTTCTAATTAAGTCTCTGAAATAATGACAGATTGTTGCAGAGAAGCAGAACAGTCTAAGAGCTCCGTACACACTCTTTGAAATGCTGTTAGCAGAAAAGTCTTTAGGCAAGTTCACTCTGAGGAATAATGAGCAAAAGATTATGAACTCTGCTCACACCCAGAATGCTTGGAAAGCGTAGTCTTTGAGAAACAAACCTAACCCAGATGCAATGCAGTTATCTCTAAAATCCCGCTAAGACCAGAATAACACTACTGCATCTATAAACAAAGGAGCTACAGAGAGTTTGTAAAGCATTAGGCTTACATGGAACTTGGCTGGCAGGCAGGGACTGAAGCAGAGTCAGCACAAAGCAGCTTGGAAAACTGAAGAGGAGCTGGCCTGGCAGCAGGTGTGGAAGGCAGAACGTCTGAATAGTAGTCCTTCCAAAACTAAACTGGATCTGCTCGAGAAGAAGGAGCAACTTGAGAATCACTAGGGGCTGGAATCCAGGCAGAATACTAAGGAAAAGGGCTGGAAGCTGGACTGAGTTTTATATAGACAGGGAGACAAAAAACACATGGAGAGAGGACACTATCTTAGAAGATGCAAGAATGTCCAAAGGGTAATCAGAATATCCAGAGTCCTGACAGGTGATTGTACTTGCACAGCTCCTGTGCCCACAAGATCACCATGACATATCCATATGTCATAGGTCGGGAACGCCTTCCCAACCTTGCTGTATGGATACACATTAGCTAATGAAAGGGTTAAAGCAACAGTAGGGATCAAGCATTGCAGTGTAAATTGAGAGGACTACATCATTTCATCAGTTAATAATTAAAGAGAAGTAATGATATCTTCATAATGTAATCAATTCAATGGTGGTTGTTTTTAAAGGAATGAAGATTTGAAAACATTGCCTACTTTCTTCTCTCCTCCAGAAAGAAAGACGAGTGTATAGAGCTAATCTGAAATATAGACATAGCCTATGGACAAAAGAGAAGCTGTTTCTGAAAGAGAGCAGTCATGTATTTTTAATATCATACAACCCATTTAATTCTCTAACAATGTTTAGCATGATAGACAATCTTCTCCTGTACCAGACACTAAGCTCAGTTCACAATATTTCTTGAAACCTATTACTGTCATTGTCATTTAACTCAATCCAATATGTTAAAAATATCTCATAAAAAAAAGCTAAATCTTGGGGATTGCTGCTTATAAACAGGAGTAATCTACAGTCATCAATTTAGTGGTAAAAGCCTCATCGAAACGAGATAAAGGATTTTCTTTGTCTTATTCAGACATTGCTGTGTACAAATATTTTCTTATCACCTGATATCAGCTTAATTTTTTGAATTAGACTTGAATATTTGTAGCAGATCAATCTGTGATCAACTAAAATCTATGAGGGTGTCAGAAAGTAACTCAATCGGCACTCACAGAGAACATTAATATTTTCTAAGGGTCAATTTTACCATCTAGAGCAAAAAAGGGGGTATTAAAATATGTAAGGGCACAGTACTGGACCTTATCACGTAGAGCATTAAGAGGAGTAGTTACCATGCCAAACAACTGATCTAACTAATAAGGACAAATACGGCCTCAGCATTGTTGTGACAGAATTATGGGGAGCTTGATAGTTTGGAAGTGCGGATATTGCCCTATAACCACTATGGTTAAAGTTTGACAACATAGTTGTACACATGGTTACCTAGGCTAGGGGACCTGTCAGATATGTTTTGTTCCCACCATCTCCTCCTGCTGAAACCCAAGCTATTGCCACATGACAAATACTAGTGAAGGCTAAATGACTCTATCAAGAATAGTGTCATCTTGTCAGGTTTCTGTCATGAATCCTTAAAAATACCTAATGCCAAATATTCCTTAAAGAGGACCTGTCACCCCTCTGGTGCTATGCTAGCTAAATGCAGTACTGAAAGCAGCGTGTCTGTTGCATTCAGGGAAGTGATCCCCCATGTTTCTAGCCCCACTGTAAGTTGTTAAAAGACTTTATAAAGTGTACAGATAAGGAGTTCAGAGGGACTTACTCAGTAATGAGTCATCGCTGTTGCTGGTGTCCTCCCTGCCTCCAGCCCTCTCTGTGCCACCTCCAGCCCTCAGTAATGACACATACAGGAGGCTGAACAAGAGGGCTGGAGGTGGCACAAAGGGGGCTGGAGGCGGGGAGGACACCAGCAACAGCGATGGCACATACAGGAGGCTGAAGAGAAGGCTGGAGGTGGCACAGAGAGGGCTGGAGGCGGGGAGGTTACCATACAACAGCAATAACTCATTACTAAGTCCCTCCGGACTCCTTATCTCTACACTTTATAAAGTCTTTTTAACAGCTTACAGTGGAGCTAAAGACATGGGGGACCCCTTCCCTGAATGCAGCAGACACGCGGCATTCAGTGCTGCATTCAGTTAGTTAGCATAGACCAGGGGGGTGATAGGTCCTCTTTAAAAATGCTTATAAGGCAAGGTAAAGTATACTATCATTCTTTTTCAAAGCTATAACTTGGCTAAGATATTTCACTGCTTTGCAAAGTATATTTGTGCAAGCTGAAGATAGTTTGCTTTCCCTGTAGTAAAAGTGACACCTCTTGTTGCTTTGTAAAATGGAACCCCTAATTATGGCTCAAGAAACTAAGGGTTTCATGGGAACACTGTTGTAAAACACTGACAACACCGGGACATATAGAACCATAGGTCTATTTGCTTCCTATATCTGTTTTATAATGGGTAGAAATGGAGCCAGAAAGACCCTACCTTTTTGTCTAGGTTTCAGTATAGTGTCTGTAATTTTACCAGAAAAAATATTGCAGTGCAGCATACTGGGCTGTTTAGTAACAATAGGACAAACCAGGCTAGCACTATAATAGTCAATGGTTTCATAGTGTTATGTGCATGTGCTATGTAAACGATTCATGCTTTAAATAAAGTTTTTTTCTCTGGTTTGCTCAAAGGTAGAGATGATGGGTGTTCGATTGGAATTGTTCGCCAATCTCAAAAGCCGGCAGCGTCATCGGGTCACATGACCGCTTACCGTGGTAACTGCGGTCATGTGACCCAATGACGCTGCCGGCTGGTGACATCACGGAAGGTCCTACAGGCATCAGGACGGAGGTGCTGGAGGCATCAATGGATCGCCGGACAGGTGAGCATAGAGATTTTTTTCATTTTTAACCCTTTCTTTTACTTAATTTCACTTCCACAATGTATGTATAAACATTGCGGCAGTGAAAGTGCTCCGCACAGCTCATTCATTAGTGTTCGACGGTGTTCGATGAACATTCAACGAACATTCGACGTACACACCCGCCAAATCGACGAATCGAACACTAGGGTGGTGGCTCATCTCTACTCAAAGGATAAAAACAGGATTGCAAATGCTAGTCTCCTCACTTAATCTTCTTGTGTGGGAAGTCATGTGACAGTTGCAGACAATCAGTGGTCACAGCGGTGATGATACATCACGTTTGTAGCCACTGATTGGATGAAGCAACTATGTGTCTTCTGGAAGAGAAAACAAGGAGAGCGGAGACTGTCTGGTCCAAATTGGATGGCAGTGGCCTCTGCAGTCAGACATTGTCTAGTAAGGCTACTTTCACATAACGATTTTGTAAAATCCGATGCTGTCCGATATAAATCGGACAGCATCGGATTCTTCTGATGCCTGGAATCGGGTGCCAAATAGGCATCCGATTCCGACAGAAAATAGGATGCCCGCCCTCCTGTCAGATCGCTCCCTGAGAGCTGTCACAGTCTCTCCCCCGGTCCTCTCCTTTATCCCCTGTGTCTCCCCTCTTGGCCCCCGGTCCTCCCCTCTTGGCTCCCAGTCCTCTCATCCCCTGTGTCTCCCCTCTTGGCCCCCGGTCCTCCCCTCTTGGCCCCTGGTCCTCTCATCCCCTGTGTCTCCCCTCTTGGCCCCCGGTCCTCCCCTCTTGGCCCCCGGTCCTCTCATCCCCTGTGTCTCCCCTCTTGGCCCCCGGTCCTCCTATGTGTCCTCCCCCAGTCCTTCAATGTGCTGCCCCCATGTGTCCTCCGATCCCCCCATGTGTCCCCCTCCTCTCCTCCTCTCCTTTCTCACCTGTCCACGACTCCTGCACGGTCCCGCGCGTCTCCCGGTATCTTGCTGTTCTGTCTTCTGTGCTGCCAGGACCTCTCGTGATGTCACAATCACATGACTGCCGGCTATTGGTTCCTGGCAGTCATGTGATTGTGACATCACGGCAGGTCTTATCAGCACAGACGGCAAGATACCTGGAGACACCAGAGACGCCGGGAGACGACGTGGGCCTCGTGGACAGGTGAGCATAGTTTTTTTTTTTTTTTTATTAACCCCTTAATTTACTTTTAGGAGCTATTTTAGTGTACTGAGCATGCTCAGTACACTAAAATCGGTCCGAGGAGACATCACATGTTTCCTCGGACCCTGCTCCATAGGGCCCCATGCTAAATTGATCGGGTCGGATCGGATGTGCACTAAATGCCATCCGATCTGGTCCGATCCGAATCTGTCAGATTTTATTTTCGGTGCAAAAATCGGAGCAAGCTCCGATTTTTGCACCGATAAAAAAATCGGACAGATTCGGATCGGACCAAATCGGATGGCATTTAGTGCACATCCGATTCGGTCCGATGCCCATAGGCCTGCATGGGGTCCGAAAATCGGTCCGATGCTGTCCGAATTTGATCGGACAGCATCGGAACTGAAAAAATCGTTATGTGAAAGCAGCCTAAGTGAGTATATGTTCTATTTTTCAGACCACCATAGGTCCAATTTCAAAATAAAAAAAGACAGGCAACCACCTTAAAAACATGATACATAATACAATATTACATTTTTAGAAGGTGCTATTCAAGAAATCTGTTCTTACTTTTGTATAATGTTTTGGGGTTGTGCCTGAAAGTTAGGGGATTTTCTTTATAGTGTATAAATAATGGAAGCAAATGAAACTATGAAACAAGACCAATGTCTAAAAATACAACTCTGAAGCTTTCCATCGTCAGAACCATAGGAACTCTCAATGTTTCTGCCATTAAAGTACTGAATATATGTTGCTATAGATTTTTGTGATTTGCCTAAGGGGGCATGATGTTGTGTAGCAGATCTAGTTCATTGCAGTCATATTAATTTTGTTTCTTCTCTGCCAGAGACTCACAACATGAGGAAAGAGTGACAACTTGCTGACTCCCAAATGACTTTTGGCAACAGACTGTAGAAATGTGATGTGAAGACAACCTTATTTAGTAATTCAGTTATACAGGTTCAGCAGATAACATTTAAAGTAGCATGCCAGCAATTTTTGCACTTACAATGCTTACACCCCAGCAATATTGTAACTCTGCCTTTTATTTTATCCCAAAACATTGCATCAATAAATCTTGAACCCTTAGGCTGTGTGCACACTATCAGGGTTTGCAGCTTTACGGACGTAGCATGTTTGCGGTGCGTTAATAACGCTGCATTGTGCATTACCAGCACAGTGTATGGGATTTCTACAAATCCCATGCCCACTGTGCTTCTCCCCTCCACAGCATGTTTTCAGCTGTGGTGTAGGTTGCTGTGCTTCCGCATCTCTGCAGCATGTTAACTTATTGCTGCGGAGATGGAAGCAAGCTCCAGCGGGTTAATGCAGGAAAAAGTAACCCTGCACCAAACGCAGATCGTGGGCACAGGGTGGCTCTGCTCACCCTGCATTCACCCGCGGGTCCCTTCAGGTCCACAGGCACTGCATCCAGAATGCAATGCCTCTGGATCGTGTGCACATACCCTTACATTACAGACATCTGTGTCATAAGAGCCACAGTCTTACCACCAATCTAGTTCTATTGTACAGTGAGTCAACCCCTAAATTCCTATGAAATACAAGATGACACACCTACACCAAGCTCTACCCTGCACTTCTGTATGCGCCCAATGCAAATGAAGATATAAGAGACCAAATAATGATTAACTACCGTACATTTATATAGCTTCCATGGCTCACACTTTCTTTTCTCTATCTTTGAGTGGTGTGTGCAGACTTTCCTTCTGTATCTTAGATGTTCCACTTTTAGCTTTTCAGCTCTGCCTTCAGCTTGTATGAGATGACAGGGAGAAACCTATCGATCAATATGCCAAGGGGAAAAAGAAAGAAGCTGCATCACACAGAATACATTGAGAGTGGGATTCGCACTGATCTTTCACTTGCAACCATAAAAGTACTACCATCTGTAGTGTGTGTATTACTATTCTCACACTACATTACATGTACTGTATACAGGCCCGGCGTCAGCACCCGGCGCACCCGGGCAAGTGCCGGGGCCCGACTGCTTGGAGGGGGCCCACCGGGCCCCTGAGGGCTAGGGTCACACTTGCATTGTGACCCTAGCCTGACGCAAGTATTGTCTGCTGCAGCGCAGAGCGTTTAATGCTATGCGCTGCCAGCAACCAGTGGTTGTCAAGGTAAACAGCGGGTTTCTATGGGTCCAGCGCATAGCATTAAACGCTATACTCTGCAGCCAAAAATACTTGCCTCAGGCTAGGGACACAATGCAAGTGTGACCCTAGCCTCAGGGGCCCCTGAGCACACTGCCCCCACAGCCAGGGCCATATCCAGGGGGCAGCTGGGGGGTCACTTTCAGCCTCCTGCAGCACCGGAGGTCTCCCTCCTCCGCCCTCCATGGGAGCCGACAGAGCACCACACTCTGTGCTTACAGGACCTGTGATGATGTCACATGGAGGGGAGGAGTCAGGGATCACATGATCAGCATCTCCGAGTATGCAGGACTCTGCTGTGCTGCCCATCATGAGACTCAATTAGGTGAAGTTTGTGTGGGGTCAGGAGGGGTTTACAGTGTGAATGTAGCAGAGGCGAGTGTGTACTAGGTGTATGGCAATTAGGTGAAGTTTATGTGTGGGGTCAGAAAGGATTTACAGTGTGAATGTAGCAGAGGCGAGTGTGTACTAGGTGTAAAGAACGGAGCCGAGTGGGTACTAGGTGTATGGAGCGGTGTATGGAGCAAAGCCGCGTGCGTATGAGGTGTATGGAGCAGAACCGCGTGTGTATGAGGTGTACGGAGCAGAGCCGCGTGTGTACGAGGTGTACGGAGCAGAACCGCGTGTGTATGAGGTGTATGGAGCAGAGCCGCGTGTGTACGATGTGTGTATGGAGCAGAGCCGCGTGCGTACGATGTGTGTATGGAGCAGAGCCGCGTGCGTACGAGGTGTATGGAGCAAAGCCGCGTGTGTATGAGGTGTATGGAGCAGAACTGCGTGTGTATGAGGTGTACGGAGCAGAGCCGCGTGTGTACGAGGTGTATGGAGCAGAACCGCATGTGTATGAGGTGTATGGAGCGGAGCCGCGTGCCTACGAGGTGTATGGAGCAGAGCCGCGTGTGTACGAGGTATGTGTACCAGTGGTAGCCCCCCGCGGATTCCACTCCTATAGTCTCAGCCACCTTTGCCAGCAGCATTCTTCTCCAGAGTCTCTTCTGTCGCTGTCTTCATTCTTCAGCTCAGCATGGAGGGGCACGATGTAGTCATCACTGTGCTGATATGTGCAGAGCGACCGGAGGAGACCGAAGCGGCAAGAAGTAAGGTGATGAGAAAGAGAGATCCAGACGGCCAGACACTCCGCTAAGCTGCGGTGCCACCCATAATGCAGTGTGGCTCCATTGAGCTGCTTGCATTATTTGTGCTCTTCAGGATGCTTGCGTATATACCAAGCATCCTCAGACGCACAAAATGCAACATTTTGCATTTGAAGGGTATTTTTAAAAAGCGCAAGAGAATGCAATCGCATTTTAGCCCGCTCCTAACAATGTGTAATATACTCACTGTCAGAAACAGCTCTTGCTGGTTTCAGCAGTCACTGTTCCTGTAAGGCTGCCTTCACATAGGCGTTTTTTTAAAAATGTGGCAGTTGCGGTTAAAAAAAACCCGCATCTGCCGCATTTTCTGTCTAGCGGCTGCACTTGCTTCACATTTGCGGCAAGCCCCATGCATTGTCTATGGGGCTTGCGGTAAGTGTGCGGCTATAGATATATATATATATAATTATAGTCCGCGATATGTACTAAAGGGGGCCCACTGAGACTTTTTCGCCCGGGGCCCACAGAAACCTGGAGCCGGCCCTGTGTATATATATACACATTTAATCAAAATATAGAAATGGGATTGCTTCAATAGAAAGCACTCAAATAGAATTAAAATCAAAAGAAGAAAATTATGATAATACTTCACCCCCTTCTATAAAGACAAAGATTTGTGGGCAGTGCATTCTGTCTGCAATAGGTTAAGCAAACTACAGGGGAATAAGGAATTAATATGGCAGGCAACTACACAGCAAAAGGCCAATATAAGAAAAGTCTTTGTAATTTTGCATTCCCATATGGAGATTATTACATTTTGCTATTTTGATATCTTAATAAAATAGAAATAAAAATAAAGGGAATATTTTAGTTGGTTATGACACTGGAGCTCCCCTTTTTGTGATGCGTGATTTGCAGCTATGTGCCCCGGGGTACTACCGTGTTTAATTCCTTATAATATTAAAAGTGATACCTTAGCGTATATCTATGTATATTAATATATACTATTGAGGCCGAGCGCTAAATCTTTATATGTTGGCAATGATACAAGGTGGCTAAAATGGTATAACCCTTGTGGGATGTTTATTGAATTGTAACAATTTAATATCTAAAAATTCTTTATTCTCAGTTAAAATAATGTGGATCTTGCAGTGACAGTATTTACTGTATGCAATATCTAATAATAGTGTACGGTATATACAAAGATCGTAAATCGGTGAGAGTTGGAGTGGGTACTCCTCTTCTGGGGCTACTTGATTGGTGAATCTCCCTAGTTAGGTATCTGTATTTGTATTGGAGTGGATCACTCTGTTCGTGCTTTTTCCCTGTATTGCCTGTAGTAGACCACTGGTTATCTCTCCTTATGATAATCTCTTTCTAGGTCATAAAATGAAAGCTCTCCTTGTGATGTTTCTATTTCTGTGACTGGTATGTAGTTTCCGTTATATACTGTTGTCATCTGCCTTATATACTATATATGTCCCAGTTTCTTTCTTGGTTCCTTCAACACCAGCCTAGTGGTCCAGGCAGACTTTGATATAGCTGCCCCAACTTAAGACATATCGGTTCACTAACCTCTCATTTATATGCTGTGACTACACTAGTCATAATTAGAGGATTATTACTCAAGGCTTGTAAACTGATGAAGGCCTTGGAAAGCTGAAAACGTTTTTGTTTGACTTGTCCGATATTCCTCAAAAATAAAAACAGCGTCTTCAGAAAAAAAGACATTTATTTCCTTTTTGGTGTGCAAGAGTTCACATAATATTGATATTTCGATTTTCCTCTGTGCATCCGCCTACCCAGGGTGAGCCAAGCTCTCCATTATATTATTGGCTTGGCTATGCAAACATTGTCTTTGAGAGGAGAAATATGGCCAGTTTTGGGAGGGATTTTGCTAACAAATTCCCTTTAAACTAAAATGTAGCTCCTTAAGGGTACACACTAGATGATCAATCAGAGAAGTGTGTGTCTGTGTAAACTGTGTGTAACTGATGGGTTTGAGGTCTTGTCTAGGGTGTGCAGTGCAGTAGGGCGTAGCTATTGTATTTATATTTGTTTGTCTACATTAATTTCTGGGTCTATTATCTGTATTTTTATTGCAGTCTGGTCTGTTATCATATAAGTTTAGCGAGTATTGTTTGGGCTCTGTATTCACTTTTGGACCTGTATTTATTATTAAGTGTCGTATGAGGCATGAATTTATTTCAGGATCTATGATCTGTATGCTATGGCTAGGCTATTCATTTTGGGTTCTGGTCTGTGCTCTGTATTCATTGTAGGATTTGGGGGGTCTATCTATTTTATTTTAAATCAAAGTGTCTACATTAATGTTGGGATCTTCTGTTTGGATATATTTTGGATTCTGTATCTATTTTGGAGTCTATATTTTAGGTCAGGTCCGAGGTTTGTATTTATTTTGGGCTCTGGTCTGGCGTGTGTACTAATTTTGTGATTTGGAATTATTTCTGGGTCTATTTATGTGAAGTTCATGAGTTTATTTATTAGACAGGTATACATACTTATTTTAAGGTCTGCATATACCTGACCTACGGTGCTGTAATATTGTTATCTAGAAGTCATATGAAGCACTTGTGTATGCATTAGATCAGTGTTTCCCAACTCCAGTCCTCAAGGCACACCAACAGGTCATGTTTTCAGGATTTCCTTAGGATTGCACAGGGGATAATTCCATCATCTGTGTAATGATAAGGAAATCCTGAAAACATGACCTGTTGGTGTGCCTTGAGGACTGGAGTTGGGAAACACTGCATTAGATGACCAGTGTTTGAAGCATGGTCTCTATCAGTGATCTCCAAACATTTCTATAATTTATTCACACGGCAGTATATGGTCTGTATTTTGCATCAGGGTTTGTATACCAAAACCAGGAGTAACAGAATGACACTCCATGTTTTAGCATACATATACTGATGAAATACTAATAAAAATGACTGATGTGTGAACAAAGCCTCACCTTCAGAGCCACACTAAAAACTGAGACATGGTCATGAGCCATAATCTATGTGAAGAAATTATGAAATTCTTATTGTGATCAAATATGGATAACAGGTCATTAAATGGTTATTACAGGTTGTTAGAGTTTTATCCTAGCTTTGCTCACTACCATATTGGAATGAAAGCAGCATTGACATTACAGATATTTGTAAAGATGTGTTTGATTTGTCAGTAATGTGCATCTGTCTATTTCTAATGGGTGGACAGGTGAACAAAACTTGCTGGTGGCGCACAAGTCCGAGCACGGATCTGTAGATGTCATTCGTAAACCACTTGTAGATTGCAATTCAAGGGTTGAGACCCCTGGTCTATGTAAATGGGGTAAATCTTGTAACTCCCTAATGTAGCTCCTGCATGGATTTTTTTTTTATTTAATCCAGTATGTACATGTATGTATCTTTAGATGGAGAAAATGACAATCCTGCACACTACCCAGAAATGGCACTGTGATGCTAGTCTCCACACGGACAAGAAGAGGTAGACTAGTCAAACATTCAGGTTAGATACCTGGAGAACATGTCAAGTCAAACGGGATAAAAAAGAGACATAGTTAAGTCATGGTCTGAGGCTAGTTACCTGTAGAGGAGCAGATCAGAACAGAGGGACAAGACGAAAGAATGGTCAAACACAGGCAAGGTCAGGCAGCAAAAGATCAATTCCCAGAACACAGATTCAAGAGACCAACTTAGCCCCTCAGAGCTGAAACTAATACTGGCAGAGCTTTGGGAAACACTGCAGAGCTAAAAAGCTGAGCAATTAAACGAGATGATCAACTGCAGAATCTCAGCACAAGCTAGAAAGAGATTAAGTGACTGAGCTGTCAATAAGTAAACCAAAAGCCCAGTACATCCCAGGTCCTGATAGGATGACTAAGCTGTCAATCACTCAACGAAAGACCAAGCAAGGAATACCCAAAATATTATTTTTAGATAATCCTATGCTGCACTATATCGTTGTTGGTTCCTGCTTTACACATAATGAAGATGTTTTCTTTATTATATCAGGCACAATTGCTATTTCCTGCAACTTTTTTCAGACTGAAAACTCTATTTGAAAGACCTTTATCATTTTGTTGTGTTGCTTATAGTCATATTCATTTGTTTAAATTTATGTAAGATTATTGCATAGTCTGAATAAACGCCTCCTGCAAAGGTTACTGATCAAGATTTTAGTACTTGATCTTCATTGAGATTCAGGGTTAGAAAAGGTGAAATGAAAAAGTCACAAGCTGCCCAGAGAATTATAAACCATTTTTGCTATATAACGTGGTTCCTTCTGAATTAAACAAGACCTGTCAGCAGGCCAAAAGTGTCCAGAATTGGCTTTTATTTTATTCCCATTGCCCCCAGATTGGACCACAATGGTTTGATATAAATGTTTAATCATCCTAAGTTACAGAACACCTCTTTAATTAATGTTCAAAGATTGGGGGCATTATGTTATGTCTACACTAGTTAAGAAATATGCTCAAGTGTCTTGGAGGGTAAAATAAAGATAGGACTGTCTTTAGTAGGAGTGTAAAACGAAAGGTTTAGAATTTAGAATAATTAAAGCACCACTCCAGTGTCTTTACATATTGTGCCACTGGAGTACTTCTGTAATTGTAAGTCACCGGCCATTTCTCTGATATTCAGCTTCTAGTAGCTTCACCCATTATAACCATTGCTCCATTGGGCTCCGGCAAAAAGTGACCAACCAGCGTTTTATAGATTGCGGTGGCAGTCACTTTTTAATACACCTCTACGGGACCCTCGTTCTGGCCTTGCTCTGGCTCTCATAGAGACAAAGAGAGCTCTTGTGACATAACCTCTGACTCCCAATCAATCAGAAGTTACAGGAGCAAGATGGAGCCACAGGCCTGGACTTTCATCGGTAAAAGGTGAAGCTGTCAGGAAGTGAATGACTGAGGCACGGGGCTTACGTTTAAAGCGCTACTCCAGCGGGGAAAAAAAAAAAAGACGCAGGAGTGGTGCTTTACATAAAAGAATGGCTGACTATATATTCAACCACCTTGTTGGTTGTGCAAATCTCTTCATTTCTAGCCTTTCTCCATCCCCATAAACTTGAACCTATCAAATTCCTAGCACCTAGGAAAACATTCTCCCTCACCTAATTGTCCTTTTCCTTCCCACTTTATAAAGTAAAAAGGAAACTTGTTAACATATAAACCCCCTGCATTCACCACTATAGACATATATATACATATATGTATTGTGGTGCAGCGGTTGACTGCCCCACAAGTGTTGGTGCTGGGACTTGCAGTTCCAGGGCTCTGGTACAGCATTAGATGTGTTGGGGCTGCAGGTTGGAAGCCAGGGGAGTGGCTGTCTAACCTGGATCCTCCTGTGGGTGTGACAGAACACAGATAAGCAGACTCCCTCTTAGTCACATGGGCTGTGAGGTCAGAAAAGGTCCTAAACCACGAGATGCATAGGAGCCTTGTGACCAGAAGGACATGGTTCTAGAGCCCACAATAGGTGAGGAGCTCTAAGGAAAGTCTGGATCAACCTGGACTCTGAGAGCTTGAAGCTGGTCTGAGCAGTATGATCCTGCAGAGGCAACATCTCCTCATTATTGACTAAGTTAGTGATCACTCTTATGGACTAAGGTCAGTGAACTCTATTATGGACTAACCGGGACTTGCTGTGTGTGTGCCATCCTGGCCATTGGGGACAGTCTGGAGAGACACCGTTATGTACCGTATGCAGTTTATGAGGCCTGTGAATAAACTACTGGACTTTGTTTTACCTTAAGACCCGGTTGTTTGCCCAGTTTATGTGACCAAGCAGTTCTCGAGGAGGTTTCATGAGCCTAATGAGCGGCCCAAACAGTCCCCTAGGCGTGTGTGGACGCCACAGTATGTATATATATATATATATATACATATATATATATATATA
Organism: Allobates femoralis; assembly: GCA_033576535.1. NCBI lineage: Eukaryota > Metazoa > Chordata > Amphibia > Anura > Aromobatidae > Allobates > Allobates femoralis. The sequence goes on from JARQOC010000003.1 coordinate 268,437,396, forward strand.
TATATATATATATGTATATATATATATATATATATATATATATATGTATATATATATATATATATATATATATATATATGTGTGTGTATTATATACTGTACACTCATACAAATTTCATTCAAATCATAATAGTTTTATCAGTTTCTATTTAAGATGTATGAACTTATGAACCAAATTAACAAACCCTATGACACTGCAGTGAAACATATATCAATTATAATGATAAATTACATATAACGAATTCCTTAAACCTATTACATCATGAACACCTACATTTTTATGTATCCTTTTATTTGATGCTTTTAGTTAGCAAATAATACTGCAGGATGAATTCAGGCACCAGCTTCAAACTTTGTTTTAGTTGTTTGTGAGGATGCATATAGCAAGACAAGGCCGTAGAAAGACGTCAGTCCAGTAGCAGGACCAGTATATGCTCCACTATGCAAAAAACTGAATAAGCACTGGCAGAACCTTACAAAATGATCTGCAGTGGGCTTCTGATGTGTGTTTATGTCTAAACATTTACAAATAAACTGCATAAGGGTGTCATGAGGGCCCGAGGATATATGGTGAGACCACTGCTTAGAACACAGTACCATGCAGCTCAATTGGCATTTGGAAAAACACACCAGAATTGGCAGATCTGTTATTGGCACCCAGTTCTCTTCTCAGATGTGAGAAGGTACATACTAAGCAAATGTGACAGACATGCAAGTGTCTGGAGATGCCAATATAAACATACAGTTCTTTTTATCGTTATTGGCACCTGTGCAGTTTAAGTAAATAATGTGGAATATGTCTTGAAAAAAAAGAATCAAGTAAAACAGATTTTTTTTGTATAGAGCACTTGTATTAAACACACAAGAGCCAATCGTAAACAACAATTTCAAACAAAAAGCAATGGAAGGGAAAAATAGAAAAACCTAAAGCTTGCTATGACACTGGTACTGGCAAATTTACATTAAATTAGTATGGAAACACCTTTTGACTCACCTGTGATAAATCACGAATGAGAATCATCTGTGATTGTCAATGCCCATGTGACATGAATTAGCCAATGAATGATGACTTCAGTGTTTTAAAAAGCCACATGTTAGACCCTGTTCTGTTTTCACAATTGTGAAGACAAAAGAAATGTCTGAGGACATCAGAACTGCTATTATTAGCAAACACAAGACTTCCAAAGGGTATAAGGCCTTCTCCAAAGATCTTGGTATCCCAGTTTTCAACAGTGTGCAATGTTATTAAGACATGAAATCATAAGTCATGAAATCAGAGAGTTATCAAGAGATTTAAGAGTGAAATGTCCAATTCACTTTAAAAATAACTTTGTTTGAGTCGAATATCATGGATCCTCCAGCAAGACAATGACCCAAAGCACACATCCAAAAGTACACAGGAATGGTTGAAAAAGAAAAAACAGACTGTTTGAAAATTCCCAGAAATGAGTCATGACCTCAATCTCATTGAAAATATTTGGGGTGAGCTGAAATCTGCCATTGGCAAAAAGAACCCTGCAAACATTCAAGAGCTTGAACAAACTACACATGACACATCAGCTGATCGGATTGTCCTGTCCCGCCCTGTCAGCTGATTAAGGTCCTGCAGCCATTGGAGGTGGATGCCTCGCTTCGCAGGACACTTGGCGGAGAGGTGAGCATTTTATTTATTTGTAACCACTGCTTTCCGTTTCGCAATGTATGTAGATACATTGCAAAAGTAAAAGTCAGCCCTGACAACACTTGCCTGCGCTTTGCAGGCTCGGGCTCCTCCCATCTCTTTCTGTGTCCGGATGCATCAAAATCATGGATCCGGATACAGACATAGCATCCAAAGTAACAAATCTGAGCCTGTCCGTTCCTGCAAAAAACAGGATCCCCACAGGACAGGAAAAAATCGTGATAGGAAGGGGGCCTAAGTCATGTTATGAGTTGTAGTGAAGTGAATTTCAAATTACATTTTTACTTACATTTTCAGTCCTTAACTAATTGGTGATTTTTGTTTTCATTAACAGTTAATATGTAATTTTGTTATCAATAAACTAGATGGTGGCCCGATTCTAAAGAATCGGGTAGTCTAGAATGTATATATAGTTTATTTAGTAATAGTTAGGGGAGTGCGGTGAAATTAATTGTGTGTGTACAGGTGGCTCAGTGGTTAGCAGTGAGTGCCGTGGCTCAGTGGTTAGCAGTGAGTGCCGTGGCTCAGTGGTTAGCAGTGAGTGCCGTGGCTCAGTGGGTAGCAGTGAGTGCCGTGGCTCAGTGGGTAGCAGTGAGTGCCGTGGCTCAGTGGGTAGCAGTGAGTGCCGTGGCTGAGTGGGTAGCAGTGAGTGCCGTGGCTCAGTGGGTAGCAGTGAGTGCCGTGGCTCAGTGGGTAGCAGTGAGTGCCGTGGCTCAGTGGGTAGCAGTGAGGGCGGTGGCTCGGGTCGGCAGTGAGGGCGGTGGCTCAGGGGTCGGCAGTGAGGGTGGTGGCTCAGGGGTCGGCAGTGAGGGCGGTGGCTCAGGGTGGCGGAGTGAGGGCGGGTGGCTCAGTGGTCGGCAGTGAGGGCGGTGGCTCAGTGGTCGGCAGTGAGGGCGGTGGCTCAGTGGTCGGCAGTGAGGGCGGTGGCTCAGTGGTCGCAGTGAGGGCGGTGGCTCAGTGGTCGGCAGTGAGGGCGGTGGCTCAGTGGTCGCAGTGAGGGCGGTGGCTCAGTGGTCGGCAGTGAGGGCGGTGGCTCAGTGGTCGCAGTGAGGGCGTGGCTCAGTGGTCGGCAGTGAGGGCGGTGGCTCAGTGGTCGGCAGTGAGGGCGGGTGGCTCAGTGGTCGGCAGTGAGGGCGGTGGCTCAGTGGTCGGCAGTGAGGGCGGTGGCTCAGTGGTCGGCAGTGAGGGCGGTGGCTCAGTGGTCGGCAGTGAGGGCGGTGGCTCAGTGGTCGCAGTGAGGGCGGTGGCTCAGTGGTCGGCAGTGAGGGCGGTGGCTCAGTGGTCGCAGTGAGGGCGGTGGCTCAGTGGTCAGCAGTGAGGGCGGTGGTCAGTGGTCAGCAGTGAGGGCGGTGGCTCATGTCAGCAGTGAGGGCGGTGGTCAGTGGTCGCAGTGAGGGCGTGTGCAGCAGTGAGGGCGGATGGTCCAGTCGGTCAGCAGTGAGGGCGGTTGGGTCCAGTGAGGCGTGCCAGCAGTGAGGGCGGTGGCTCAGTGGTCAGCAGTGAGGGCGGTGGCTCAGTGGTCAGCAGTGAGGGCGGTGGCTCAGTGGTCACAGTGAGGCGGTGGCTAGTGGTCAGCAGTGAGGGCGGTGGCTCAGTGGTCAGCAGTGAGGGCGGTGGCTCAGTGGTCAGCAGTGAGGGCGGTGGCCAGCAGTGAGGGCGGTGGCTCAGTGGTCAGCAGTGAGGGCGGTGGCTCAGTGGTCAGCAGTGAGGGCGGTGGCTCAGTGGTCAGCAGTGAGGGCGGTGGCTCAGTGGTAGCAGTGAGGGCGGTGGCTCAAGGGTCGGCAGTGAGGGCGGTGGCTCAGGGTCGCAGTGTGAGGGCGGTGGCTCAGTGGTCGGCAGTGAGGGCGGTGGCTCAGTGGTCGGCAGTGAGGGCGGTGGCTCAGTGGTCGGCAGTGAGGGCGGTGGCTCAGTGGTCGGCAGTGAGGGCGGGTGGCTCAGTGGTCGGCAGTGAGGGCGGTGGCTCAGTGGTCGCCAGTGAGGGCGGTGGCTCAGTGGTCGGCAGTGAGGGCGGTGGCTCAGTGGTCGGCAGTGAGGGCGGTGGCTCAGTGGTCGGCAGAAAGGGCGGTGGCTCAGTGGTCGGCAGTGAGGGCAGTGGCTCAGTGGTCGGCAGTGAGGGCGGTGGCTCAGTGGTCGGCAGTGAGGGCGGTGGCTCAGTGGTCGGCAGTGAGGGCGGTGGCTCAGTGGTCGGCAGTGAGGGCGGTGGCTCAGTGGTCGGCAGTGAGGGCGGTGGCTCAGTGGTCAGCAGTGAGGGCGGTGGCTCAGTGGTCAGCAGTGAGGGCGGTGGCTCAGTGGTGAGCAGTGAGGGCGGTGGCTCAGTGGTCAGCAGTGAGGGCGGTGGCTCAGTGGTCAGCAGTGAGGGCAGGGGGTCAGTGGTCAGCAGTGAGGGCGGTGGCCAGCAGTGAGGGCGGTGGCTCAGTGGTCAGCAGTGAGGGCGGTGGCTCAGTGGTCAGCAGTGAGGGCAGGGGGTCAGTGGTCAGCAGTGAGGGCGGTGGCTCAGTGGTCAGCAGTGAGGGCGGTGGCTCAGTAGTCAGCAGTGAGGGCGGTGGCTCAGTGGTCAGCAGTGAGGGCGGTGGCTCAGTGGTCAGCAGTGAGGGCGGTGGCTCAGTGGTCAGCAGTGAGGGCGGTGGCTCAGTGGTCAGCAGTGAGGGCGGTGGCTCAGTGGTCAGCAGTGAGGGCGGTGGCTCAATGGTCAGCAGTGAGGGCGGTGGCTGAGTGGTCAGCAGTGAGGGCAGGGGGTCAGTGGTCAGCAGGGGGTCAGTGGTCAGCAGTGAGGGCGGTGGCTCAGTGGTAAGCAGTGAGGGCGGTGGCTCAGTGGTAAGCAGTGAGGGCGGTGGCTGAGTGGTCAGCAGTGAGGGCAGGGGGTCAGTGGTCAGCAGTGAGGGCGGTGGCCAGCAGTGAGGGCGGTGGCTCAGTGGTCAGCAGTGAGGGCGGTGGCTCAGTGGTCAGCAGTGAGGGCGGTGGCTCAGTGGTCAGCAGTGAGGGCGGTGGCTCAGTGGTCAGCAGTGAGGGCGGTGGCTCAGTGGTCAGCAGTGAGGGCGGCGAGGGCTGGAGGGGCCAGAGCAGGGCTGGAGGGGCCAGAGCAGGGCTGGAGGGGCCAGAGCAGGGCTGGAGGGGCCAGAGGAGAGCGGAGGTGGCAGAGGAGAGCGGAGGGAGGGGGGCGGAACACTTACTGGGCTGTTGGCGGGCGGCGGTGAGCGGCAGTGCTGGCGGCGGTTCCGGGGGGCGGAGTGTGGGCGGGGCTAGCTCCATGATGGAGGAGCTTCAGCGGGTGTGTGGAGAGAGCGTGGCAGGAGTGGGAGCTGTGCCGGCGGAGGCGCCACACTCGGTCCGGGCCGGTTGCCGGATGTTGGTGGGCGTACACCGGGCTGTGCCTGATGGAGGAGGAGAGTGGGCGGTGAGCTGCAGGGCTGTGGGACGGGCCGGTTCCCGGATGTGGCTGGGGCTCTGTGGGTCTGGTACTTCCTGTGTTTGACACAGGACGGAGGCCATCACGGAAGTTGAGCGGATTTTGGGCGGAAGTGGCATTCGGGTTTTATGTATAAGATTAAGTAATGTGCAATTTGAATTTGCACAAATCAGTAAAAAATGCTCACCACAATTTTATGCAATGCAATAAAGCAATAGATACATTTTCCACAAATTGGGCAAAAGGTAAAGAGGGGACTAGTCTGACTCTTAGAATGGGGTTCCCTGGCTCTTCCTGTTCCCAGAATTACATCTGAAGGTGAGGATTTCCAGGCCGCCACTGTTTCTGTTTGCTCCTGATCAGCCCTAGTCTAAATCCCCCTCACCTTCACCCACAGAACAGGATGCACAGCAACTCCCACAAAATAAGGTAAACTCCAGGCAGGAACAAGCAGGAAGGCATCAGCACAGGCGGCACTATGTCCTTACAGCACACGGTCTTGGCAGAGACTACAACTCTATCAGCGATCTCTGCTCGTGGAAGAGAGAACTATTTAAAGGCCAAGGGCATGGTCACTTACCACACCCACAACATCCCACCTGCAGAGCCTCCTCAGACACCATAGTAGCTTCTGACATTAACTTTGAATGTGCCAAAGGAAATTTACTCCCATTTAACTACAGTAGAGCAGCTCACATGGACTGCAGAGCAGTCAACAGTGGCATGCACATTCCGAAGAATGTCTCCGCTTTTTCATCAGGAAATCCACCAAATCCTGATGAAGAAGAGGGAACTCGCTTCAAAATGCGTAGAATAAACCACTCTTTCATTATTTGATTTTTTCTAGACCTTTTCAGTCAACAGCAGAGTGGACTTTATCCACTACTTTATCTGGTTCCTAAATTCCTGGCTCATACAGGTGGTTCCTGTGGCAGCTGTCATATGCTTTTATATTGGTTGTGTGACACAACCTCATAAGGTGGGCGACTAGCTCTGTTTTTCACCCTCAATTTTGCTGGGTAACATCGTATTTTATTCACAGCTATCTAGCTACCTATCTAGCATTTTTTGTTGCATCTTTTGCAAAGGTTGAATAATTGGGGTTGATAAAATCAACAAAGGTGGCGGCATGGTGGCTCAGTGGTAGTACTTCAGCCTTGCAACACTGGGGTTCTTAGTTCACTTCCCAGCATGGACAACTTCTGCAAGGAGTTTGCATGTTCTCCCTGTGCTTGTGTGGGTTTCCTCCCACACTCCAAAGACAAACTGATAGGATACCGTATATACTCGTGTATAAGCCGAGTTTTTCAGCACAAAAAATGTGCTGAAAAGTCCCCCCCTCGGCTTATACACGAGTCACTATACGGCTGAGTGTGGGGGGGCCGGTGTCCGGGGGCTGGAGCAGGCGGGGGGAGGCTGTAATATGAGCGCCCGGTCACGTGGGGCCGCTCATTAGTGCAATGCAATATGCACTGCATCCCCCTGTCCATCAGCGGCAGGGGGAGCTGTGCATATTACATTGGACTCCCCCCGCCGTGGTAAATACAGGCCCCCGCTCCCCCCCCCGTGGTAAATACAGGCCCCCGCTCCCCCCCCCGTGGTATATACAGATCCCCGCTCTCCCCCCGTTGTATATAAAGACCCCCGCTCCCCCCCTCGTGGAATATACAGGCCCCCACTCCCCCAGTAGTATATACAGGCCCCCCGCGGTAAATACAGCCCCCCCCCCGTTTCCCCCCCGTGGTATATACATGCCCCCGGTAGATGCCGCACACCTGTAAAAGAATCGCTTTCATACTTACCCTCCTCACTGTCATCGCGCTCCTCCGGTCTCATTCCCGCTTCTACCAGGCGGCCGGCGCATCCACAATGACGTCATTGTTTCTGCGCGGTCACATGACCCGGGTAGAAGCAGGAAGGAGACTGGATGGAGGACGCGCGATGACAGTGAGGAGGGTAAGTATGAAAGCGATTCTTTTACAGGTGTGCGGCATCTACCGGGGGCATGTATATACCACGGGGGGAAACGGGGGGGCCTGTATTTACCGCGGGGGACCTGTATATACTACTGGAGGAGTGGGGGCCTGTATATACCACGAGGGGGGGAGCGGGGGGGCCTGTATTTACCGCGGGGGGCCTGTATATACTACTGGGGGAGTGGGGGCCTGTATATACCACGAGGGGGGAGACGGGGGGGCCTGTATTTACTGCGGGGGGCCTGTATATACTACTGGGGGAGTGGGGGCATGTATATACCACGAGGGGGGGAGTGGGGGCCTGTATATACTACTGGGGGGAGTGGGGGCCTGTATATACCACGAGGGGGGGAGCGGGGGTCTGTATATACATCGGGGGGGGGAACGGGGGTCTGTATATACCATGGGGGGGGGAGAGCAGGGGCCTGTATAAACCACTAGGGAGGCTGCTGTATACTACCACAGGGGAGGCTGCTGTATACTACCACTGGGGAGGCTGCTGTATACTACCACAGGGGGAGGCTGCTGTATACTACCACAGGGGGAGGCTGCTGTATACTACCACTGGGGAGGCTGCTGTATACTACCACAGGGGAGGCTGCTGTATACTACCACTGGGGAGGCTGCTGTATACTACCACAGGGGGAGGCTGCTGTATACTACCACAGGGGGAGGCTGCTGTATACTACCACAGGGGAAGGCTGCTGTATACTACCACAGGGGGAGACTGCTGTATACTACCACAGGGGGAGGCTGCTGTTTACTACCACAGGGGGAGGCTGCTGTATACTACCGCAGAGGGAGACTGCTGTATACTACCACAGGGGTAGACTGCTGTATACTACCACAGGGGAAGGCTGCTGTATACTACCACAGGGGAAGGCTGCTGTATACTACCACAGGGGGAGACTGCTGTATACTACCACAGGGGGAGGCTGCTGTTTACTACCACAGGGGGAGGCTGCTGTATACTACCGCAGAGGGAGACTGCTGTATACTACCACAGGGGTAGACTGCTGTATACTACCACAGGGGTAGACTGCTGTATACTACCACAGGGGGAGACTGCTGTATACTACCACAGGGGGAGACTGCTGTATACTACCACAGGGGGAGACTGCTGTATATTACCACTGGGGAGGCTGCTGTATACTACACTGCTGGGGGCTGTATACCTGTGCTGGGGTCCACCCTCGGCTTATACACGAGTCAATAGGTTTTCCCAGGTTTTGGGGGCAAAAGTAGGGGGGTCGGCTTATACACGGGTCGGCTTATACACGAGTATATACGGTATTTACATTGTGAGCCCCAATGGGGACAGTGTTGCAAGTGTATGTAAAGCACTATGGAACTTTTCGGTGAAATTAGAGCATTTGAGGCAAATGGATTCATTGCAAATCTATTTTTTGGGGTGAATTTGAATTTTACTACTACTACTGTTGCTGCCATTTCAACCATTTTACCAATTTTGTTTTTTTGGTAGCCACAACTTTGAAAATATGGCACGAAATGATGCATATTGAAATAATTTAACAACTTTGTAATAGTTGGGCTGATTATACTTGCTCTAATCAATAAATTATGGCTTTAGCAACATTATTAGGTTAGATTTTACTTTTCCGTACAGAACATTTGCTACTTAGCTGATGTTCCTCTAATATTTATATCCCAATCAGTGATAAAAAATGGACAGTTGTTTAAAAATATTCATTTTGGAGGCTACATATGTCATTTTACAGGACACTGCTGCCTCCTGCTGGAACAAAGCACGTATGCACAAAAAACTGCTTTCCACATTCTCAGTCGATAGTGCTGATTCAGTGTATGAGACGAGTCAAGCCCTCATTTAGAAATAGCCCTAGGGTTCGTCACATGGCTTTATTTTTGGTCCATACTTTATCTGCATATTCTTTTTTTTTTTTTTTTTTACGAAAAATGGGACATATGACTGCTGAGAATGTAAGAAATGTGAGTATTGTTTGTGAATGGGAATATATCAAAGTCATTAATTGTTTTAAGCCATAATAAACTCTAGGACCTGATTCCAAATGTTCCTATAGGGGCTGTGGGATTATGTAATAAAGATGCTGGATACTTTCATGAGTCTATGTTCCAATAATATTATTTTTAATTGTGATAAATTACAATAAATTATGGAACTGCGATTTTAGCAAAGTCATACAGTATGCAAAGTGGCTCAATAATGAAACGGCACTGCCGTCTGCGGCCGACTGGGAGTAAGTATCATCGACGTCTCTTATGTCTTTCTATGTCAGTAAGGAATTATAACAGCTGTAACTTCGGTCACAAATACTGAACAGATGGTGTCTGTATTAGCCCTTTATTTCTGAACATAATCACTTACTCTACAATGCCTTATTTAATTCAGTCGTAGCCAAAAATGTATAAATAGCAAGACACGTTTATGGATGGTCAACCTGACTTTCAGATGGGATCTTGAAAACAGAAACACTATAAAGAAGCCAAAGCATAGTAATGCAAAACAAATCACGAGACAGATAAAAAAGAAAATCCTAAATAAATAAAACATATAAAGGACTGCAACAACATAGAAGTCTAGAATTCCACCGAGACAGATTAACAAATAAAAAGTGTCAGCGCTCAGCGCGCATCTTAACTTTAATGAATGTATTTTCTCTTAATTTTTTATGAATGTTGAGTAAAGTTTTCCAGAATAAGTTATTCTGCATAAAACATATTCCATGCATATTTCAAATTACCATAATGAGAATGAGCTGCTGAGCTGCCTGCTTTCCTGATGAAGAATTATTGATAACTCTTACTGCAGGCAGAGCTGGAAATTTACTATAGTGACCGAGCGCTAAAGCTTCTACCCACAGCAATACCATGGCGGCTATCAGTACCTAGATAAGGAAACATAGAAGCCCATGGCTGCTATACAATAAAAATAACAGTAAAATACTCTAAGGATAATATTATTAACAATATATATTAATGACTTTAAACTTCAAAGACTATTCAAGTAGATGCAAATCCTAGAGCATATGAGCTTCAGAAACACAGGCTTACCCATGAACCAACCCCCATTGCAATGCTTTTTCCATCCCTATAAGTGCTCTGACAGCATACCTCCCAGCTTTGAAAGATAAGAGGGACACATACTGTGACAATTTTTATCTTATGCTGTCCGTACCCTAACCTCACCCAGCTTTTCATATGTAACACCAAAATATTCTCCAAATTAGGCCCATAAGTGTTTCCACATTGTATAGTACCATTTTCAGGTCCACCCTAGTGCTACTTATACAGTAGGAATACTCCCTAGTACATTACTCTGGAAGGAGCTGGACCTGCGGTCATGTTTCCACTCTGGAGACATCAATGGTTTTAATATAATAGTGTGTCATATAAGCTGTAGTAGGTAGAGTATAAGATAGTGTAATGTTTTAGATGAATAATGTTATGTGGGCCACAGTACTAATTCCGACCACAAGAGATCATTATCCATTTTCTTATTATTTTATGTTCAGATTGTCCTGTGGGCTGTAGGATCCCGTATTCAGTGCTGCCGGCTGGGTGGGAAGCGCGGGAAGCGCACAGTTACCTGCTCTGCCTCTCCCCGTCTCCCAGCTTTTGGTGGGGCGGGCACTGCTGCGCAGTGATCACTTCCTGCAGCCCCTCTTCCGGCTCCTCTTCCAGGATAGCGGTCGCGGCGGGCGGCTGGGGGCACAGGCAGCAGGGCCCCCCGGGGAGCTTGGGGCCCCCCCGGGGAGCTCGGGGCCCGCCGACCGCGGCAGTTACGCCGCTGTATTGCAGCTGTACGGCATAGCAGATGTAGCGGCCCTGGGTCCGGGCCCCCCACAAGCGCCGGGCCCCAAAGCGACCGCTACGTCTGCTATGCCGGTAGTTACGCCCCTGCAGGACACGTGAGGATTATCATGTAGACTCAGCATACCAGCTGTTGCTTTACAGTACCACTTTTTGGCTTTTAGTGGCCATTGTCGGTTACATATCATCTCATATTCTATTCAATTGGAGCTGATGAGCAATAACTTATGGCAGATGTACAGTTGTGGCCAAAAGTATTGACACCCCTGCAATTCTGTCAGATAATACTCGGTTTCTTCCAGAAAATGATTGCAATCACAAATTCTTTGGTATTATTATCTTCATTTAATTTGTCTTTAATGAAAAAACACAAAAGAGAATGAAGCAAAAAGCAAAACATTGATCATTTCACACAAAACTCCAAAAATGGCCAGACATAAGTATTGGCACCCTCAGCCTAATACTTGGTTGCACAACCTTTAGCCAAAATAACTACGATCAACCGCTTCCGGTAACCATTAATGAGTTTCTTACAATGCTCTGCTGGAATTTTAGACCATTCTTCTTTGGCAAACTGCTCCAGGTCCCTGATATTTGAAGGGTGCCTTCTCCAAACTGCCATTGTTAGATCTCTCCACAGGTGTTCTATAGGATTCAGGTCTGGTCTCATTACTGGCCACTTTAGAAGTCTCCAGTGCTTTCTCTCAAACCATTTTCTAGTGCTTTTTGAAGTTGTGTTTTGGGTCATTTTCTTGCTGGAAGACCCATGACCTCTGAGAGAGACCCAGCTTTCTCACACTGGGCCCTACATTATGCTTCAAAATTTGTTGGTAGTCTTCAGACTTCATAATGCCATGCACACGGTCAATGTTGATGCAGGTATACATAGGAAGTCCACGGCAGTCAACTCTGTCCTGCATGCAGCCTCTGCCCATAACGCCTCCACGATCAGGGCCATCCCTGTGGGCCAATTTCTTAGGGCCCGACGCATTTGCTCTACTGAGGAACAATTCGAAACCCACGCCAGGGGCCTCGTGCTGCGATTTAGGGAAAGGGGGTACAGTGGTAGGAGCCTAAAGAGAGCCTATTTGAGGGCCAAATATACTCCTAGGTCGGCACTACTGGGGGTGGTTCCAGGAGGGTGATGGTGAAATCGGATCAACCCAACCGGTTCATCACCACTTTTTCGCTTGAATGGGACACAGTGAGAACTATTCTGAATAAACACTGGCCCATTCTGCGATCGGATCCGGCCCTCAGGGAGTGTCTGTCAGAGTACCCTCTTATGACGGCACGGCGTGCCCCGAACCTCAGAGATGCCTTGGTATGGAGCCACTATGTTCCTCCTGTCCGTAACCCCTTCGGTACCTGGGGCCCAGTGCTGGGCTGCTTTCCATATGGGCACTGTGTATCTTGCTGTAATGTTTCCCGCGCTAGCTCCTTCAGTTCCTCCGATAACTCCGTGACGTACAGTATACGCCATCACATATCTTGTTCCACCACTAATGTGGTGTATTATGCTACCTGTGGCTGCGGCCTGATTTATGTTGGCCTGACGTCACGTGAGTTTCGGAGGCGCGTGAGGGAGCACGTGCTGGACATTGTGGGTGCACAAGGTACTAAGGAAGAAGATCTCGCTCAATTAAAAACTATCCCCCGACATGTTTGGGAGTTTCACAATTGTGATCCCAGGAGTTTGAATGTCAGGGGGATTGATGTGATCCATCCTGGCATCCGAGGAGGTAATGTCCATCGGATGCTGGCGAGACGAGAGGCCCAATGAATTGTTAGGCTGGGCACTAGGGCCCCTTTGGGCCTCAACGAATCCCTGAGTTTTGCCCCCTTCTTGTGATTCCTCCTCCCCCCTGGTAATCTATCCCTCAATTTTAAGTCCTTCTTAATTGCTGCTTTTATTCTGTGCCTTTCCTCCAGAGCCTTTCTGTAATGATGTTTATGTTTGCCCCCTCTCTCACACTCTCTAGGTAACTAGCAGAACAATTCTTGCCCTGGATTCAAACGAATTACAGAAGCTGGTCTTCCATGTCAATACACTCTGCAGGAAATGTGTATTACATAATGTGTTGAATACCTGGTTTTTGTTTATATTCACATTGTTTCTGTAGTTTTGCCTTGTTATGTGCCTGTTTGTAATTGCTGTGTTCCCCTGTGGCCTCGCCCACCGAGTGATGTCACTGTGACACTTCCCCTTCTGCTCTGATGTCTCGTTGATGCACTGTGCATAGTGTGGGTTACTGGTGACGCGTCCTGGCCCCGCACATGTGCACTGAGCCACCGGATGTAGCGCTGAGCATTATGGGGATTGTAGTTCAGAGAATCATGTGGTGGTTGCTGTGGTTTTCACAGGTGAGGGACATTAAGCGCATTAAGGGTACATAAAAGGAGGTGTGTAGGGGTTGGTAGCAGACACAACTTGGACTGGGAGACCTGGCACCCCCTTTCTTTCTTTACCTTATCCCCTGAGGAAGTGGACCTTCGGGTCCATGAAACAGCTGTTGGGCGGATCTTTCTCTAACACTCAGAGGTACTCTCTTTGCTAAACAGCACCAGTACTTTAATGGGTATGTGCAATGTGTAGTATGATGTAGGGCTCCCTGAGATTCAGTGATGTCCCTAAGAAGCATGTAGAAACTTTACTATGTTTCATTATAAGCAGGCAGTTACAATCCTCTATGGGAGTGGACTCTTTATGCCCTATCAACTATAATTTCTGTATTGTTTATTGTTTTTTTTATACCTGTAACAGCAGTCTGAGTGTTGAGGGTACTGCGCTACCCCCATTTGCATATAACCTTATGTACCTGTCCTGTATCCGTTTTTGTTAACATTTGTAATTCTCGCTTTATCAAAAAAATCGAACTACTTCATTGTTTTTGTATTGCTGTGTGCTGCTAGCATTGTCCATTGTCAGTGTCAATATTCTTACCAAATGCCTTTTATCACTATAAATAAAAAACGTAACGGATGATATACTCTTGCTTGTTTCAACTCCTGTTCTCTCAATAATGCTTAAAATTAAGAGTTGTCGCCACAGCACTACAGCACATTGTGCTGCTGCTGTGGCATTACATGTGGTAATTTTCTATGGGCCCTACATTATGTTGCAAAATTTGTTGGTAGTCTTCAGACTTCATAATGCCATGCACACAGTCAAGCAGTCCAGTGCGAGAGGCAGCAAAGCAACCCCAAAACATCAGGAAACCTCCGCCATGTTTGACTGTAGGGACCATGTTCTTTTCTTTGAATGCCTCTTTTTTTCTCCTGTAAACTCTATGTTGATGCCTTTGCCCAAAAAGCTCTACTTTTGTCTCATCTGACGAGAGAACAGTCTTCCAAAACGTTTTAGGCTTTCTCAGGTAAGTTTTGGCAAACTCCAGCCTGGCTTTTTTATGTCTCGGGGTAAGAAGTGGGGTCTTCCTGGGTATCCTACCATACAGTCCCTTTTCATTCAGACGCCGACGTATAGTACGGGTTGACACAGTTGTACCCTCGGACTGCAGGGCAGCTTGAACTTGTTTGGATGTTAGTCGAGGTTCTTTATCCACCATCCACACAATCTTGCGTTGAAATCTCTTGTCAATTTTTCTTTTCCGTCCATATCTAGGGAGGTTAGCTACAATGCCATGGGCTTTAAACTTCTTGATAACATTGCTCACGGTAGACACAGGAACATTCAGGTCTTTGGAGATGGACTTGTAGCCTTGAGATTGCTCATGCTTCCTCACAGTTTGGTTTCTCAAGTCCTCAGACAGTTCTTTGGTCTTCTTCCTTTTCTCAATGTTCAATGTGGTACACACAAGGACAAAGGACAGAGGTTGAGTCAACTTTAATCTATGTCAACTGGCTGCTAGTGTGATTTAGTTATTGCCAACACCTGTTAGGTGCCACAGGTAAGTTACAGGTGCTGTTAATTACACAAATTAGAGAAGCATCACATGATTTTTCTAACAGTGCCAATACTTTTGTCCACCCCCTTTTTTATGTTTGGTGTGGAATTATATCCAATTTGGCTTTAGGACAATTCTTTTTGTGTTTTTTCATTGAAGACAAATTAAATGAAGATTAGGGATGGGCGAATCTACTCGCTAGGACTCGTTACTCGGCGAGTAGTAAGGGACTCGCAGGACTCGGTACTCTGCGAGTTTCCCAGTGATTACTCGCACGAGTCCAATGCAAATCAATATCAATCCTAGTTTTGTCAGAAACGCTGACAAAACTAGGATTGCCATTGTTTGCATTAGACTCGGCTACTGTGCCAGTGATAGCAGGGAAACTCGCAAAGTAACTGCTGTTTCTTTGCGAGCCGAGTCCAGCTGTCTTCTCTGTGCAGCTCCAGGGTCCTAGAGCCCGCCTGCTGCCTGATGTAGCAGTGCTGAGATTGTTCTCAGTCTGCTCATTCCCTGTGCATAGACATCTATATTTATGCACAGGGGATGTAGCAGAGAGGACATCGCGTTTTGGACTGCGTCAGACGGAAGAGGATTTTTTTAATTAAAGATGGAGTCCCTAATGGCTTTTTTTTTTATTTCAAATAAAAAATTTTCTCTGTGTTGTGTTTTTTTAACCCTTTATTGGAGATTCTTAGTGGCTGGGTCAAACGTCGCCTGACATTAAGAATCTCGGGCTTAATACCAGCTTGTATAACAAAGCTGGTATTAACCCCTTTATTACCCAGCGTGCCACCGCCACCAGGGCCGCTGGAAGAGTGGGGTTCAGCGCCAGAGGATGGCGCTTCAATGAACGCGCCATCTTCTGGGGCGGCTGCGGGCTGCAATTTGCAGCGGGGGGTGCCCAGAAAGCTTGGGCATCCCTGCGCTGCGGATTCCAGCCCCCAGCTGCTTAGCTGTACCTGGCTAGACATAGAAATTGCACGGAGCCTCACGCATTTTTTTTTTTATTATTTAATGAATTTCAGAGTCAGAGGCTCAGAGTCAGAGTCTCGGAGTCGGAGTCTCCTCAGAGTCGGAGTCTCCTCAGAGTCGGAGTCACCTCAGAGTCGGAGTCGCCTTGGAGTCGGAGTCGCCTCGGAGTCGGAGTCGTCTCGGAGTCGGAGTCGTCTCGGAGTCGAGTCGGAGTCGTCTCGGAGTCGAGTCGGAGTCGGAGTCGTCTCGGAGTCGGAGTCGTCTCGGAGTCGGAGTCGGAGTCGTCTCGGAGTCGGAGTCGTCTCGGAGTCGGAGTCGTCTCGGAGTCGAGTCGGAGTCGGAGTTGGAGTCGTCTCGGAGTCGAGTCGGAGTCGGAGTCGTCTCGGAGTCGGAGTCGTCTCGGAGTCGAGTCGGAGTCGGAGTCGTCTCGGAGTCGTCTCGGAGTCCAGTTGGAGTCGGAGTCGTCTCGGAGTCGGAGTCGTCTCGGGGGCGGAGTCGTCTCTGGGGCGGAGTCGTCTCGGAGTCGGAGTCGAGTCGGAGTCGGAGCCGTCTCGGAGTCGTCTCGGAGTCGAGTCGGAGTCGGAGTCGTCTCGGAGTCGGAGTCGAGTCGGAGTCGTCTCGGAGTCGTCTCGGAGTCGGAGTCGTCTCGGAGTCGGAGTCGTCTCGGAGTCGTCTCGGAGTCGGAGTCGTGTCGGAGTCGTCTCGGAGTCGGAGTCGTCTCGGAGTCGGAGTCGTCTCGGAGTCGGAGTCGTCTCGGAGTCGGAGTCGTCTCGGAGTCGCAGTCGGAGTCGTCTCGGAGTCGCAGTCGGAGTCGTCTCGGAGTCGGAGTCGTCTCGGAGTCGGAGTCGTCTCGGAGTCGGAGTCGTCTCGGAGTCGGAGTCGCAGTCGGAGTCGTCTCGGAGTCGGAGTCGTCTCGGAGTCGGAGTCGTCTCGGAGTCGGAGTCGTCTCGGAGTCGGAGTCGGAGTCGTCTCGGAGTCGGAGTCGTCTCGGAGTCGGAGTCGTCTCGGAGTCGGAGTCGTCTCGGAGTCGGAGTCATCTCGGAGTCGTCTCGGAGTCGGAGTCGTCTCGGAGTCGGAGTCGTCTCGGAGTCGGAGTCGTCTCGGAGTCGAGTCGGAGTCGGAGTCGTCTCGGAGTCGGAGTCGGCTCGGAGTCGGAGTCAAAAAAATGCGTGGGGCTCCGCGCAATTTCTATGTCTAGCCAGGTACAGCTAAGCAGCTGGGGGCTGGAATCCGCAGCGCAGGGATGCCCAAGCTTTCTGGGCACCCCCCGCTGCAAATTGCAGCCCGCAGCCGCCCCAGAAGATGGCGCGTTCATTGAAGCGCCATCCTCTGGCGCTGAACCCCGCTCTTCCAGCAGCCCTGGTGGCGGTGGCACGCTGGGTAATAGAGGTTAGGGCCAGCTTTGTATTATCAGCTGGCCCTAAGCCCGAAATTTATGGCGGTCACGCCAATATTAGACATGACCGCCATGAATTTCTATTAAATTGTTTTAAAAAAAACACAACACAGAGAAATTTTTTTATTAGAAATAAAAAAAAAAGCCATTAGGGACTCCATCTTTAATTTAAAAAATCCTCTTCCGTCCGACGCAGTCCAAAACGCGATGTCCTCTCTGCTACATCCCCTGTGTATAGATATAGATGTCGATGCAGCCGCCCCAGAAGATGGCGCGTTCATTGAAGCGCCATCCTCTGGCGCTGAACCCCGCTCTTGCAGCAGCCCTGGTGGCGGTGGCACGCTGGGTAATAGAGGTTAGGGCCAGCTTTGTATTATCAGCTGGCCCTAAGCCCGAAATTTATGGCGGTCACGCCAATATTAGACATGACCGCCATGAATTTCTATTAAATTGTTTTAAAAAAAACACAACACAGAGAAATTTTTTTATTAGAAATAAAAAAAAAAGCCATTAGGGACTCCATCTTTAATTTAAAAAATCCTCTTCCGTCCGACGCAGTCCAAAACGAGATGTCCTCTCCTGTGTATAGATATAGATTTCGATGCACAGGGAATGAGCAGACTGAGAACAATCTCAGCACTGCTACATCATCTCTGTGCACAGACAGTCATGTCTGTACACAGGGAATGAGCAGACTGAGAACAATCTCAGCACTGCTACATCAGGCAGCAGGCGGGCTCTAGGACCCTGGAGCTGCACAGAGCAGACAGGACTCTTCTCTTATCTGTGCGAGTTTCCCAGCGATTACTTACAAAGTAAACGAGTCCAATGCAAATAAATGACAAAACTAGGATTGCTTCAGGCTGAAGCTTCCGAGACACATCTGCGATTTGTAAATCTCACACTACTCGCTATTACTCGCTTCCCCATTCATTAACATTGGACTCGCTAGACTCGCAACGAGTAGCGAGTCCTGGGCTCGGACTCGCTAGAGTCAAGCGATTCCGAGTAATTTAGGATTCGCCCATCACTAATGAAGATAATAATACCAAAGAATTTGTGATTGCAATCATTTTCAGGAAGAAACTGAGTATTATCTGACAGAATTGCAAGGGTGTCAATACTTTTGGCAACAACTGTAGCTCTGTGCATTACAGATTAAAGAATATGCAATTAAAATAATATAGGTTTAAATTTCTATAACTAATAGTAAAGCACCAATTTTTTATTTCTTTTCAAGTTTTGTTAAAAATTAAAATAGTACAAACAATAAAGAAATAGATTTGATATTATCGCTTTTGTAAACGTCTGGTCTATCGGAACACTAGAATTGTGGGTTACCAGTAACCACTAAATCTGATATGGCGTGAGTTCTCAAATTAGCTCAGTAAAGCAAAGCTCCAAATCTTTAAAAACCTCAGAAAAGTGAATCAAGGGTAAAATGGTATGAAAACATTTGTGCCTCCTTCCTGATTTCTTGTCCGTTTGTATGTTTGTAACACTTAAATGTTTCAGATCACAAGAAAATATATTATTAGGCAAAGATTACACAAGTAAACACAAAAAGCAGTTTTAGAATATAGGTCTTTATTATTACAGGAAAAATAAATCCAAACCTACAGGGCCCTGTGAAAAAGTGATTGCCCCCACCCCACGCCCTTAAAACATAAATTAACTAAACTGTGGTTTATTATATCTTTGTCAAGCCAAGAAATTTCTCTAGCCAATACCCATCTCTAGCCACTCCAATCAGGAAATCACTTAAATAGGACCTGCCTTACAAAGTAAAGAAGATAAAAAGATCCTCAAAAGCTAGACATCATGCAGCGATCCAAATGAGGAACAAATGAGAAACAAAGTAATTGAAATCTATCAGTCTGGAAAAGGTTATAAAGCCATTTCTCCATTTCTAAAACTTTGGGACTCCAGTGAACCACAGTGAGAGCCGTTATCCACAAATGATGAATACATGGAGCAGTGGTGAACCTTCCCAGGAGTGTCCGGCCAACCAATAATACCCTAAGAGCAAAGCGACAACTCATCCAAGAGGTCACAAAAGACCCCACAACAACATCCAAAGAACTGTAGGCCTCACTTGCCTCAGTTAAGGTCAGTATTCATCACGCCACTATAACAAAAAAACTGGGCAAAAATGGATTGCATGGCAAATTTCCGAGATGAAAACTGCTTTGAGCCAAAAGAACATAAAGGTTCATCTCAGTTTTGCCAGAAAACATCTTGATGATCCCCAATACTTTTGGGAGAATACTCTGTGGACTGATGAGACAAAGGTTGAACTTTTTGGAAGGTGTATGTCCCATTACATCTGGTGCAGAAATAACACAGCATTTCAGAAAAGGAACATCATACCAACAGTAAAATATGGTGGTGGTGATGTGATGGTCAGGGGCTAGTTTGTTGCTTCAGGACCTGGGAAATTTGCAGTGGCATTTGAAACAATTAATTCTGCTGTTTACCAAAAATTCATGAAGGAGAATGTCCGGTCATCTGTTCACACCTTCAAGCTGAAGCGCACTTGGGTTATGCAGCAGAATAATGATCCAAAACACATCAGCAAGTACACATCTAAATAGTGTAAGTGATGAGCACAGGGAGAGGGGTACTCGGAAATCGGGATGGATTTGATGGCTGTGACGGGGACTCACAGGTGGTCGGGTTCCCTGTTCCGTGCACTGGCAGTCATTTGTTTGGTGGGGGAAATATTTACAAGGAGGATATAGTCCGTTACGCCACCTGTGGGTCCTGGTAATGTTGGTACCAGCACTGCGGGCAGGCCACTGAGGTGATGGGATGCAGTTAAGTGTAGTACAGCTCCCCACAGGTGGAGCTTTACCTCAGGGCAGAGATGATGGATGAGGGGAGTAGTTGTTCTTACCCCTCTGAAGATGCTGAGGCCCTCCGGGCACCGGCGAGAAGGAAGACAGGCACCGTTCAGCTTCAACGTTCCTTTACTGGTACCGGCAGATGTCAAACAATACACGGTACAGTCTGGAAGAACAGGGACGTAGCTGCCTGTTCAGGAAGCCCCTATGGAGTCTGTAGATCTTCCTTTCTTTATATCTTTCGGGGCCTAAGTCTAATTCTTCCTCTCTCTTTAACCACCTTTGCAGAGCTCTCTCATCAGTCCCCTGGTCTTGTACGGTGAGACACGGGTTATCCTTGACTGGTACGAATGGGAGCAGCAGGAACGCACTATCTCTCTCCGCCACTGGAATCTGGACTTTCACCCTCGTAGTCTTGGACCGATTATGGCCTGTGGAGTGAGGTATCGTCTTGTGGCGCCTACGGCTACCCGGTTTTAGAGGGCCTGCGGCTCATCAGTTTGCGGTCAGGGATGAAACGCTGACCGCCTCGGCATCCGTGTTGCCGTTGTTTCCCCAGACTAAACCAGCCGTCTGCAACCGGTGCTGGTTCGTCCCCTTCTGTCCCGGGTCACCTTCCTGGAGATGGGTGATCCCTCTGTCACTCAGCTGTCAGGCGCATCCTAACTGACTGCCTTCCCAGAACTGTCTGACTGAAGATCTCTCTACTTCCTGGTTTTACTACTCCAACCTAGGCTCCACGCCCTGGGGACCTACTGTATGACAGTCCCCCTATTCTAAGGTGACCTAGTGTTGGGTGCTGAATTAGACTTCATAGGTTAAACCCAAACCCACAGCTACAGAAGCACTACATATATATTTGCAGGGTGTAATACCTCCCTGTGGCACCTAGCCATAGGGGCGTCACATAAGCAAAAGAAAATTAAGATTTTGGAGTGGCCTAGTCACAGTCCTCATCTTAATCTAATTGAGATGCTGTAGCATCACCTCAAAAAGGCAGTTCATACTTGGAAACCCTCTAATGTGGCTGAATTACAACAATTCTGCAAAGATTAGAAGGCCAAAAGCTGTCCAGAGCATTGTAAAAGATTCATTGCCAGTTATCGTAGGTGCTTCATTGCAGTTGTTGCTGCTAAGGGTGGCCCAACCAGTTATTAGGTTTAGGTGGTAATCACTTTTTCACACAGGGCCCTGTAGGTTTAGATTTTTTCTCCATTAATAATAAAGACCTTCATTTATAAACTGCATTCCATGTTGACTTGTGTTATCTTTGTCTAATGTTTAAATTTGTTTGGTGATCTGAAAAATTTAATTGTGACAAACAAGCAAAAGAATAATAAATCAGGAAAGGGGCAAACACTTTTTCACACCACAGTATGGTACATTTTATACGCTAAAACTACATATATATACGCGTACCCGTAAGAAAAAAATCTGCTGAGAATTATTAAGTTTGCAGTAAGGGTTTGTTCACATGTGCAGCTGCCCAGACTATTTTCCCTTCAGTGTAATGTAAAGAACATCTGAGAAAAATTACTGACTAAAATACTCTAAGGCTGTTTTCACATATGCATTCGCAAGCGCATCGGATGCTGCGGATAAAATGTATTAAATCCTCAAGCGTATTGCGCACTGATCTTTAACAGGGAGTGCGCATTTATGCGCATGGACATTTTTTGGCGTGCGTATGGCTGTGTATGCGTACCCACGCATCGAATTTCTGCGGCCGGCGAACGCAACATATTTTTTGAGGGTGAAAATGCGCAAACATCCACATGCGGATAAACAATGCATTATTCTCTATGCGTACACAATCGTACACAAGGCCTTACGGATGCCTGCATTTGATACGCATGCGTATAAGCCAATGCGCATGCCCAGAGAGAGATTTGCAGTACCTCCCATTGCCCGCCCATATCCCAGCCCCCCAAACAGGATGTATAAAGAGTGTTTCTGGCCATTGGATGGTGTACACTGTTGGATCTCTGCCTCCTGGATTGCCTCCTTGATCTCTCACCGTGCTGGATCTCTGTCCGTGCTGGATCTCTGTCTGTGCTAAATCTCTGTCTGTGCTGGATCTCTGTCTGTGCTGGATCTCTGTCTGTGCTGGATCTCTGTCTGTGCTGGATCTCTCTCTGTGCTGGATCTCTGTCCGTGCTGGATCTCTGTCCGTGCTGGATCTCTGTCCGTGCTGGATCTCTCTCTGTGCTGGATCTCTGTCTGTGCTGGATCTCTGTCTGTGCTGGATCTCTGTCTGTGCTGGATCTCTGTCTGTGCTGGATCTCTGTCCGTGCTGGATATCTCTCTGTGCTGGATCTCTCTCCGTGCTGGATCTCTCTCCATGCTATAGCTTGTAAAGTATGCTGGCGGTTATTTTTTCTTTTGCACTGACTTGGCAGTACATTCGATTTGTATAATTGATGGCCCTTTTTTTATGTTTTTTTTTACTTTTTTTTTAATTATTTCATTTTTTATTTATTTATTTATTTATTTATTTAATTTGTTGATCATTCAGCCATAATTACAGTTGAAAGCTGTTGTATAGGTTTTTTAATTTATTAGTTTTTTAGAAATGATTATAATGTTTTTCGAGGCTGCACCATTTAAAGGTATCCAAAAGACAGTCTGTATTTGTCTAGGCATTGTATATGTTTTCATAGACTTTTTTATACCGAGTGCACTTCACTGCATAGTAGTGTAGTTCTATAGGCCAATGTAGTTGCAGCCTGTACTCTGTGGACCAGCATTTTGCAGTTTATTGTCTCTATTGCCTGTGGCCTGTACTGTTGTTTGCAGCCTGTACGCTGTGTTCCACCATTTTGTATTTAGTGTCTATATTGCTTTTTTGCTGTCTGTATTGTTATTTGCAGGCTGTACTCTGTGTTCCACCATTTTGTATTTTGTGTCTGTATTGCTTTTTTGCAGTGTGTACTCTTGTTTGCAGGCTGTACTCTATGTTCCACCATTTTGTTGTTTGTGTCTATATTGCTTTTATATTGTCATCATGCAGCGTATACTGTATGCAGTAGCAGTACTATCCACGTATCTAACTTTTCTATTTTTTTTACTCCCTTCTCAGTTTTTTTGGGCGTTGTCTGACATGCTCGCTTTAATCCTCGCCTGTTTCATCGTTATTGGTCGGGTCTGCTGGTGCTGGTAGTGTTTGTGGTTGATCTCCTGTTTCCTCTGTGTACGGACATTGTATTCAACGCCTACAGGTAAGTAATGTGAATTTTCCACTTTTTTTACCTCCTTCACTTAGTAGGTACAATTATTCATTGTGTTTGTACTTTGCTGTCTGACAATGGCACACTGAGGGTTCCAGTGTGCCAATGTCACGCTACTTAGTGCAATCTCCAACTATCATTGCATAGTTGAAAGAGAACACTTTTTCTCCTGAGCAGGTAGTCAAATCTTT
The DNA here is from genome assembly GCA_033576535.1 of Allobates femoralis. Classification (NCBI taxonomy): domain Eukaryota; kingdom Metazoa; phylum Chordata; class Amphibia; order Anura; family Aromobatidae; genus Allobates; species Allobates femoralis. The sequence goes on from JARQOC010000003.1 coordinate 268,460,805, forward strand.
GAACCCTCTAATTTTGTCAAATTTGTTATTTTTGTCTCCCTTCGTAGTTCCTGTAGCTCAGTGCTGTGCTTCTGCTGCTGCTATTGTTGTCTGTGGATGGTATTTGTGCTGCTGTTTTAAAAATGTCCGATTCCGATTATGTGCCCCCTAAGCAGATTGGCCACGAACGTCAAGAGGTAGAAAGTCAAGAGGTAAAGACACCGTTTAAATTTTCAGACTATGATGTCTGTCATTGAGGATAAAAGTAATTTGACATTTTTCAGTATTTTTTTGTTTTTTAGGACACATCCAGTGATGTAGAGTTGGAGGAGTCAAGTGAACAAGGATGACTTTGCCAACGCAGACTATTTGGCAGGCTCCAGCAATACAACTTCAAGCTAATACAGCAACAGTACATAAAAATGAAGGACTGAATGCCCAGTCTCACATAACGACGCATTAGCAATCCCGATCTCGATAACGATGTGCAGAGATCGCTGGTGCATCGTTTACACATCGCTGGTAGGATGTCAAACAGGCATCTTACCAGCGATGTGAAAAAGACGCACTAGCGATCCAGAATTATACCGAGGTCGTCGTGAATTCTCTCTTTGTAGCATAGCATTGGGATCGTTGCTCATTATCTCTGTCAAACACAACGATGTAGCATTCCGAGTGGGAGCACAACGACGCAGGAATGACCCAGAGCAGTGTATAATGATCAATGATCTCACAGAAGGGGCCAGATCGTTGGTGCGTGTCACACAGAATGACATCGCTATGCGTCACGGATTTCGTGACACAACAGCGATCCCAATAGTGATCTCGTTAGCGATCTCTTTATGTGTGACAGGGCCTTTAGTTTACCAACAAACACTACATTGCCATCACCACCACCAATCGACATTGTTTCAGAGGTGCCAAGTTACACTGCCCTGACTGCATCAACGACATGACTAACCCCCTTCATCCCAAGACACTGTTCAACACCGAATGGGAGGCGCAACTACTTTTACTTCACCTGTACATGTTCAGCAGCATGGCGGGAGTAGCACCATGTCTAAAAAGCATACAAATATTCCCTCACATGCACAAGAACAGCCGAGACCAGAATCCAGCACACCAATTCGGCCCTTAAAAGGGAAGTGTAAGAAAAATGGAAAAAACCCGCTTCAAAGAAAAAGGAACTTTCCGATTCTCAGGAACTCTCTACACAGCAGCCTCCTGCAGCTCAGCCAACAGAAAAAGTTTGTTGGCCAAGAAAAGTCTTGGAAACAGCAGTACAGTTGACCCCAACACCATCTCCAGCTAATGTCTCTTTATTGATTGTCTCTCCTCCGTCAGCATGCTCTGTCCCTTCTAATATCTCACTGCTATCTGATGTGTCGTTACCTTCGCATGTACCTTCGAGTTTGTTTGGGAGTCAGAGTGTGTCCACCTCACCAGCAGTAGTGTGTACCGCATTGCCATTCTCTTCACTAGAGTCTCCAACCTTTAGTCCCATGGCAGAAATGGACTCTAATATCCTGGACGCAATGTTGCAATATATTGCTCAAAATAATCCTGTTAAGGTTCACATCCAAAATACCAGTTATCACACGGCTCATCCTCATGATGTCACCCAGAATGTGAATACCACCAGCAGGACTAGCACCACCACCACCACCACCAGTACCTACACCCATTTAAACTTTGCTTTTACCTTTGTTGCTTGTAGTTAATAAAACATTTTCTTTTGTCATACAATTGGTGTGATTTATTGTCTCCATATATTACATGATAAGTTTAGTAATGAATGTAAGGTTTTTTAAGTTATTTTGATCTAAATGTTATTTTTTTTAATATTTACCAGCCTGGGTTTCCGTAATGGACACAGTTACTTGAATTAAAAAATAATACACTTTACTCACACAGAAAGAGTACATATGTTTGAGTAGACACTGATGTAATTAGAAGGGTTTAGTAGATACTGATGTAAATTAAGGTCCAGTCACACATAATGACGCACCAGCGATCCCGATAACGATAACGATGTGCAGAGATCGCTGGTGCGTCGTTTTTCACATCACTGGTAAGATGTCAAACAGATATCTAACCAGCAATGTGAAAAGCGACGCACTAGAGATCCAGAATTATACCAAGGTCGTTGGGAATTGTTACTCCATAGTGTAGCATTGAGATCGTTGGTCATTGTCCCTGTCAAACACAACGATGTAGCGCTCCCAGCGGGAGCGCAAAGACGTAGAAATGATCCAGAGCAGTGTGTAACGATCAGCAATCTCACAACAGGGGCAAGATTGGTGGTGCGTGTCACACATAATGAGATCACTAACGAGATCACTGTTGCATCACAAAATCTGTGACGCAACAGCGATCTCGTTAGCGATCTCGTTATGTGTGACAGGGCCTTTAGAAGGGTTGTTCCTTTTGTGTTTTTGGAAAAATGATAGGCTTTAGTTTAATCTAGAAAGCAAAGTGTTGATTTGCTTCCTTTCATTACAGTTCAACCAAACACACACTGTATTGTCAATGTTAATTAAATCAACACCAGGTACAGCCACACACAAGCAAGAAATAACTGTGTGCAGCACAATGCATTTTTAAAGTTATACTCCACGTAAAGGTAAAGCTTGAAGGACACAATTCTTTGAATTTTCTTTAATAAATGATTTATGTAATGGTCTTCCTTTATTACTCGTAAACCAATTTGGTAAGGATAATTAACACAAAATAATTACATTATCAAAAATTCTGTGTGTCAAAACCTGTGATGTCCATGATCGTTGTTAAACAATAAAATCCTTTTTGGGGTATTATTTGTCCCGCTTATCATCATGCATCTGCGTATGTGACACCAGTAGACCAACATTCAGCAAGCTCAAGACCATGTCACAGCGCCGATCAATTCACGTTTGGACCTGGTAACCAGGGTTATGTAGTCTGCTTCATCAATTTAAATTTAGCATAGTTAACTGTGTTTTGCCGATTTACGCAGCCTTCAAGTGGGTGGGCTTTGTTAACCATTGGGAATATTGGGTCATTTGGCACATCGCTCTGCTTAGCGCCCCACTCTTTACCATCTTTACCAGAGTCCTGCTGCCTCAAGGGTGAGTTAAGGGGCCTGAATACTTGTAAGCCCGGTAAAGAGCAAGTATTTAAGCACAGGGCTCTACTTATCAAACCGCTCTTTTCCTTATTTTACAGCGTTATGCCGTATTGCTGGTGAGTATGCCTGTTTGACAGATCACCATACACCATGGAGAGACACTACTGCAATACTGCTCGTTATTGGTATGGCTGGACCGTTGCTCTGAATCATGGTGCCCTCATGCCACTCTTGTTATTAAATGCAACACCTTGCATAGATGTGGTGTACATAATTGCACATTAAATAAAGGAAACACAGAATTTCAACATTTAACGGTTTTAATTAATTGGAAGGTGACCAAATTAATTAACATCATTTTGATCCAGAGGAAGGTAAAAAAAAATCCAAGGTCAAAAGATTTCCAATTGATGATTTTGGATTTAAAATAATTGTTCTTAGACTGTAATTTTTTAGTCTGATACATATCCTGGATCAAAAAAACTTCAAATTTTAATTGGACTAAATGAGATCGAACCTTGCAGTAACAATAGTAAACTTCAATACAAACAAGTGAACACTGTACTATGAATATAAAGTTAACACTACAATTACAACATTAACAGGAACACAACTAAGGCATATTGAAAACAGAGAGGTATATCAACACTTATTTTATGTTATTAAGGAGTAGGATTTCTGGCCTTAAAAGCTTTATTAATCCAAAATGCAAGCAAGGACCAAAATTAATGCTATACTGAGAAATTGACATAAGTATTTTATGCAACAATCAAAAATGTATAAACATAACATCAACACATTTACACCATTTGGTCCTGCCAGGAAAAACGTCCATTGTCTGAGACAAAATAAGATGCAAAATTGTCCCTCATGTGGCCGACTTCAACGGTTGTCCTCAACTTGTGTTCTTGATATTCAGGCAAATTGATTGCAATAGGTTCATCGAGGTCAAAGGGGTGTCTTTCTCTCGCTTGTACAAAATTGTGCAGTACAACACAGGCTTTGACCACCTCATCGATTGTGTCTGTTTTCAAATTGATGGCAGTTCCAAGAATACGCCATTTTGAGACCAGCAATCCAAATGCACACTCGACTGTGCGTCTTGCCCATGTCAGTCTGTAATTGAAAATCCTTTTGTCCGATTTAAGTCATGGCTAGAGTAGGGCTTGACAAAGTTGCCACCCATTTGAAATGCCTCGTCACGAACAACAACAAACGGCATTGGTGGTCCATCAGTGTTCGGCAGGGGTCATGGCGGTGGCAAGTTGAAATTGTTAGCATAGAGTTTTTGTCCCATGTCCGAGTCTTTGAAAGATTTGGAGTCATTAGATCGTCCAAATTTGCCGACATCTACAGCAACAAAACCACAGTCAGCGTCCGCAATAGTCATAAGTACAATGGAAATTTTTTTTGGGTAGTTGTAGTACTCCAATGCGCTTCCAGCCGACTTCATGATCTAAACATGTTTGCCATCCACGGCCCCCAAGCAGTTGGGAAATTGACAAATCTCCATGAACCTTGCAGCTTTCTCCAGCGATAGTTGTGTTGTGGGTTGAGGGAGAAATTCTTCTCGAAGGTCTTCACAAATTGCCTGACAGGTCTCTTCAACAATCCCAGACAGTGTGGACACTCCAATCTGGAACTGGAAATGCAGAGAAGATAACAACGTCTCTCTAGTCGCCAGGAATCCGACAAAATTTACGTGAAAAAAAGGTCAATTATGCTAAAATACAATAAATACAAGATAGTGATGCATTTTAAACGGTGTGTTTTTGGGCAAATATACGTACCGCAGGGTCACCAAAAGCCGTTCCTCCGCAGGAATAGATTGACAAAGCTGTGTGTCCTGCCTGGTGATGGTTCCTCTGACACGTCGCAGCAAATCATCAAAGCTGTCTTGGGACATCCTGGTGTAGACATAGGACTTCTCCGGGTTCTCTCTAAGTTCTTGGTACAACGAGTGGTAGACTCCACGACTCTCTCGAACTTCAACCATGGGGTGTTGCCAGAAATGACGCCGACAACGTCTTCTTCTCTGTCTTTCTCTACGACGATCTTTTTCACAAGCCACAGCGAATGAAATTGCCATGTTCATCGATAAATCAAGATCCGCATAGAAGCTCTCAAAGCCGAGATCCATCTTACCTCTGTGAACAGCAGCAAAGAGTTTCTCCCAGGGGCAGGGTCTACTTATACATTGCCCTTAAGCCACTCCCTATGGGCGGGATCTGTCAAAAAAAATAACAGAAAAGTGCAGATGCAGCCAAAGAATTATTGAATGCATGCGCACAAAAAATGCATATGCATGCAGAAATGCAAACAAACGCATGCATACTCTGCGTTTTTGTTAAGGTTTGCGGATTACTATGCGGACAAAATCTGCTGCATTTGCATGCGTTTTTACATGCGTATGCGCATGCGCAACATACGTTGCGCTTGCCAACGCAAATGTGAAACCAGTCTGCTGTCCAACTCTGGGAGATTGTATGTGAATAAGTCATGACTGCAGGTAAATTTTGGTTTCTGACCATTGGGCATTGCCATTGTTTGATATTTGTGTGCTTACACAGGTACATATAGTCACAACCTCCATTCTTTGATTTGAAAACTTAAAATACTCATTTTACTGAATGCCATGGTGAGAATGATTATCAGAATGGAAAAACTAATAGTATTACTAGCTACTTTAGTAATTAAACCTACAATAAGACAAACATACCTCTAGCATTATTAATACGTAAACTGGACACAGTATTGTGTAGATAGTTTTAGTTCCCAGTTCATCACTTGCATTTTGTTTGTTATTTGCCCTGGAAGAGTTAAAATGGAGCACAATATTTGATGAACTTCGCACAAATTCAAATATGCTATTTCTTCGTGCTATTGCATCGTGTTATCAGTATTTTGTATCCGTGTCTCACTGTTTGGTCAGTGTGTCATCAGTGTTGACATATGGATATATAAAGGACAAAGCTTCTATCTTTCGCAATGTGAAACATGGACAGTGTATGGATAAAGCAGCATTTAAAACATGACATACCAAAGATAAAACCCTGCATTATCAAAAACAATAAAAACGCATGTAAAAGGCACTACAAATTATGGAAAAAATGCAGGAAACCAAATTAACTTAAAATGGGCAGAAAGGCTGCAGAAATTCTGCAACATTGAAAATTCACAAAAAGCACACTATGGAAAAGTAGCCTAAGGGCTTGCTCACACAAGAGCATAACACAACCAGAAGCTATCTGATGTTTTATACCAAAGGGACTTAACAAATGAATGATCAGAACAAGGTCCAAGGTCAGACAGAAATTGATCAATCACACATAACACAGGAATAAAGGCCAAAGCACCACTAAAAGAATGCTACGACTGGCAGAGTTCTAGGAGAAACTGCTCAACTGTGTAGCTGGGCAATCACTGGGAACAGGGAACACCTGAATAACACAGCACCACCCAGTACCAGATTGGATAACTAAGCTGTCACTCAATACACCCCAGTACCAGATTGAATGACTGGACTTTAACTCCCCAAACTGACAGCTCAGCACAGTCCTGACAGTAACAGTTTCTCATTATATCCTAGGTGCAATGAGCGAAGGAATTGTAACACATATTATATTTGGTTTTAGTGAGTTTCTGTGTGCATTTTTTACTTGTGTATTTTCAGCATCTAACGCAATTCAGTTTGCGGCACCACGATAACGCCTAGGCAGCAGGCTCATTGTCTGGGTGTTATGTTTGACACCGATCTCTCCTTCTCCTCCCACACTCAATGTCTCGTCCGCTCCTGTCGCTTACACCTGAAGAATATCTCTAGAATCCGCCCCTTTCTCACCCTGGAAACAACAAAAACCCTCACCGTGGCCCTAATCCATTCCCGCCTTGACTATTGCAATTCTCTATTAAGCGGCCTCCCCCTCACCAGACTTTCCCCTCTCCAGTCCATCCTTAATGCAGCAGCCAGGATCACCCATCTGGCCAATCGTTACTCAGATGCCTCTGCTCTGTGCCAGTCATTGCACTGGCTGCCCGTATACTACAGGATCAAATTCAAATTTCTTGTTCTCACCCACAAAGCTCTTCACAGTGCAGCACCACCCTACATCTCCTCCCTCATCTCTGTCTATCACCCCACCCGTTCTCTTCACAGTGCAGCACCCCCCTACCTCTCCTCCCTCATCTCTGTCTATCACCCCACCCGCTCTCTACGTTCCTCAAATGACCTTCGACTAACATCTGTACTAATCCGATTATCCCACTCCCGGCTCCAAGACTTCTCCAGAGCTGCACCAAAACTCTGGAATGCTTTACCCCAAGAAATCAGGACTATCCACAACTTGCATGGCTTCAGATGATCCCTAAAAACACATCTTTTTAAGGCGGCCTATCATACTCCCTAATAGAAGTCCATTGTACTGTAGACAGTGAATGGGCTATCCCTCTGGACATTACTCTTCTACAAACTCCACCAAACCAAAAAAGGTCTACACAGACGGTATAATGACCATTCATGTAAGCTTAGTCCTATGCCCCATTTCCTCAAGATGCCTGGACCATCAGTGCAATAAGCCCCTGTACCTTGTGCAACCCCTATCCCGTCGTAGATTGTAAGCTCTTTTGAGCAGGGTCACCTTCATTTCTTGCTTTATTTATTGTATTTTTTTTTTACATTGATTCTATGTCTATTGTTTTGTATCCAATTATTGTACTGTATTTGTTCTCTACTCTAATTACTTACTGTATATTTTCTGTACTCTAACCCTACATTGTAAAGCACTGCGGAATATGTTGGCGCTATATAAATAAAGCTTTATTATTATTATTATTATTATAATTCCATAGTGATAATCTGCACATAAAGCTCAGCGCTACCTGCAAAAGAAATTGAAATCTAGTGGATGTGAAACACGCACGGCGAGTCAGTTTATGCTGAGAAAAAAAGAAGCACAATGGGCATGAGATTTATATGAATCCATTTTGTTGAAACTGTGAGACATTGTATTTTTTGTGTCGTAAAAAAAATATGAAGCAACAAAAACTCAACAAAAACTGATTGTGGGAAATTAACCTTACAATTTAAACCTTCACTATTCTTTAAAATGCCACATTTTAGTCCAGCTTGTTTTTGTTATGTAATCTGAAGACAGCATGCTGCTGGAGTTAAATCATAGATTTCAGCGATGCTTCTCTTAACAAGGTCCCTGCTGTTGTTTACTTGAATTTTTTTTAGCTTCAAGAGATTATCATTGTTCAGACTATCTTAGCTACAGTGCATTGGTTGCAAGGGCAGGGGTACTTGACCATCCAAAGTCAGTCTGATGGATGTCATGGTGGCGCTGACTGAGTATAAAAAAGGGGTTTTTACAAGGGGAAAATAGTTTTTCGTGATGCCATCTGTGGTGTCTGGTCAGGGATGGCCAGTGCTGCTTGCATAAGTTCCCAGGTGAGAAGTGGTTAGGTAGCTGGATGGAATACTCCCCACAGACAGAGCAGGTGCCTGGGGATTAATTTAGAAGAGTTTGTGGATGATGGTGGTTGCAATGGCAAGTGTAGAAGGGTGCAAGAAGAAGTAGACGGACACCGGATTGCAGTTCATACCAGTCACCTTTACTTGTAGTTGGTGTAAAGACAACCCATCCAAGGTACTGTGTCCTCCAAGATTGCAGCTTGGCCAGCTCACAGTTAGTCCAGGTCTACCTCACTGACACACCAGGTATAAGCCTTTCTGTGCTTCCCTTTCCTGACAACTTGCTCTTTCTTCCCTGTGTTCTCATGCTACAAGTCCCAAAGTAGGTGACTGTGAGCCCTTCTGATTGACGGCCTTGCACATCCTCTTGACCATCTATTGTCCCTGCGCTTGGGAGAGTCCACAGTGGTGGTCACTGCACATGCAGTTCCGTGGCCTCCGGTTTCTTGGCTGGTGCTGCAGGTTTCACAATAAATTGGGGCTGGTACCCCTTTGCAGCTCGTTCCTCTACCCAACCTGGATGGCCAGCTGTAGATTCGGGGTCCTCAAAACTAGGGGTGCCCCAGCTAACTCAGAACAGTAGGTCCTGCTAGCCCCTGTTCCAGATTCCCTAGAAAACTATCTTGCTTCTACTCCTTCCAACTACTTATCACTAACTCCTCCCACCCCTCAACCTACTCCTCCCTCCAGCCAGCAGATGGGGGTCTGCTCTATCAGCGAGCCTCTTCTGCCGTGCATCTCCCTGGCCTGGAGTATGGGTGGGTGTTGGGTGTGTTTTGGTGTGTCTCAGCTTAGTGTTCCCAGCTTACCTGAGAGCACGATATTCCACCTGTGAGACAGGTACAGTACCACTGTGGCAACCAAACCACAGGGGCGCCACAACAGCAGTCAGTGAACCCTAGTCAGACATGCCCCCTTCTGTGATTAGCAGCTCAGTGTTTATAGACAATTTACACACAGGTACGGGAGCGGTCAGATTTTTTAGCTCTGCTATATTCTAAATCTAAAAGTTCTGATTGTGTCACAACTGCTGTTCCCAGTAAACTGAGTGATTCATTATTGGATTCAGGGCCTCTTTATCTACATCATGCTAAATTAGGAAAAAACATCAGGAACGGCTAAAGACAATGACAAACAAAAAAGAAAAGAAAAGTGCCAAAGAGCGTAGAAGAGGAGTAAAAAGCAAATTCAATGATAATTCTGCCCCATAGTCTCTTCCATTTAAAATAAATGAGTCAGTATCTTGTCAGGCGATCGTTCATTTAAACCTGTTGTATTAAAATCATTGCAAATGAACTGCATGAGTTTAATACATTTATTCCAGTTTAAATGCATTTTAACAAAATTAGGGCAGGAAACTATTATCACCATTATCATTACCATGTTGTGCTTCAGAGCGCTCTGACAACGCAAATGAGTTTTCTGTTTTAAATAGATGGAATTATACATTGATTAATGCACGGGTACACTTCCGAAATAAAAATCTCGGTGGATCTGGATCATTATCAAACAACACATGAGAATACTGTAAATCTCTATGGAGTGTAGACAGTATGGCAAACAATAACATTGCATCTTTGCCAATAACGCCAGGTTGTTCACACTATGTGTATGGTCAATCATAATCAAGCACACACTGTGCAGAAACAAAAGTCGTGCAATTACTACTTTATAACTGAGATCGATGGCAACTGCAAGAATAAGCCTCGTCCTCTGTGATAGAAGGAAGATTCAATCTAAATAATGTCAGAATATTACACAGTGTCATATTCTGTGCTAACAGATTGAATTAGTTTTATCCACAACATATAATAGAACTACCCTTGCCTCAATATAAAGGTGTTAGCAGTCCATGTGCTGCCATATGGTGCTTCCTTATGCTTCATACCTCTACAAACAGCATATAATGCAAAACACCTATATATAAAATCAAAACCACATACATGTTGTCTTAAAGGGGTTTTCCAGGATTTCTAAAAATATAGTGAACAATGGGAAATGGATACAAATAGTGATGCGATTACGAATATTTCGCTACTTGCTCAATACTCATAACAAGTAGTGTTTAATACTCAGGTATTCATCTGAATAGCGAGTCTAATGTTAATCAATTAGTGATAAGCTCCGCCCACACACAAACAAGCATTTCCAGGACAGGGTGGGAGGGTGGTCTTTTTTGAGTTTTCACTGCATAAAACACCTTGCTGTGCCCCCCAGAGAGACCCTAATAATAAATCTGCTCTCACTGGGATGCCGACCCCTTGTGTACTGAAGGGAGTCGGCAATATGTGTCAGATCATTCACAATCGACACATCACTCATGAGCACCAGTGATACTCGCTGAGTAACGAGTATCTGGATTACTGTACTATACATGCGAGTAGCGAATAGTAGTCATTACACTTGATCATCACTAGATACAATAAAGCCTACTCACTTCTTCCATCCCCTTCTGCTAAAGCACCACTAGTCCAGTCCCTGCTGGTCTCTGTGTTTACGGTCACCTACTGAGGTGGGTTGAGATGGCACTTTGGTCATGAATCATCACAAATGTTTATGCTGGATTGCACCCTGATATTTATCTGGCAGAGCTGGGTATGCTGGATAGTAGCTTGGTCTTTGAATAGCAGAGTTGGGTATGCTGAATGACATATTGGCCATGGAAAAGCAAAACCTTCTATCCTGGATGACAGCTCAGACATGGAACAGCAGAGCTAAGTATGCAGGATGGTGCACTGGTTATGGAATGACTAAGATTAATATGCTTAAAAAAAACTTAAAACATAAGAGTCAAATAAGTAGGACAACATCAGGAGACTCACTTTAGGAAACATGCAGCAAAACCTAATGGTAAAACTGAGCTGGTTTGAAATGTGACAAACAGATTACTGAATCCTGGAATGTGGTAGTGGCAAGAATACTGATCTTGGAATGGCAGAGCTTCACGAAAGAACAGGGATGCGAGCTGGAAGAAGAGGAGTGCAAATAGGCTCTTATCCGCGTATTGTTGGAGAAAGGATAGTAGGAGGGGTAGTAACCTGATATGGTTGAACAAGTCACAACCAACATTATCTCTTAATGGTGCGCACGGCAGTCTGCAGATGCTTGCGGACCGCCGTGCGCACCCATTCACTCCTATATGTGATCTGTGCGCACGCGGATGCCTGCGTACAGATCACACACTCTCGTCCGCACCAGGGACGCGACATCTCGCGTCCATGGTGCAGGCGGGAGTGTGTGATTTGTGCGCAGGCATCCGCGTGCGCACAGATCACATATAGGAGTGAATGGGTGCGCACGGCGGTCCGCAAGCATCTGCAGACCGCCGTGCGCACCATTATAAACATAGGGGCCGCGGTCTGCATGCAGATGCTTGCAGATGCATCTGCAAAACGCTGCAGATGCATCTGCAAGTCTGAAGCCAGCCTTAATGGACTATTGAACAATGGAGAGATGTTTTATGGAGCGATGAGACACATATCCATCTTTGGCAGCGACGGTGTCCGCCACGTTCGACGACGACCTGGAGAGGATTGCTTGCCAAAGTGTACAGTACCCACCATGAAGCATCCTCTGAGTGTTATGGTATGGGGTTGCATGTCCAGAGATGCAGTTAGTAGGCTGCAGGCAATTGAAGGGACAGTTAATGCTGAAAAGTACATCAAGGAAGTCCTTCAGCCTAAACGTATTCCTCTGACACGTGATGTATTTGGTGAAGGGACACCGTTTATTTTTCAACAAGATGGAGCCCCATGCCATATAGCTAAAAAATGTCTCCCTTGGTTCAAGGACAATTATGTCAAGTTTTTGAATTGGCCAGGAAACAGCAGAGATCTCAATCTTCTTGAGAATCTCTGGGCTCGACTCAAAGCAGCAGGCTTCAAACAAGCAGGAACTCATAGCAGCCATCATCAAATCATGGTTTCTTATCATCACACAATCTGATTTAAACAAACCGGTAGACAGCATGTCAAGTAGATGCCCGACAGTTACCAAGGCCAAGGGCTATCCAAGTAAGTAATAACATTTTAGTGTTAGATATGAAAATAGGACAAATAAATGGCTTTTCTCCATGTCATCTGAGTGACAATAGTGAATTTGCTGACAAATGAACAAATGTCCTGCTAATATTGTGTTTCTATGAGATTTTATTTTGTTATTTCTACTTAAAAACTTTACTGTTAAATCAAAAACATTCATGAAATTTGGATTTGTATTGTTAAAATGCTAAAAATGCAAAAATCTTGAGGGTGTTGCCTCAATTTTGGTCACTAGTGTACACCTCTCACTTAGCAGGTCACTCTAAGTTATCAACTATATACCGTAATCGTCTTATCGTGTCTGTCTCTCTGTAACGGAAATCCCACATCGCTGATTGATCACGCCTGGCCAGGCGCGACCAATCAGCGTTACAGGATTTCAGAGTTAGATGATTAGATAGTAGATGGCGGCCGTTAGCGGTGAAGCTGCACATGCACCCCTCTCCGCCCAGTCTCCTGTCCCCAGCAGTTCGGCCCACTTCACTCCGTCCTCCCTGCTGCTCCATCCTCCCCGCTGCTCCGTCCTCTCCACCGCTCCGTCCTCCCCGCTGCTCCGTCCTTCTTCCCACCTTTCTCTCCGCTCCATCCCCCTTCTTGCCGCTCTGTTCTCACCCACTCCCGGTGTTCCCATTGACAGTGAATAGCTGCAGGAAGAAATCAGCGGGTCTTGTGACAGGCTCCCTGTAACGTCACATCAGCCTGCCCTGTCACATGACCCACTGATTCTCTTCCTGCAGCTATTCAGCAGCAATGGGAACACCGGGAGTGGGTGACAACAGAGCCGCAAAGAGGGGGATGGACATGTGTGTGTGTGTGTATATATTTGTGTGTGTATATGTATGAGTGTATGTGTGTATACATGTGTGTATATATGTGTGTCTGTGTGTATACATTTGTGTGTGTTTGTATACATATGTGTGTCTACATGTGTGCTTATACCTGTGTGTACATGTGTCTGTCTAATATGTCTGTCTGTATATGTGTGTGTGTGTACATGTGTATGACTGTACATGTGTGTGTGTACATGTGTGTGTATGTGTGTGGGTACATGTGAGTCTGTATACATGTGTATGTGTGTTTACATTGTGTATATCTGCATCTGTGTATGTATGTACATATGTGTCTATATACATGTGTGTATACCTGTGTGTATGTGTCTGTATACATGTGTGCGTATACCTGTGTGTGTACATGTGTGTGTGTCTGAGTACTTATGTGTATACCTGTGGGTATCTGTATATGTGTGTGTGTACATGTGTGTCTGTATACATATGTGTGACTGTATACATGTGTGTGTCTGTATACATGTCTGTGTGTACGTATGTTTGTATACATGTTTTTTTTTGTCATGTGTGTTTGTATACATGTGTTTATGTGTGAGTACATGTGTGTGTCTGTATACGTGTGTGTCCGTACATGTCTGTGTCTATATACATGAGTTTATACCTGTGTGTACATGTGTGTATATGTGTATAATGTCACGTCATACACATATTCACACATGTACATACACAAACAAATACATATATACATACACGTGGCGAGTTACGTTATACACATATACAAAAACACTCGGTGGCTCATGTCATCTACTCTATAATCGTCTAATTCTGTCTGTCTCTCTGTAACGGAAATCCTGCGTCGCTGATTGGTCGCGCCTGGCCGGTCGCGACCAATCAGTGATAGGCACAGTTTAGCCGCGAATTGGCGCAGGATTTAAACCACGCACGCCTCTGATCTCCTGACAGTAGCCGCGGGTCATCTATTGCCGCACAGAGGTCAGCAGCGACGGAGCCAGGAGATGACCGGCACTAGCCGGTCATCACCCTGCTGCTCGCAGCGGAAGTACCCCCACCGGCGCTAGCAATCTCGCTCAGTGTGACACGCAGCAGCGACCAGGCCCCCGCTTTGAGATCAATACTACGCCCTAGAGGGACAGGGTCCCAACAACCGCCATACCGTTGCTGCATCACTGATGAGATCTGACTGTTTGACATCTCACCAGCGACCACGTAGTGACGCTCCAGCGATCTCTACCGGGTTGTATTGGTTGTCAGGATCGCTGGAGCGTCGCCATGTGTGACTGTACCTTACTGATTGCTGGTGAGGTGTCACACGTGCAGATATATTGAACGAAACCGTGTCGCTGATTGGGGAAAATTCTGTGTACTCATTGCATTATTTTTAAATCTTCATAAATAAACTACATACATACAGTATTCTACAATACCCGATGCGTTAGAATCGGGCCACCATCTAGTTAATGATATCTACTTACATTTCCAGGATTGTAGAAGGCAGGCCCCAGGGTGTTGTCCATGATAGGCGGACTTTGTCTAATAAGGAAACCATCCCAGTTTCTTCATAGCCAAAAGCTTGTCCTGGTGTTGGAATGGATGGGACACCAGCATTGTGCTGTTTTTTTAGGTGACTTTTTGCTACCTGTATGGGGCAGGGCAATTAATAAAGTTTAATTAACACATAAATAAAATGCATTGCTTTAACAGAAAAAAACTTGAAATAGATCTATCTCCAGATTTCACAATTTAAACTGAATACATGAATAAGACCTGATAAAGGAATATGAAGTAACATTGGAAATCCGCTTAAGAGTAGATGAATAATCATTTATGGAAAATTAATTTTTTAACTTTTTTTTTTACTTAAAGAGAATCTGTCAGGTCCACAGTGCCCCCAGAACCACAAGTAGTTCTGTGCCCATATATATAACCCCTGCTTAACAGAACCTTCATGTTGTGGCATACATAAACAGATCTTCAGAAAAAATTATTTCTACAGACTGTTTATCAGATGCTACTTAGGGCTTTGACTAGTCAAGGGGCCATTAGGTTCCCTGACTAGTTGGCCCACTTAGCATGTTATTCCGCCCCGTGGGTGTGATAATATGCTTTACAAAGCCAGTTTCATTGGTGCATGAGTGCGGCTTTGTACAGCATTGAGCTTCTCTGACGTTAGGTGTATAGATCTGGTTCAGAGAAGCTCACTGCGCTTGATAGGAAGTCACCGTACTTCCGGTCATACTCACTGCTCTGAAGCCAGGTGCATGCGTCTTCAGAGAGGTACAGTGCACATGACCAGCAGTGCGATCATGCTCAGGATGTATGGCAGTGCCGATGCCACTGGCTGTGTAAAGCATGTAATCATGCCCTCAGGAGCATGATAACATATTAAATGGGCCAATTAGTCGGGGGAACTGACACCCCTTCGACTAGTCAAAACCCTAATTAGCATCTCATAAACAATCTGTAGAAATACTTTATCTAAAGATCTATTTGTGTATGCAACTACATGAAGGCATTGTTGTGGCAGGGAGCTAGCCACGGTCCTGAAACAACATCGGCGTGTGGCCGCCGGTGTCCAGTTCCCGGATCCTCCCACGTTAGGGAGCGCCGGATTGCCCCGGACCCGGGAGGATCCAGGTGAATCCGGGAGAATCCGGGAGTAGCCAATTAGCGGAGATATTCTCCTCTCGGACACAAAAACGCTGCAAGCAACATTTTTGTGTCCGTGAGAGAATTCAGAATTCTCCCAGATTGTCCCGGATAGATGGAAACCGGATGGCAGAGAGCTGCCACCCGGCTTCTATCCAGCCCCATTGGCTACTATGGTGTCAAAATCCGGTCCAGATCTGACCCGCAACGTGAAAGCGGCCTTACAAATTATCTTTGTAATCAATTATCTAATTAATTATCTTGTAATTAATTTGTTAGTCATGCATGTATGCATGACTAACAAATTATCTTTGCAATTGGATTTTTAGCATCAATGATTTTCACAAATCAAAAAATTAAAAATTAAATTACAAAGATTCTCCTACTCATTGAAATGTTATTGATGGACAGCACATAGACTGTACACTAATGCCATCTTTGTGCTGTCTGTGATTTACATCGACCCATAGTCTTGTATGGGTAATTGTCATCTGACAAAAATAAGATCATAAATGGACATGTTGGCATGATTTTTTGTGGATCACTCAGGGAATAACCAACCTAAGATAGAATGACAGTATAATTTAGTTCCTTCAGCACTATAGTTTAAAACTACAGATTAACATCTGACAAATAGGTTGATTAATATTAGCCAGAATTAAATTACCGTACACAAGTTCTTGCCAAGAATGTACAATATTATAATTAGTCAAGAAGAATCCAATAATTGTGACTAACATTTACATCATTAATCGAGGAGCTTGGATACGCCCAGGCGTCTCTTTCTACAAAATGATTTAGCACTAAAGCATTGTAGCACAGCAGGTTGGCTCTCTATGGTGTCTATCAACATCCGTAGCTAATGTGCTTACAGATAATGAATAGGGAAAGAAATGGTACAGTGATGCATTTGTAATATTTCTTGTATGCAGAAGAGGAAATAGAGTACCTGCTGTGATATAGATAGTGGTTACAAATACCTTTATCTAATATGCTCTTATTATTTTAATTACTCCATTGTATGCCAGAGGAGTTCAGAGAACAAACTTCGGTACACGGTAAGATATCTTGAACGATATCGCTGAAACGGCACGGGTTTGGAGTCGTTGAAACAACATCGTTAGGACATCGTTTAGTTTAACACCATGATACGACATCGATAAATCGTTGGATCATTGATCGCAGATTTGAGAACATGTTCTCAAATCAAATGATCCTCGATCAGCCAACCTGCAGTTTCATTCTGTGTGACACTGCAATAACGATGTCGTTCACGACTTCGCCCATTGACATCAGTGAACAAGTATCATTCGCTGGGTTTTGCGAACGATAGCTGGTCACTACATATTTGGTGAGTCGCCCACGATATCTACACGTGTGACAGCTCACCAATAATGTCAAAATTATGTCCTAACGACTGCGCGCTCATGAGATCGTTAGTGAGATCGTTACGACATTGTAGCATGTAACGGTACCTTTAGACTATGCAGCAGATCCCAGGGCCGTGGGGTACTCGGGACCTGGCTGATCAGTTCTTAGGGGTATCACGGCGGCCGTAACCCAACTTTGTGACCCTGGGCGTACAATAATGGGGAAATTTACAGGGGCAAAGTTTGTGACGCCACCTGTGGTACTCGGCCAGGCATGGCTGACGCTAAAATTTCAGACCACTGGGGCAGATGGTAGGGCAGCCAGGATGGTATCGCTCCCCACAGCTGGAGCCCCAGGGCAGATGGAAAAGTCAATTGAGATGATGGTTGTGAACAAGGCCTCCGGGCAGGGAAGAAGGAGACAAACACAATCAAGTGGTTCTCTACCTTTACTTGCTGTACGGGCAAGGTCACCCAGCCGGGTGCTGTATTTCTCCAAAGTGCAGCTAGATCAGTTCCCAGATGGTTGAGGTCACTCTGCCAAGGCACAGTTCTGAGCCTTTCCTAGTTGCTCTTCTCCTGTGCTGAATACTCTCCCTCCTTCCCAGAACCTTCGTGGACAGAGTCCCAGGCTGATGGCTACGGGCCTTGTCAGGCAACTGCTTCAGCACATCCCCTGTCCCTAGTTCTCGCCACCGTCCCGGCGATTATCCACGGTTGGTGGCCACCGCTCGTGCAGAACCGATGGCCTCTGGTTTTACTGGCTGAAGTATGCAGCACTCCCACCAGATCGGGGCCGGTCCCCTCAGACAACGTGTCCCTCTGCCCAACTCGGGTTGGGCCAGATTTGAAGCACACGGGTGGATCCCCCACTTCCATGTCCCTTAGGGCGCTCTCATTCCTGCGTCTGCTCCGGACGTCTTCCTCGATGTTCTCCTTTCTCTGTATGAGCTCCCTTCTCTAACCTACTGTTAACCCCTCCTCCTGACCAGAAGATGAGGCCCTCCCTCTCTATAGGGTCCGCCTGAATCCCCTGGCCCTGATTTGGGATGATGTTGTGTGCAATTCTGTGTCTTAGGTTTGTGACCCTTCTCACCTGGAAACAGTGACACCACACCTGTGGAGTAGGTGCAGCATCACTGTATCAGACACTGACTGTATGATTTCAGCCAAGTAGGTTTAATCTGAAATTCTGTGGTGTTTCAGAGAACATACATTACAAGCTGCTTGCTCACCTTACTAACTCCCAAGATGTACCTGATCTTCTGTCATTCAATGCCGAGGTCTGGCACACCCATGTCAGCTGCTGGCCTCTGATTGGCCAGCAGCATTTATTGTGGTGCAGGGTTATGACAGGTCTCTGCACCGCAATACACGAGCTGTATATGTGTCATAGGGCACACAGCTAGCTGAAGTAGGCACTGGGTTTATCGTCGTCGGTGTGCCAAGCATTGGTGTTGCATATCAAGCTTCACCACAGCACATCAATGTAAACTACAGAAGATGCACTGTGGATAGGGTGCATCATGGAAGCAGAGTAAGGTGAGTAAAATATTTTTATTTAATGCATTATGGCAGAATGAATGGCCTATATACCAGAAAGATGGGGTACATATACATAGATGGATATACCATGATGCGGGACATATACAGCTCTGTCAAAAATTAAGAGACCACTGCACAGTTTTCTAAAAATCACCATCTCTGCATATTTGACTACCATTCCATTCCAGTGACAGTTGAATTCCAACCAAAGTACACCTCATTCTACTTAATGTGCTTCTGATTAGGTGATCACTTTTACCAAATCTTATTTAACGAGGGAAAGTATAAAAAACAGTGCTGTGGTCTTCACAATCCTCTTGCAATAGGACAAGCTGGATGGCAAAACAAGTGCTAGGAATAGCCCAAAAGTAATTTGAATGAAAAAATAACTTTTAACCACGCCAAAGGAGTTGAAAAAAAATCCTTGAGTGAGGAAAAGAAGGGCTCAATTCTGGCTTTACTAGCAAGAGGCTACAATGAGCGTCATGTTGGTTCCTTCCTTAAAATTTTGAAGATGGCAGTCCATTACAACAAGGTCAAGCAGCAGATATTGGGGACAACAAAGCTACAGACTGGCAAAAGCAACTCTCCACTGACTGGAATGACCATCATCTTATTCGAATGTCAATCAGCAACTGCAGGATGACATCAAGTGACCTACACAAGAAATTATAAATGGCAGCTGGGGTGAAGTGCACAGCAAGGAAAGTTCACAACAGGCTCCTAGAAGCAGGGCTCAATTCATGTAAAGCTAGAAAAAAGCCTTTAATCAATGAGAAACAAAGGATAGCCAGGCTGACGTTTGCCAATGACCATAAGGATTAGACCATAGAGGACTGGAGTAAGGTAATCTTCTCGACTAGTTTTCAGCTTTGCCCAACACACCTGGTCGTCAAATGGTTAGACGGAGACCTGGAGAGGCGTACAAGCCACAGCGTCCTGCACCCACTGTTAAATTTGGTGGACGATCGGTGATGATCTAGGGATTCTTCAGCAAGAAGGACGTTTGAACCAAGCCGCATACAATTTTAACCTTGAAAAACACCTGCTTCCTTCTGCTCAGGCTATGTTCCTCAACTCTGTCGACAGGTGTTTCCAGTAGGACAATGCCCCATGCCACACAGCTAGGTCAACCATTGTGTGGATGAAGGAGCACCACATCAAGACCCTGTCATGGCCAGCCCAATCTCCCGACATGAACCCCATTAAAAACCTGTGGAATGATGGATCAAGAGGAAGATGGATAGCCATCAAACAAAAAGAACTGCTTACATTTTTGTGCCAGGAGTGGCATAAGGTCACCCAAGGGCAGTGTGAAAGACTGGTGGAAAGCATGCCAAGATACATGAAAGCTGCGATTAAAAATCATGGTTATTCCACCAAATATTGATTTCTGAACTCTTCCTGAGTTAAAACATTAGTATTGTTTCTAAATAATTATGAACTTGTATTCTTTGCATTATTTGAGGTCTGAAAGCACTGTTTCTTTTGTATTATTTTGACAATTTCTCATTTGCTGCAAATAAATACAAAATTTTGAGCTTTGAATGTTGGAGACATGTTGTCAGTAGTTTACAGAATAAAAGAACAATGTACATTTTAGGCCCCCTTCACATCATGCTTTTTCCTGTCTGTGGGGATCCTGTTTATAAAGAATTATAAAGAAAAGGGCTTCTCTATATTTTTGGTTCCCAGCCGGTTACAAATAGGCAGCTGGGGGTTGGCGGCAGACCGTACCTACCTGCTGTACCAGGCTGGCATACAAAAATATGGTGAAGCCCACATCAATTTTTTTTTTAATTTTTTTGTAAAAATGCTTAAAAAAAAGAACTTCCCTGGATTTTCCATTGCCAGTGAAGGTAACACCAAGCAGTGGGGGTTAGCAGCCAGTAGCTGCTTGGGTTACCCTTAGCTGGCAATAGAAAATGCAACAGGAGCCCAATTGTTTTTTTAACCCCTAACCCTAGGTTTATGTGTTTGGCGTGGGCTTTGCCATATTTTTGTATGCCAGCCAAGTACAGCAGGCAGGTACAGGCTGCCCTCAACCACCAGCTGCCTATTTGTAACTGGCTGGGAACCAAAAATATAGAGAAGCCCTTTTCTTTATAATTTTATGAATTCATGAAATAATAAAAAAAAACTACGTTGGCTATGCCCTAATTTTGGGTCCCGCCAGGTACAACCAGGCAGCTGGTGGCAGGAATCCGCAGCACAGAGTGGCCCCCCGTTGCAAATTGCTGTCCATAGCCACCCCAGAAAATAGCGCATTCATTCAAGCGCCATCTTCTGGCGCTGTATCCAACTCTTCCAGCGGCCCTTGTTTCAGGTGGCTCGCTAGGTAATAATGGGGTTAGGGCCAGCTTTGAATTATCTGCTGTCCCTAAGCCCGAAATTCATGGGGTCACGCCAATATTAGATATGGCCACCATGAATTTTTAGTAACCAAATGAAAAAAAAAACCACAGAGAAAATATTTTTATTAGAAATAAAGCACAAACATAATCTTTATTTAAGAAAAGAAGCCCCTCTAATCCGATGTAGTCCAGGCTCAAGGGTCCTGCGACATCCAATCCAGATCCAATATCATCTGATCGGTTTGCTGGCTGGCAAACCGATCAAATGATCAATATCAGGTTCAACCGCGAGGGGTTGGACGCCTCGATAGCCACCCTTCCTAAACCCGGCAAGCCCCCAACCACACCTTCCAACTTTCGCCCCATCGCTCTGCTTAATGCAGATGTAAAGATTTATGCCAAATTGTGGGCCAACCGTCTTCTTACAGTATTGCCCTCTCTTATTCATCCTGACCAGGTAGGATTTGTTCTGGGTAGGCAGACGAGGGATGGCACAAGACGTTTGATAAATCTGCTAAACGTGGTGGAGAGGGGGCACCTCCCCAGTGCATTCCTATCACTTGATGCTGAGAAAGCGTTTGATCGGGTGCACTGGGGATACTTGGAGAGTACCTTACAAAAGTTTGGGTTTGGCGGCATTATTGCAAGAGCCATTATGGCCTTGTACTCCAATCCAAGTGCCTCAGTTCGGGCCTCTGGTTTCCAATCCCGAACTTTCTCCATTTCAAATGGCACGCGGCAGGGTTGCCCCCTCTCTCCACTGATTTTTGCATTGATCATGGAACCTCTTGCTGCCGTTGCTCGCCAGTCCCCAGACATCAGTGGGATACGGGTTGGTCCTACTGAATATAAGATCAGTTTATATGCAGATGATGTGGTCTTCACCTGCTCCAATCCTCAGCATTCCTTAAAAGCAATTTCGGATCTCTTACGAGATTTCTCTGCGGTTTCATATTATAGGCTCAACATATCTAAATCAACTCTCTTCCCTCTTTTCCTTCCCTTGCCACTTCAAATCAATCTTCAAAGTACTTATCAGTACATGTGGTCCCCTACGGGGTTCTCTTATTTGGGTATTAAATTGACACGCTTGGCTGACTTGGTACGTATCAACTGTGAGGCCCTCACTGCGGACCTTCGGGCTGATGTTGGGAAATTTTCTGAGGCTGCGCTTTCATGGATGGCTCGCATACAGGTAGTCAAGATGATGTTATTACCGAAACTAATATACCTGTTCAGGTGCTTACCCCTCCACATTTCTTCGAGACGTATCTCGTTGTTCCAATCTATTATAGACACCTTCATATGGAGTAACAAGCCACATAGAATTAAGAGGAGGTGGATGGTGCTCCCCTATTCTAGGGGTGGATTGGGTGCCCCTATGTTGGTAACCTATTACAGAGCGGCTATATTGGAGCCCCTCAAGTTATGGTGGGATGGGATCTCTGACATCCCTTGGTTACGGATTGAGTCTCATTTTGCTCCAGGTGGCTCCCTCAGGCGTTTACTGGAAGCTTCCTTTCTGCGTTCTGACATACCTGGAAATATCTTATCTACCATGATTGCTGCTATTAAACTATGGGCGTCTGTTTGCCCGGTTGTTTTTACACACATGGTACGCTATGTCTCGCTGGACGCTCTGAGGGACACCATCGAGGGTGTTTCTGTGCTTCCCTGGAAACAAGCTGGTCTGCGGTATATTGTGGACCTGTTTGGCCCATCTGGGGTCCTTCCCTTTTCAGTTCTCCAAACCCGTTTCTCTCTTCCGGACACAGTTTATTTCTCATATATACAATTTCATAGTCTTCTACGTAACCTGCATATATTTAAGGATCCCCCAACTATTGCAGACTCCCCCGGTCACAAATATTTTAGACCCAATACCACTATTTCACATGGAGTGTCAGTTTTGTATAACTCCTTGCTGCTCCATGGGGTACAACATAAGCTCCCTTGCATGGACTCATGGGAATCTGTACTCTCCTTCACTGCTTCCGGAGAAGATTGGGCCTTTGCACTTTCTCACCCGTCAAAATTCTCCTCATGTGTGGGCCACATGGAGCAAGCTAGGAAAGTACTTTTGCAGTGGTATATGACGCCGGAGAGATTGGCCAGGCTTCGTTTGGCTACCTCTTCCTCCTGCTGGAAGGGATGTGGTACCACTGGAACCCTGGTACACGTTTGGTGGGAATGTCCTATAATTAATGCCTTTTGGCGTCAAGTCGAGGCAGTTCTGATGGAGCTGACTCACTTACCTTTTACTCTAACGAGCCCAATGGCTCTTTTGGGCATCTCATTGGTGGACCTCCCCTCTCCTCTGCTGCCTATTATTTCAAATGTGCTAATTGCCGCCAGACAATGTATAGCTGCCCATTGGAAGGCCCCTACTGCTCCCTCTAGATCAGAATTGATAAGTAAATTGAACCTACATTTCTGTTATGAGTCTCTTACAGCTACCTCTCTGTCAAAAAAGAATAAGATCCTCTCATGGTGGGACCCCTGGACTTCCTCTTCTTTAGCCTCTGATATCCCCCCATATCTTCTGAAATGACCTTTGATTTTATGGATTTATTTACCGTGGTTCAGTTCTTTTGTACTTTCTATATATATGGAATTTCACATTTTATAGCCTATGTTACCCTTTGCCCCCCCCCCCTACTTTCCTCCCCTTATCTTTCCCTATGTCCTCCCCTGGTTCGATCTTTGTAATGTTTAATACTTTGCCTAGGTTAAGGCATATGTAAGTTTGTTATGTTTTAAACAATAAAAATTCTAATGGTTTAAAAAAAAAATATCAGGTTCAAGGACCTGAATCATCTGACAGATCAGATGTTAGTTTAAATCACCTGGCAAAACCGAACAGCTGATGTGTCGGCGGTGGGCGATTTATAAACATAGCTGATCTGACAGCTGTTTAAATCTCCTGCCAACATCGCTCAGCTGATGTCAGCGACAGGCGCTGTTTGCGGAAGATTTAAACAGCTGTCGGATCAGCTGTTAGTTTAAATTCGCCCAGCAGAACTGAACAGCTGATGTCGGTGGCGGGCGATTTAAACACAGCTGATCTGACAGCTGTTTAAATCTCCTATCAACACCGCCCGCCGCCGACATCAGTTGAGCGGTATTGGCAGGAGATTTAAACTGCCGCCACCGACATGTCAGCCAATGGGCGGGTGACTAGCTGATGCTGTCATGTGACACATCAGCTGATCACTACTGGCCAATCAGATTTTAAGGTCCTTGCAGCTGAGCGGAGGTCTTCTCCTCGGGTCCCGGGACAGCCGGCGGATAGGTGAGTATTCTATTTTTTTTTATTTTTAACACCTTTTGTTAACTTTTATTTTATGTTCGGAGTGTATGTACATACACTCCGAAAGTGAAACTTCATGTCAACACATGTCACACGGGGGAGGAACACAGTATTCTCCCTTCCCCTGTGTGACATGTTCGCATTGACTTACATTGTACTCGCAACTCCTAACGAGTAATAATGTGTCGCCCCAGGGTGTGGGCTAGTCAGGTATCAGGCGGCAGAAGGGTTTAACTGTGTCACGGGGAATGGCGGCCCGCCTGACCCCGTGTCCCGAGGGACTACTCTCTTGAAAAAGGGGGGATTATGTACAAGGGATTATTTACAAAATTAGTTTGTCATGACGCCACCTGCAGTTTCTGGTGAGTAGTACCAGCGCCACCACAGTCCTACGGATGTCGGTGGTATTGCGGCTGAGATGGTGTAGTTCTCCGCAGGTAGGACTGGGACCTCTGGGGCAGTGTAGAGAGGAGGGACAGGTTGGAGTGGAGCTGGGATTGTATAGGGAGAGTTGGAACAGTCTATGGAGGATACTGGGAGTGGAAAGGAAGGATACACACACGCAGGAAAGTCTCTTTTACCTTTTACTGATGTTAAGCAGGTAAAATGATCCAGGGCACTGACGGGTGGACAGGTTGCACAGCGGGTCCCCACAGCAAGTGGATGTAAGGCCTCCTCTGTTCTGTAGTATTATCTGAAGCACAGCCTGCTTGCAGCCTGACTTGCCTCCTCTCTCTTCCTGACTGTAGTGTCTTCCTGTCCTCCTGTGTGGTCTCCAGGATACCTTCTCCTGATCACTGCAGGTCTGCCCTGCTGTGTCTGGCTCCCTCTCTTGACTCACAGGGGGGACAAACCGGGTAGCCGTGGCCTCCACGGTGCAGCGGGGTTTTCTGTGGTCCTATAGTGTCCCACAGGTGCGGACCCCCAATATCCGGTGTTTCTCCTGGGACGAACTCCCTCAAGTTCCTTGCTCCCTTTCGGTTCTCTATCCTAGCCTTCAGTCCCACTTAGGCTGGCGGGACGCTGGAGGGCCACACCAGGTCACTGGATTGGGTTTAATCGCAGCACCGACCACCAGGACGTCCTTGCAGCTCTCCTAGCGTCTGCACACTGTGACTCACTCCGCCCCCAGCAGCAGTAATTATAGGGGATCTTGCCTGAGGGCAGCAAGTGGTGCTCCCCCTACTGTGCCGGGGTGGAAGATGTTGTATGAAGTAGGTACCTGCTGTGGAAACCCAGCTGTGCATTAGGGAGATCTGTGGTTACCTGAGTTCGCAGGGCTCCACATACCCCCCAGGTAACATCAGTACTCCTGGACTGAGCAATTTTTGTTTTTATAAAAGGATAACAATAATAACAATAAAACAGGTAACATATTTACATAGTCTGAAAATAGAAAAGTTTACGAAAAGACACTGAAAAATATTGTAAAATAGAAAACAGGTAAGTCCATACGGTGCTAGTCCATCCACTGCAGGCTTTTCAAAGTTTGTGGCTTCATGTTAGTCCATTAACCGTAGTCCATTTGAATTTCTAAAAGTTCAAAGTTCAAAAAGGGAAAAGAGTTCAAAGGGACAAAGTTCAAAGAGTCTTTTACAGTCCATTTCTGTACGCTCCAGGTATTAAAAGGGAAAAGTCTTTCAAAAGTTCTCATTCTAACAATAAACATTTGTCCCTATGGGTGTCTTGGCTTAGAAGAACTGGTACCTCCCTGCCCCAGGCACTTTCTGTTCCTAACTTAATATGCTTGGGACTAGGCCCAGTTCCTCCACCCTTCTGTACACTACTATTTACATCTTCTATTGTACATGTTATTTATTTACATATTTTTATTAGTGTGCTCTACTTTGTTCCATACCCCTCTCCAAACCTAGACGGGGATTGACCTTGTGTGCATCTGTGACTTCCGCACTACAGGTGTCACTGTCTCAGGTGAAGTGTCTAGTGTTGAGTTTGGTGCAGGTGTTTCAGGTACGCTTCTGCGTGGCCTTAATCTCAATATAGGGCTAGCAGGTGTACCAATTGCAGCATTCTCAGATTCTCTAGCAATGGGTATTTCTTCCTGATTCCTGGGAATCTCTTCAGTAGGCTGGTAGAAATTTAGTATAGGCACAATGATGGCTCCATCTTGTTGAGGCCAATCTTCTGGGAATTCTCCTAGGATTGTTTGAATAACTTTTTCCTTTGTTTTTTGGAATAGACTTTCTTCTTGAATTGGCTCAGACTCTGGAATCGGCTGATTGGAGAGGTCTTGATCTTCCCAATTTGGAGGGCACTTTTTAATGAGATTTCTGGACACGGTTGGTCTGGTTCTTCCACCGTCTTTGCTGATGATGTAGACTTTGTCAATGTCATTTCCAGAATGTATAAGGACATAGGGTTCACGTTCCCACCGATCATCTAGTTTATGGCGAGTTCTTCTTTTTAGGACCAAACTTCCAAGTGGTATTGGTTCTGCTGGAGCATGTTTGTTATAGTCCCTTTCTTGTTTTGCACGGGATTTCTCCAGGCTATTTTCGACAGTTTCTTGAACCTTTTTGTACTGTTCTTGGCGATGGATTTTCCAATTTGCAATGGCATGATCTGCTGCAGGGTATACTACTCCTAGTTCCAAGTCTATGGGTAACTTTCCTGTACAAGCTTTCATCAGGTATGCTGGTGTACAATTTGTCGAGCTGACTGGGATGTGGTTGTACATGTCAACCAAATCAGGTAGTTTCTCCGGCCATTGGTTTCTCTGTTCTAACGGTAGGATTTTCAACATATCAATGATGATGTGGTTCATATTTTCACAGAGTCTGTTGGTTTGGGGATGATACGGGGTTGTTCTAATTTTCCCTACTGTGTCGGGGTGGAAGATGTTGTATGAAGTAGGTATCTGCTGTGGAAACCCAGCTGTGCATTAGGGAGATCTGTGGTTACCTGCGTGAGCAGGGCGCCACAATAACACGGAAACTCGTGGAATAGCGAGTAGCACAAACACCGTACTATTCGACGAATACCGAATAGTTACGAGTATACTCCTCATCCCTAGTTGGAAATCTAAAATATGTAAGTGTCAGTTTAAAAAGGTTAAATCTATACTTGATGGTTTTTAGTTTAAAGGTCAGATTACCAAAGATTAGTGATGAGCGAGTACGCTTGTAACTACTCGGTACTCGCACGAGTATCACTGTACTCGGGCTACTCGGCGAGCACCAAGTAATCTTGCGATACTCGTGCTGTGCTCGTGGTCCTCATCCCTGCATGTTGGCGCTCTTTAGAGAGCCAGCCCACATGCAGGGATTGGCTGGCAGACCACTGCAACGCCACAGCCCTGTTAGTTGTGGAATTGCAGTGATTGGCCGGCCGCACAGCGTGACCGAGTCTTTATAAGACCCGGCCGCGCTGTGCTCTGCACACAGCGATCCAGACAGTCAGTGCAGGGAGAGTGTCTGCTGAATCAGGGAGAGTTTTGCAGGGCTGCAAACTGGTGACCACAACAGTCCTTCTCAGGACTAATCTAGGTGGATATAGGCAGGCAGGCAGGGAGGGTATAGCCAGGTCGGAGTACAGGCTTTCTAGTGACCACAACAGTCCTTCTCAGGACTATTGTAGCTGTAGGCAGGCATGCAGGGTATATAGCAATTCCTAGTGACAGTATACCAGCCTTCATCATATCTGGGGCTGGTGTACACAGTCTAAAACAGTCCTGATAATGTCAGACTTCTTACTAATTCTCGATCCTAAAAAGCTGTTAGGTTCTTAGTGTGTGCATTTAAAAACCGCAAGTGTGTGCCCGTGGGTGGCAGCGTACAGGTGCACTTTTGTGTGTTTTGCACAAACTAGGATATAACGCACGAGTACAGTGAATAATAAACGTCAGCAGCACGTGATAGTGTGAGACTTCTCACTAATTCTCGCTCCTAAAAAGCTGTTAGGTTCTTAGTGCGTGCATTTAAAAACCGCAAGTGTGTGCCCGTCGGTGGCAGCGTACAGGTGCACTTTTGTGTGTTTTGCGCAAACTAGGATATAACGCACAAGTACAGTGAATAATACATGTCAGCAGCATGTGATAGTGTCAGACTTCTCACTAATTCTCGCTCCTAAAAAGCTGTTAGGTTCTTAGTGCGTGCATTTAAAAAACGCAAGTGTGTGCCCGTCGGTGGCAGCGTACGGGTGCACTTTTGTGTGTTTTGCACAAACTAGGATATAACGCACGAGTACAGTGAATAATACACGTCAGCAGCATGTGATAGTGTCAGACTGCTCACTAATTCTCGCTCCTAAAAAGCTGTTAGGTTCTTAGTGCGTGCATTTACAAACCGCAAGTGTGTGCCCGTCGGTGGCAGCGTACGGGTGCACTTTTGTGTGTTTTGCACAAACTAGGATATAACGCACAAGTACAGTGAATAATACACGTCAGCAGCACGTGATAGTGTCAGACTTCTCACTAATTCTCGCTCCTAAAAGCTGTTAGGTTCTTAGTGCGTGCATTTACAAACCGCAAGTGTGTGCCCGTTGGTGGCAGCGTACGGGTGCACTTTTGTGTGTTTTGCACAAACTAGGATATAACGCACAAGTAGAGTGAATACACGTCTCCATCTGTGTCTGACTTAATCTCTAATTGTCGCTCTTAAAAAGCTGGTAGCAATAGCTATAATCTGATTGTCTAGGTAAAACCAGTCAGTTGGGACGCCTTTACTTAGCTGTGTACCATCAGCACAGCATTGAAAATGCGCAAGGGCGTTGGCAAGGGACAAGGAAGTGGACGTGATGGTGGTGCAGGCAGAGGCCGAGGTCGTGTGCAAGCTCTAATTTCGCCACAGCAAAGGGCCACATCTACTCGCTCGCACGTCCTGTCCCAAATTCTTGGGGACCGCAGCAGTACACCGCTCTTCAACCCAGACCAGTGTCAACAGGTTGTTAGTTGGATAGCGGATAATGCTTCCAGTCAGATTGGCACCACCACAAACACCCTGTCTTCCACACGGTCAAGTGTCAGTAGCCGTGATACTGCACCGCACATTCCACAACCTGATCCTCCTTCCTACCACCAGGACGAGTACATGTCCACGGACATTACTGATCCCACACTTGGACACTCTGAAGAGCTGATCACGTATCCATTCGCACATTCTGGCCTCTCGCCAGCTCCTGTTGAAGTGGGTCATGAGGAGAGCGTATGTACCGATGCCCAAATATTTGAGCAGCCACGGTCTCACGAAGGCAACGGTGGAAAGTGTCTCAACAAGGGGTGGACGATGATGAGACACGATTGCCAGGGAGTCAGGAGGAGGCGCAGGGTGCGGAAGAGTAAGACGACGTGATGGATGATCCAGTAACTGACCCAACCTGGCAGGAGGAGATGCAGAGCGAGGACAGCAGTGCACAGGGGGAGGGAGGCTTAGCATCACAACAGGCAGTAAGAAGCAGGGTGGTGGCCCCAGGCAGAAGTCAGGCAACCGTTCCCAAGAACAACAACACGACACAAGGTGCCTGTACAAATGTTAGGTCTTCCCGAGTCTGGTAGTTTTTTAAGTTGGCTCCAGATAATTCTAAAAAGGCCATTTGCAACACCAGCCATGCCAGCATCAGCAGGGGTACCAAAACTAGCAGCCTGACCACCACCAGCATGATCAGGCACATGTCAGCCAAGCACCCGACTTTGTTGGATGTACAACAGAGTCGAGGAGCAGTGCTTGCTGATGTCACTGCTACGTCTTCGGGTGGTGTGCGTGCGAGCCAATCCCCTGTCGATGCTGCATGCGAACAAGCCTCCTGCCCTGCACCTGTAGTTGCCCATGCACAAATAACACCATCATCAAGCAAGTCCTTGTCCCAGCGCAGCTTTCAGGTATCCATGCACGAAACTTTGAACGCAGGCGCAAATATGCTGCCAACGCCCCACATGCCACAGTTCTAAATGCTAAGATTTCGCGACTGCTTGTGCTGGAAAGGCTGCCTTTTAGGCTGGTGGAGACGGAAGCATTCCGTGACCTGATGGCGGCAGCTGTCCCACGTAACTCGGTCCCCAGCCACCACTATTTCTCCCGGTGTGCCGTCTTCGCATTACATAACCATGTGTAAACAAAACATCACACGTGCCCTGAACAACGCTGTTTCAGCCAAAGTCCACCTAACCACAGACACGTGGACAAGTGCTTGTGGGCAAGGCCGGTACATCACGGTGACGGCACACTGGGTTAATATTGTGGAAGCTGGGACCCAGTCTCAGCAAGGGATGGAACACGTCCTTCCCACACTAAGAATTGCAGGCCCTGCCTCAGTCCGGGTTTCACCCACACTCTACAGCTCCGGAATGTCATTCTCCTCAGCCTCCTTCTCCTGCGCATCCTCATCCACTTTACCCTCCACACCAGTCCCAAGCTGGAAGCACTGCAGCACTGCCTTGGCAAAGCGGCAACACAGCCGAAGCTAATATGCATAGGTGACAAACCCCACAATGCAGAAGAGGTGTGGACAGCTCTGAAGCAGCAGGCAGATCACTGGCTCACACCTCTGAACCTAAAGCCAGGAAAGGTCGTGTGCGACAATGGCCGGAACCTGGTGGCGGCTTTGAGGCGAGGCCAGCTGACACATGTTCCATGCGTGGCCCATGTGCTCAACCTCGTGGTTCAGCGGTTTCTAAAATCATACCCAGAGCTGTCTGATCTGCTCGTAAAAGTTCGCCGCCTGTCTGCACATTTTCGAAAGTCACCTACTGCTTCAGCCGGCTTTGCCAGCTTTCAGCGGCATTTGCAGCTTCCGGCTCACAGACTGGTGTGTGATGTCCCCACGTGTTGGAATTCAACTCTGCACATGTTGGTCAGGATTTGTGAGCAGAAGAGGGCAGTTGTTGAGTACCTGCATCACCTAAGCCGTCGGGAAATAGGTCAAACTCCACACATAACACCTGAGGAGTGGAGATGGATGTCCGACCTATGTACCGTCCTCCAAAACTTTGAGGACTCCACCAAGATGGCGAGAGGTGATGATGCCATTATTAGCGTCACCATACCGCTTCTCTGCCTTCTAAAACGGTCTCTGCTCAAAAACAAACATGATGCATTGCAGGCGGAGCGCGATGAGTTGGAGCAAGAAACAGTAGTGGGTGTGGGTGATAACACACAGCCCAGCCTCATCTCATCACAACGTGCAGTGGAGGACTATGACGAGGAGGAGGAGGAGGAGAAGGAGGAGGATGAAGACATGGAGCAACTCTCCGGCCAAATTGAGGATATGACATGCACACCAGTCATACCCTCGGTTCAGCGTGGCTGGCCAGAGGACAGGGGACATGAGGAGGATGAGGAGGAGGAGGACAGCGTGTTCAGTCATCATGTTGGTCAGGACACTGAAGTGATGGTTGTTAAGAGTCTGGCGCACATGGCTGATTTTATGGTAAGCTGCCTGGCTCGTGACCCTCGCGTTAAGAACATCTTGGCCGACAATCATTACTGGTTGGTAACACTGTTAGACCCACGCTACAAGGAGAACTTTATGTCTCTTATTCCTGAGGCGGAGAAGTCAGCCAAAATGCAGCAGTTCCAGAAGGCCATAGTCGCGGAAGTAGGCAAAGCATTCCCCTCACAAAACGCTAGCGGCACAGCTCAGGAATCGGTGGACAACCAAGGCGTACGGCCGAGAGGGGCACAAGTCCAATCCGCCAGAGGTAGGGGAACAGTCTTTACGATGTGGGACAGTTTTCTCAGCCCCTCACGTACCACAGCCCCTGAGGTGCGGGGTAATGCCACAAGAAATGGTAAATTTGCCCAGATGCTGAAGGAGTACCTTGCAGATCGAACAACTGTACTCCGACATTCCTCTGTGCCTTACAATTATTGGGTATCCAAGCTGGACACGTGGCATGAATTGGCTCTCTACGCCTTGGAAGTCCTGGCCTGCCCTGCCGCTAGCATTTTGTCAGAGCGTGTTTTTAGTGCAGCAGGTGGAATCATTATTGATAAACGCACCCGCCTGTCAACTGAAAATGCTGACAGACTGACTCTGATCAAGATGAACAAGGGTTGGATTGGGCCAGACTTCACCACACCACCAGCAAATGAGAGCGGAATTTAAATTTTGTAACGGGAATTTGCCATGTACCTCCACTCACCCATGGGTACACACTTTTGGACTTTGGCTAATCGCTGGACTGCTCCTCCTTCTCCTCATGTGCCACCATGATGACCGTTACAAAAGTTAGGCCGTTGTTTCATGTATACCCCCAGTGGTAAAATTTTTTTCTTTCAGAATGGGCATTACAACGACAGGAGACCCGCTCCTTTTCAATGGGAACAATGTTTTGAGGCCCTCATGCACGTCTCTATCCAGGGACAATGTGGAGCCTCCCAATTTTTGGCTGTGCCCTGGCAAAGGGCTATAGTACAATACACCCACTTCCTTACAATGGGCACTTCAGGTTTACAGGCCCTCATGCACGTCTCTATCCAGGGACAATGTGGAGGCTCCCAATTTTTGGCTGCCCTGGCAAAGGGCTATACTACAATACACCCACTTCCTTACAATGGGCACTTCAGGTTTACAGGCCCTCATGCACGTCTCTATCCAGGGACAATGTGGAGCCTCCCAATTTTTGGCTGTCCTGGCAAAGGGCTATACTACAATACACCCACTTCCTTACAATGAGCACTTCAGGTTTACAGGCCCTCATGCACGTCTCTATCCAGGGACAATGTGGAGCCTCCCAATTTTTGGCTGCCCTGGCAAAGGGCTATACTACAATACACCCACTTCCTTACAATGGGCACATCAGGTTTACAGGCTCTCATGCACGTCTCTATCCAGGGACAATGTGGAGCCTCCCAATTTTTGGCTGCCCTGGCAAAGGTCTATACTACAATACACCCACTTCCTTACAATGGCCACTTCAGGTTTACAGGCCTTCATGCACGTCTCTATCCAGGGTCATTGGTGAACCTCCCAATTTTGGACTGCCTGGCAAAGGAAAATACTACAATAGACCCACTTCCTCAAAATGGGCACATTATGTCAAGAGGCCTTCATGTACGTCTCTTCTCAGGGACATCGGAGTGCCACACAATATTTTAACGTAAAATCTTTCATGCAATCACAAAAAGTAACATACACTAGCCCTATCTCACTATTGGAAAAGAAGATGGGAATGCAGGTGTGCCACAGTCCGCGCTGCTCCAAATGCAAAAACTCACCAAAGAGTCAAATTTTCCTTGAGCAAATTTCCAAGCTTTATTTTCTTCCTCCTATGCGTTTCGGCACCTAGCCTGGCACCTTCATCAGGGATATCCCTGGATAGAGACATGCAGGAGGGCCTGTAAACCTGAAGTGCCCGTAAACCTGAAGTGCCCATTGTAAGGAAGTGGGTGTATTGTATTATAGCCCTTTGCCAGGGTAGCCAAAAATTGGGAGGAAGAAAATAAAGCTTGGAAATTTGTTCAAGGAAAATTTGACTCTTTGGTGAGTTTTTGCATTTGGAGCAGCGCGGACCGTGGCACACCTGCATTCCCATCTTCTTTTCTGGATTTCACCACTGGTCAGTGGTAGGTGGAGGTCCTGCAGCAGCTCTTGATTGCTTCACGCTTACAAACCAGTTGTGGGGATCACAACTGCACCAGGTGAGTGGTTCCACAATACCACCCTTCTCTACAGTGTCACTAGTGATAGGGCACTACTGCACCTCTTGTCCCCCACCCTTTATATATTTTCTATCTCACTATTGGGTATGTGCCCTTAACATTTCCGCCATGAAAATTCTTTTTGGTGTCATTTTGGAAGGCTTTCTGGTGAGTCCGTAAAAATGACGTAAAACTCGAACAACACTGTTCACAGCTGTGACTTTTGAGTGAGAAATGCTTACAGAGGTCTTCCCCATGCTGTTGCCATGTCATTTGAGCACTCTTCTGAGACTTTTGTGACATTTTTAGGGTTTTTATGCTACCGGGGGTCATTTCATAAAAATACTCGGGTCTCCTATAGGATAACATTGTGCTCGGTGCTCAGGCCGAGTACACAAGTATCTTGGGATGCTCGGCCAGAGCATCGAGCACCCGAGCATTTTGGTACTCGCTCATCACTACCAAAGATATACAAAATACTGAAAACAAAATTATGTTCACATATTGCTAGAAAAGTGTTGATGCAAAGCATATCCTTAGGTATTTATATCAGACGAAGACCCAAGACCAAAAGTGTTTCCTGTTGGCCTTTGTTATGCCTGTATTTGTTGGGATTACACAAAAAAGGAATGAACAACATATTAGACTATGCTATTCCACGGAATAATTTGCAGTAGAAAAAATAATCCTATAAATGACATCTCATATTGTAAACCTATAGACAAGGCAATATATGTCATGAAATGAGATCAGCATTTAATTTCAGGTGGTGTTTATTTTTCATTCAACCTACAATCAGACGCGTCTACCGCACCATCTCACGTAGGCACTTCCCCCGTCCTACTGTATCCCACCTGTCCCTTGTAGACTGTGAGCCCTCGCGTACAGGGTCCTCTCCCCTCTGGTACCTGTACGATTTGATTGTTCATGCACATTGTACTTGTCCTCGTCTGCCCTTTCAATATGTAAAGCGCCATGGAATCTAATGGGGCTATATAAGTAAATAATAATAATAGTAATAATTTCAGTTTACTCGCTTCTATAGTTATTTTCCACACTGCTTTACAGACAGTGACCCATTGAAGGGCAGAACGCCCGAAACGGTGCCGTCGTCACCCGGTCCCCCTCCCTGCACTATGTCTCACCTCCCTCAATAAAGGACACAGCTTACAGCTTCCTCACTGAGTGCCGCTGTTTCTTTTTCTTTCACTGTGGATTTGGTTTTTGCTGGTACCTCGAGGTACCCTGTGGCTCCAGTCTCTGTGTAACTCCTATTTGGAACTTTCCCTAGAAGGTGGTGCCCTCACATTTTCTCCTTTTTGCTGGATTTCCTATCGGTATGTCTTCGGAGTGTGGGAGGATATCAGGGTAATTCGAGGAAACCCACACAAACACAGGGAGAACAAACAAACTCATTGCATATGTTGTCCTTGATTAAAATCAAAGTCCAATTGAATCTAATTTCACTTACTAGCAAATCAAACCAAATTACCTGTATACACACCTATAAAGGTGCACAGATAACAAGTGAAACTATATATTGTTATATAATTCAATTCTTTATTCATTAAAATACATATTTAACACAACATTTCCAGGTACCATGTTATTACAGATTAATACCACATAAGGTGGGCCACTTTAAATATTAGGCTACACAATCTATATATATACTGCCCTGTTGTTACTTCCCAGAGCACACAAGTGAATTCTGCCTAATAAAACTGAATCCCAAATAACTATTGATATCTTACAGCAACAAGTACTTAATTATATAGAACAGTTCACATTGTTATCTTGTGCTGTAGTTCATAAGCGTGCCCAGCGTGGGGCAGGGGGGTAGCTGCCCCTGCCCCCAAGAGGAAGGGGTGAGCGGCACGGAGCGCACGTAATGATTGCGGTCGCAGCAGTCGCGGCTGAGACCAGACCCGGACCTGTAGGGAACCTGCGCCTCCAGCCGCCCCCCACGACCACGATCGCAGCTCCTGCTTCACATGGATGTGCGTCCCAGAGGACACACATCCATGTGACAGCGCAGCTCCGACACTCCGTGTGCCAGAAGAGAGGAGGGGAGGGGAGGGAAGCCTCCTGCTTCCTGCTGCTGCTCCCGCCCCTCCTCTCCTCTGATCTGCTGGCTTCCTGACCTGCGCTCCCCAGTGGGGTGCATACAGCAGGCAGCACCTCCTCCATGGGCATGGGAGAAAGCAGGTGAGATGGGGGCCTGGGACACAGAAGGTGAGGGGCGGCTGGGACACAGAAGGTAAGAGGGGGCTGGGACACAGTAGGTGAGAGGGGGGCATGGGAGAAAGCAGGTGAGAGGGGGACCTGGGACACAGCAGGTGAGAGGGGGGGCCTGGGACACAGCAGGTGAGAGGGGGAACTCCCATATCATATACAGCCCCCCATAAGGCTCCCATATCATATACAGCCTATGATATAGGAGCCCTATGGGGGGCTGTTGTATATGATATGAGGACTGTATGGGGTATTGGGGGGCTGTATATGAGATGGGACTCCAATATCATATACAGCCCCCCTTAAGGCTCCCATATCATATACAGCCCACCCCATAGGGCTCCCGTATCTTATACAACCCCCCATAGGGCTCTCATGATAGGAGCCCTATGGAGGGGCTGTATATGATACAGGAGCCCTATGAGGGGGCTGAATATGATTTGGGTGCCCTATGGCGGGGTTATATATGATATGGGAGCCCTATGAGAGGGCTGTATATGATATGGGAACTCTATGGGGGCTGTATATGAGATTGGAGCCCTATGGGACATTGGGGGGGCTGTATATAAGATAGAGCTTCCCCATAACGCTCCTGTAATGAGGTGTGCAATTCAGACTGTATCATAGAAATGGATATGGAAATGAACTGTGCACAGTCCGCACTTGTCCACCAGGGGGCATCAGTGGACTGTACAATCACAGAGCTGGGAAACTCCCAGCCATCTCTTTTGTTTACCCAGGAAGACAAAGTGAAAGAGCTTAGTACAGACACAGAGTTGAACAAGAGAAGATCTGCCTGTGGATGTCTGTTTAAAGTGGACTACTTTGCAACACCTTGCCGGAAAAATCACCCCGCAGAAGCCCCTGTGACTGATCCTGGGCCACTGGACTTTGGTGCTGTGACTCTGGCCGCTCTGCAAAACCTTGCCCGCCGAGCACCCAGAGTGCTTGTGCAGGGGCCGTGACCGACATAAGGGAGCCATTTGTGCTGCTGTGATCTCCCTTCTGCTGTTGCTCTATGTGCCCTGAGACTAACAGAGACAGACTGTTACCTGCAGAAGGAGACCAAAGAAGAAGAGTGAGGAGATCCCCAGGCCTGCTACGTGGGAGCGACATCTTCTTCTGTGATAAGACTGGTACGTGATTTTAGGGAAAGTTAGGGAAAGATACCTTCATTGTTGTGTTTTTTCTTGCTGCGTACCCGGAAGAAGTGAAGATCCAGAGACTCTAATATATATACAAGTGCGCATATAGTTCGGTTGACTGTGAGATAAATATGTTTTACAGTAAAGAAACGTTATTACCGGTTAAACCTGAGTATGGGGATTCTGTTGAGAAAGATCATACACACACACCCGCGGCCTTACCACCGGTCGCTACACTCCCCAGTGGCGTAACGAGTCTGATGGGACCCAGTGTGCAATTTAGACCCCCCCACCTTCCGCGTGCACGTTGGTCAGATGTATTGGCCCCGTATAACGTTCTAAATCCAATAAAGACTCACAAATTGACCCCTCTCCCCCTTCATTATGTATTAATGTCCCTTATCCTGCTGTATATGGTCCTCCTCCTGGAATATGGCCTTTATCGTGGTATATATGTCCCCCATCAAGGTTTATATGGTCTTCCTCCTCTGCCACCATAGTCCTCCAATTATTATAATGCATCCCCACATTCCTCCATACATTACAATGTATTCCCATAGTCCTCTATGTATTATAATGCATCCCATAGTCCCCCATTCATAAGGTACCCCCATAGTCATCCAATTATCATAATGCAACCCCACTATCCTCTATATAGCATAATGTAGCCTCATATGCCTCCATACATTATAATGCACCGTTCTAAAATTTTACAACCTGAACG
The DNA here is from genome assembly GCA_033576535.1 of Allobates femoralis. Lineage (NCBI taxonomy): Eukaryota > Metazoa > Chordata > Amphibia > Anura > Aromobatidae > Allobates > Allobates femoralis. The sequence continues at coordinate 268,499,134 of JARQOC010000003.1, forward strand.
ACCATGGCTTGTTCCCCCTAGTTTTGATCCTGGGTACGCCCATGCTGCAGTTGCTTAACAGAAGTACAGGTACAGTGTGGCCCCCTCCTATCCACCTACGTACGTTTTAAAATATTATCTTCATCAGAGTGAAGATAATATTTTAAAATGTACGTAGGTGGATAGGAGGGGGCCACCCTGCACCTGTACTTCTGTTAAGCAACTGCAGCACAAGGTAACACTGTGAACTGTTCTGTATTATTAAATACTTGTTGCTGTAAGATATCAATAGTTAGTTGGGATTCAGTCTTATTAGGCAGAATTCACTTGTGTGCTCTGGGAAGTAACAACAGGGCAGTATATATAGATTGTGTAGCAGAATATTTAAAGTGGCCCACCTTATGTGGTATTAATCTGTAATACCATGGTACCTGGAAATGTTATTTTAAATATGTATTTTAATGAATAAAGAATTAAATTATATAACAATATATAGTGTCACTTGTTATCTGTGCACCTTTATAGGTGTGTATACAGGTAATTTGATTTTATATGTTGTCCTTGGTGGGATTTGAATCCAGGACCCCAGTACTGCAAAGATACAGAGCTAAGCACGCTGTAGTTTCTATGATGGAGTGCTATGCGTACTAGGGGAGCCATTAGGGAGAGCAGGGGCGGAACTACACTGGTGCAGCTGCACCAGGGCCCCGACCGGCTAGGGGCCCCTTGAAGCCTGAGGGGGGCCCCCAGCCGACCCCCGCAAGCCGCCGTCAAAGGAGAGGAGGGTCAGGCAAGGGAAGCAGAGAGCTTCCTGCTTCCCCTGCCTGATCCCACCCCTCCTCTCCTCTGCTACTCCGGCCCCTAGCATACATCCGGCGCGGCTCCCAGGTAGGAGAGCATCGCGCCTGCGGCTCCATGCGGCTCCCAGCGGCACCCTATCCCCCCCCTTTCCGGCCGCACCGACAGCCAGCGGCACCCCTCCCCCCCCGGGCCGCACCGACGGCCAGTAGCCCCGCCCCCCCGGTCCTCTCCTGCACCAGGGCCCCCGGGGGTGACAGTCCGCCCCTGAGGGAGAGTACATAATTCTGGACAGCCACTACCCATCTGTGGGCCCCTGAAGCCATACAGGAGCTGAAACAGTTCTATGCCTTTTAGGGTGCCTCCACACTACGGATTTTTCATTTCCGATGCTGTCCGATAAAAATCGGACAGGATTGGACCGATTTTGGGCCCCATGCAGCCCTATGGGCATCGGACCGAATCGGATGTGCACTAAATGCCATCCGATCTGGTCCGATCCGAATCTGTCCGATTTTTTTATCGGTGCAAAAATCGGAGCTTGCTCCGATTTTTGCACCGAAAAGAAAATCTGACAGATTCGGATCGGACCAGATCGGATGGCATTTAGTGCACATCCGATCCGACCCGATCAATTTGACATGGGGCCCTATGGAGAAGGGTCCGAGGAAACATCTGATGTCTCCTCGGACCCTGTTTTACTGTACTGAGCATGCTCAGTACAGTAAAACTGCTCCTAACTGGGAGCACAAGGGTTAAAAAAAAAAAAAAAAAAAAAGTTTATTCTCACCTCCCCCCGAGCCCCCGCCGTCTTCCACCATCTTCTTGGAGGCTCCCGGTGGCTCCCGCAGGCTCCCGGTGTCAGCAGAGGGCTTCCTCTGCTGTATAGGACCTGCGGTGATGTCACAGTCATGTGACCGCGGGTTACCATGGTGAACCCGCGGTCACGTGACTGTGACATCACCGCAGGTCTTGAACAGCAGAGGAAGCCCTCTGCAGCCACCGGGAGCCACCGGGAGCCTCCAAGAAGATGGCGGAAGACGGCGGGGGCTCGGGGGGAGGTGAGAATAAACTTTTTTTTTTCTTTTTTTCACTCCGATTTTATGCCGGAATCGGGTGCCTATTTGGCACCCGATTCCAGGCATCAGAAGGGAGCCGATGCTGTCCGAATTATATCAGACATCATCGGCTCCCTTCAAATCGTAATGTGAAAGTAGCCTTACCCTATGGCTGGGTACAGCAGATAAAACTAGGAGAGCAAAGTCAGCACCATAACATTTTTCCAGTCATGCTGAGAATCCTCAGGGCAGGATTCCGTTACTGACCCATCAGAGCATTTCATCATGGATATAAGCTGTGTGCTGTGTGGAGCTGTATTTTGTGCTACACTGCAGAGAGGCATGTGAATAGAGGAGGAGATAGGAGCAGAGACTACCTTGTAACAATACTGATTCCAATAGCTGGGAAATCATCCAGGTGCTTCTTCTCCATTTTCAGCCCCAGATGTGTTCAACTGTAAGGTAAATTTACAACCACTGATCTGCTGTTCAGTGGTCTTCACACACAACTGGAGAAGAGTTACTTTATTTCTAAATAACATTGTGAGGAGAGAGTGGAGCCCACTGCTGGATTAGACATTGGGAAACCCACTGCTGGATGACATTGTAGGGATTAAAGAATTCCATTGCTAGATGACAATGTGGGGGTTAGAGGGAATCCAACTGGTTGATAACACTTTGGCTGAATGATGCCGGAGTTCAGAGGTTGAGATCCCACAAATAAGCGTCTGCAGGACAAAGTACCTCGTGGTCCGAGCTGCTGTGTTCGTATGATAGAAAAACCAGATACAGCGGTCTATCATACGAACACAGCAGCTCGGACCACGAGGTACTTTGTCCTGCAGAAGCTTATCGTGACCACAGTGACCTGTGGAGGTACGGACCTGGCAGCAGCTGTACTGTTCTGAGCAATCACGCCGGTTGTGTGCTACACAACCCTATCAGGTGAGCAGTTCCTTGATTTCATCATATTAAACCTGTCTCCTAAGGATAAGACCCTATTTGTGCATTCTCACCCCTATTCTAGAGATCCCACAAATGCCTCACTCTGTAATATTGTGAGGTTCTCAGACTTTTTTGCCATATCTGCTGTCATTTTTCCATCGTCCATCTTGCTTCCTGTTCTGCTGTATCCACCAAGCCCTCAATAAGTATAGAGTCCTCAGTCTTTATATTCCCACCCAGTCCTTGTCTCTTGCCATTTAAGCTGCCTCAGCTGTTCAATCAGTGCTTCTGAATCCTGCTTCCAAGCCTGTCAGAAGTCTGCCTCCTAAAGCCTTGTGGACATTGTAATTCAGCTGTCCTCTTCTTTGATCTCTGGAGCCGCGTGTACACAGGAACCCTCCTGTCTTTCCACAGACATTTACAATAGCAGTAAAGGTACCGTCACACAGGGACATATCGCCGGCGATATTGCCGGGGATCGCGGGAGCGCGCATCCCTGACAACATCGCCGGTGAGATGTCACACTGAGCAACTTACCGGCGATGTCGCCGGCTAGTTGCCGCGGCTATCGCTCACTGAGTTGCCCAGCAACCCAGCGAGCGATAACCCGCAATGTTGTAGATAGGCGGAATCGCCCGTAACATTGCGGGTTGCAGCGTTACACAGGGCGATCAGGCAGAATCGCCTGAGCAACATCGCCAGGTTTCCCAACATTGTTGGGAAACCTGGCGATGTGACTCAGGCGATTCATCGCCTGATTATCGCCCTGTCACACGCGGCAATTCGCCAGCGATGTCGCCGCAACCTGGCCACGCCCCTCGGTTGCCGGCAACATCGCCGGCGATATGTCCCTGTGTGACGGTACCTTATGAGAGACTTAAAACCTAATTCTATCTAGAGCCTTATGCTGGACTGCAGGATTTATTCCTGCCTTGTTGTGTTTTTGGCCTCTACATCTAAAAGTGTGTTTTGCCCTGCTCCTGTTTGTGCAATCACTTGTATGAAGTAATACAAGAACTTTTTAATCAAGTCTGTCACATGTTTTCCCTAGCACCCATGCATTAGACTCAATACTGACAGTATTCTATACGTAACAAATATGCATGTTTTTTGAGTAGAAAGTTCCCACTTGTAGTTGATATTGTAAGAGGAGATCCCATCAGACACTAGCTGTTGACTTCAGCTACATATGTTTGGGTTTATAAAAAAGGGAGAATCCACAGCTTCACAGCTCTAGATCACCCATGAAATTGTTTCAAAAAATGAGGCATTTCTCCGACAAAAATTATTGCAATTGCACGCGTTTTCCAATACACATTTACCGTATATACTCGTGTATAAGCCGAGTTTTTCAGCCCAAAAATTGGGCTGAAAAGTCCTCCCCTCGGCTTATACACGGGTCTATACAGTGTGGGGGCTGTGTCCGGGTGCTGGGGAGGCTGGAGGAGGCGGGGGGAGGCTGCTGACAGAGCGGCCCGTCACATGGGGCCACTCATTAGATATGTACGGCTCCCCCGCCCATCACAGCGGCAGGGGGAGCCATGCATACAGCCCCCAGATGTATACAGGCCCCCAGTGGGTTATACAGCAGGCCCCCAGTGGCACTCGCCCCCCCACACTGTGCAGAGCCCCCCCCTCCCGATGCATTATCTTACCATCCAGCCGCGTCTTCATCACCGCCGGTCCTCCCGTCCATCCTCGGGCGCTGTGTTCGGCTCTCACGTGACCCGGCGCGATGACGTCATCCGACTGCGACCGCCGGGTCACATGAGACCGGGAACGCAGCGCGCGAGGATGGACGGGAGGACCAGCGGTGATGAAGACGCGGCTGGATGGTAAGATAATGCATCGGGAGGGGGGGCTCTGCACAGTGTGGGGGGGGCGAGTGCCACTGGGGGCCTGCTGTATACCCCACTGGGCGCCTGCCTGTATATACCTCCTGGGGCCTGCCTGTATATACCTCTGGGGCCTGCCTGTATATACCTCTGGGGCCTGCCTGTATAAACCTCTGGGGCCTGCCTGTATATACCTCTGGGGGCCTGCCTGTATATACCTCCTGGGGCCTGCCTGTATATACCTCTGGGGCCTGCCTGTATATACCTCTGGGGCTGCTGTAAAACTACCACTGGGGCTGCTGCTGTATATATCACTGGGGCTGCTGCTGTATACTACCACTGGGGCTGCTGCTGTATACTACCACTGGGGCTGCTGTATATACCTCTGGGGCTGCTGTATACTACCACTGGGGCTGCTGCTGTATATATCACTGGGGCTGCTGCTATATACTACCACTGGGGCTGCTGCTGTATACTACCACTGGGGCTGCTGTATATACCTCTGGGGCTGCTGTATATACCTCTGGGGCTGCTGTATACTACCACTGGGGCTGCTGCTGTATATATCACTGGGGCTGCTGCTGTATACTACCGCTGGGGCTGCTGTATACTACCACTGGGGCTGCTGTATATACCTCTGGGGCTGCTGTATACTACCACTGGGGCTGCTGCTGTATATATCACTGGGGCTGCTGCTATATACTACCACTGGGGCTGCTGCTGTATACTACCACTGGGGCTGCTGTATATACCTCTGGGGCTGCTGTATACTACCACTGTGGCTGCTGCTGTATATACCACTGGGGCTGCTGCTGTATACTACCACTGGGGAGGCTGCTGTATACCACACTGCTGGGGGCTGTATACCTGTGCTGGGGTCCACCCTCGGCTTATACACGAGTCAATAGGTTTTCCCAGATTTTGGGGGCAAAAGTAGGGGGGTCGGCTTATACACGGGTCGGTTTATACACGAGTATATACGGTAATTCCTTTGTTTGTATTGGGACAATGAAAAAAAGACAATTTGGACATAATTTCACACTAGGCTCCAAAAATGGGCCAGACAAAATTGTTGGCACCCACAACAACTCAATGGTTGCACACCTCCTGGAATAAATAACTGCAATCAATCACTTTCTGAAACCATCAACTAGCTTATTACATCTCTTAACTGGAAATTTGGACCATTTTTCTTTTGCAAACTGCTCGAGGTCTCTTATATTTGAAGGGTGCCTTCTCCCAAACCTACAAGGCCTTGTGTGAAAGTCACCCCCCACCTTAAAATATAAATTAACTGTGGTTTATCACATCTTTGGGAACTTTCCTTAGCCGCACCCAGACTTGATTACTGCTACACCTGTTCTCTATCAAGAAAACACTTAAAAAGTTTCTGTTTAAAAGTGAAGAAGTCCAAAAGACCCTCAAAAGCTAGAAACATGCTGTGATACAAAAAAATTCAGGAACAAATGAGAAACAAAGTAATTTAGATCTATCAGTCTGGAAAAGGTTATTAAGCCATTTTAAAGCTTTGGGACCCCAGCAAACCAAAGTGAGAGCAATTATCCACAAATAAGGAAAACATGGAACAGTGCTGAACCTTCGCAGGAGTGGCCAGCCGAACAATTTTACCCCCAAGAGCACAATGACGACTCATCCAAGAGGTCACAAAACACCCCACAACAACATGCAAAGAAATGCAGAGCTCACTTGCCTTAGATAAGGACAGTGTTCATAACTCCACTATGAGTGGAGAAAGAGACTGGGCAAAAATAGCCTGCATTGCAGAGTTACAAGACAAAAAACAATGCTGAGCAAAAAGAACATAAAGGCTCATCTCAGTTTTGCCAGAAAACATTATGATGGTCCCCAAGACTTTTGGGAGAATACTCTGTGGACTTACAAGACAAAAGTTTAACTTTTTGGAAGGTATATCTTCCATTACATCTGGTGTAGACAGTAACAAAGCATTTCAGAAAAGGAACATCATACCAACAGTACAATATGTTGGTGGTAGTGTGATGGTCTGGGGCTGTTTTGCTGATTCAGGACATGGAAGAATTGGAACCTTGAATTCTGCTCTTTACCAAAAATTCCTGAAGGAGAAAGTCCGGTCATATGTTTGTGACCTCAAGCTGAATTAGCTGGGGTTATTCAGCAGGAAAATTATCCAAAACACACCAGCAAGTCTGCCTCTGAATCGCTTAAGACAAACAAAATTAGGCTTTCCAAGTAACCTAGTCAAAGTCAAGATCTAAATCTGCTTGAGATGCTGTGGTATGACCTTAAAATGGCAGTTCATGCTCAGAAACCACCAATGTGGATGAATTCCAACTCAGGGGCGGACCTACCATGGTGCAGCTGGTTCAGCTGCACCAGAGCCCTGACCGGCTAGGGGCCCCTCAAGCACCTGTAGGGGGCCCCTGCACCTCCCGGCAGGGGGGCCCAGGCCTCCAGCCACCCCCCGCAGACCGCGATCGTGTGTCAGAGGAGAGGAGAGGTGAAGTGAGGGAAGCCTCCTGCTGCCCGCGGCTGATCCCGCCCCTCCTCTCCTCTCAACACTGCCACCACGGCTCCCTGGTCTGTAACATGCTGGAGACGCAGGTAGCAGCCTCTTCCCCCTGCTCCTCACCTGGGACAGCAGCTTGCATCCCACCCCCTGCTCCTCACCCGGGACTGCAGCTCACCCTACTTCCCCCCCGCTCCTCACCTGGGACAGCAGCTCACATAGCACCACCACCCCTGCTCCTCACCTGGTACAGCAGCTCACCCCCCCCCTTCTCCCGGTCCTCAACTAGGGTTTGAGGGATGAATATGCTCCCAAGTGGGGCCCCAGTCTAAATGCAGCACCGGGGTCGCCAGGCTCTAGTTCCGCCACTGTTCCAACAATTCTGCAAAGATGAGTAGACTAAAATTCCTTCAGAGCATAGTAAAAGATTCATTGCTAGTTATTGCAATCCTGCTAAGGCCCCTTTCATATCAGCGGTAATCGCTGATTGTGGCAGTTGTGGTGAAAAAACTGCAACTGCCGCGATTACCGTATGACAGACGCAATTGCGGTTCACCTACAGCAAGCCCCATGCAATGTCTATGGGGCTTGCAGCAGATGCGGCAAGTATGGTACAGTTGCGGTTTCGGCACTTGCGGCAGATGTGGCCGCGAAAAAAACGCGGTCAGCCACAGTTTTCTCGTGGCTGCATCTGCCGCAAGTGCCGAAACCGCACTTGCCACACCTGCCGCACACTTACCGCAACTGCCGCACACTTACCGCAAGCCCCATAGACATTACATGGGGCTGATGTGAAAGCAGCCTAGGAGTGGCCCAATCAGTTATTAGGGTCAGGGGGCAATCACTTTTTCACACAATGCCCTGTAGGTTTGGATTTCTTTTGCCCTTAAAAATAAAGACGGCATTTATAAACTGTACTTTGGGTTAAATTGTGTTATATTTGTCTAATATTTACATTTGGTTGGTGATTTGAAACATTTAAGTGTGACGGACATGCAAAAGAATAAAAAAATCAGGAAAGGAGCAAAGCTTTTTTCACACCACAGTAGACATCTATCTATCTATCTATCTATCTATCTATCTATCTATCTAAAACAGAAAAAAACTGCATAGCACTCACAGACTAATGTGAACCGGTGCCAGCAGGGCTGCTGAATCAAATAACTAGAAAAAAATACTCTGCAGCACTCGGTTACTACCAATGATGTACATGTGCTTATAAGCTATATATATATATATGAGAAAAAAGTTAAAAACTTACGTTTTTTCAAAAAACTCAAAATCTTATCTTTTTATTCTGAAGTTCTTGGTACACACATTGGCCAATGTCTGTTTGCTCGTCGACTGCGACAAAGTGACTTCAGGTCCGACGAGTCCTACTCTGATATCCCTATCCTCCTTGTCCACCCCCCCCACTACTAAGTGGGCAGACACCATCTCAACCCTAGATCACCTGCAGTCAACAAGGGTGCAAATTGCAGCATGGAGCCAGCCACTCCATATGATACAAAACAGAAAAAAAACTGCATAGCACTCACAGACTAATGTGAACCGGTGCCAGCAGGGCTGCTGAATCAAATAACTAGAAAAAAATACTCTGCAGCACTCGGTTACTACCAATGATGTACATGTGCTTATAAGCTATATATATATATGAGAAAAAAATGTACATCATTGGTAGTAACCGAGTGCTGCAGAGTATTTTTTTCTAGTTATCTATCTATCTATCTATCTATCTATCTATGTGGCACCCCTGTGGGAGATTGCCACAGGATCCACCGGTGGAAGGAGGGAATTACACCTTGGTTCGCACAGCACACCCCACCTTCCACCTCAGACCTGAAGGGGGAGCTCTACTGGCTGCCTTAAGTCAGTTCTCCTTTAAAACATCCAGGCCTAAGGGGAGGAGTTAGTCAGTCCCAAGAGTTAGTCCGAGGAGGTAGTTGGAGAGTGAGGAGCTGGTCGCTGGGAGAGATCCAGGCCCAGGACCAGGGACCACTGACCGCTGTGTTGCACACTAGGGAAAATGTCGCAGGCAAGCGGAAGGAACAGGGAATAAAGAAAAGGGAACCTGTTGCTATAGCCCTTTAGTACACCCGGACACCGGAGTCCGATGCTGATACCATTTACTGTTACAGCAAAAGCCTGGAAGACTCAGGAGAAGTTAACCCCTGAAGGAACACAGTAAGAGATGCTAAAACTGACCAAGTACAGGACAAGGGGTCATAGGAGAAATAGGGACCCCGCAGATGGACCTCATAGTCAGCTTGGGGCAAAGCCCCGAGAGGGAGAAGAAACGGTGAGTTCAGGCTCAGGCAGGACTCAACCCAAACCACAGAGCACAGAGACAGAAGAGGCCTCACAACTTTCTAAGGTGGAAGTCCCAAGTTGCAACGGGGACCTGGTTATTTCTCTGGACTGTACCTGTTACCTTGTCACCAGTAAAAGGGACGAAACAACGATCACTGTGTGTGTGTGTGTGCCTGCTTAACCACCGCAATTCACCGCCTTGTCTGCAGAGACGCGATTACTACTCCCCTCATCCATCCCTGCTTCCCTGAGTTAAAGTTACACCTGTGGGGAGCTGTACCACACTCTGCTGCACCCACCATCACCTCAGCGGTTGACTGCAGCACTGGTATACCCGTTACCAGGTACCATAGGTGGCGTCACGTTACCAATCCGCTATCCCCCCCACCATTCCCCGCCATTGAGGGTCCAGGGCACGGAACCGGGGACCGACCAGCCGTGATTCCCCATCAAAGCCGCCATCAGCCCCGGTACCTGAGTACCCCCTACCCTGTTGACCGCCTCATATACATATATATATATATATGCAATATATTTTTTGGGGTCAAACAAATTTTCCCTCATACAATATGATATGTGGCAGCCTTTTATCAAAAGTAATCTTTGCAAACTTTTAGCGTGATGTGAACAAGGCCTAATAAGTACCACCTTTGTTCAGTTCTGACTGTCATAGTGATTTACTAGAGTAGTCATTGAACTCTTTATTCTGGACAGGATTCTGGTCCATGCAGTGGTTGGTTGTGTCATTTGAAGCACCCTAAACTTATGTACAACAAATGATCTTTAACAATTATTTTATTATTCTCCTGATCAATGTCCAAAAGCTAAATAAAGCATTCTGAAGTTCGTTTCATTCAGTATTTAAAGGGACCTCTACAGTGAACCTTATTTGCAGTAGAACATGAAGAACAAATGGTTTTTATCTGTTATTTGAATTTACTTTTTAGATAATTTTTAGCTTTCAGGAAATATATGAGTCTACTGGTAAATCTACTGCCTCAACAAACACTAATGTTCATCATATGTATATTGCTTACTGCAAATCTTTCAAGAAGAACTATTGTTGATTTCAAATGCCTATAACTCTTTCAGAAAAAAATACATTTTTAATAACACCTCTTCTTTCCTGCTAGAAAACTCATCTGCTTCTGACAAATGCTCAGCATTGAAATGTAATATTATTTACATAATAAATCCAGAAGATTTAGGCTGTGTTCACATGCGCATTATGGCTCCTTTTATATAATGGAGCTTTGATAAATATGATGATATTGATATCAGGATCTGTTGATGCACCCTAATACACAAGGGTTTAACTACAATAGGTGCAGGGGTTGCGATCGGAGACTACGGGGCCCCAAAAGTCTCTTTGGCCTATAGAAAAAGACTATTGCTGTTAAAGATTTGAAATAATTGGGGGCCCCGTTGGAGCTTTCACATCAGGGCCCATGAGCTTCAAGTTATGGCACTGTTAATACATTATGATGGGGCCAGATAGGTTCCCATTGAGGTTCTGGTATTATTGATGGTTCTGTTCTTTGCTAGAATGTGAACAGAGCCTAAGACGTAACATTCTTCATCATGATCCAATAGTAATAAAAAAATAATGATGTACTTTTTGAGGTTTTGGAGAGATCCTCTTTGTCCCGTCTATATCCTTTCCAAGCTGCAGGTTATATGCACCGGGTCCAGGCACGGCGGAGACAGGCTCTTGAAACCGTTTTTCTTTGTTCTGGATAGTTTGTCCTCCTTTCACCTTTTCCTAAAAAATATTACCCATGGTTGTTGTAGCGTAACACAGGGATAACAAAACACCAGATGCCAGCTGGAACAGCTGCACAGAGGCATCCGAATGAAACAGGATAGTTAATAGCAAGCTGCAACCAAGCTTGTAATTGTTAAAATAAATATGCTACTCAGAATAATATATTCACTATAACGCTACAGAGCACTTTTAAAGAACTTGCTAGCAGCCTAATTGTCTCATTTGTAAATGTGACGAGGTTGCACAACACTATAAATGTAAATATTTTTCCTTCTTAAAAAGTGGAAGTAATAAAATAATATAATTGGGCGATATATACTAGTGCGGAAAACTGAAATGTTGCATTAGCCTGGAAAATGTGCACATATCTACCAGTAAGTGATAAAAATACAAGTTACAATTCTACTCCTGCAGTCTAAAGAAGCGGTAGATTATTTCTTAGTGTCACTGAATTTCTTACAGAAAATGACATTGCCAGCATATTATAATATAGGGTCACACCCTGGACTTCCTCTATAAATAACCTTTAGCCATAACCCTGAACCTAATATCCTGCATGAATGGTGTTAGCCATGCACTAGATTAGCGTCAAGAGGGTCTCCTGGCCTTGGGATTTAAACAAGAAACCTGATGACACTCCCTAACATGCAGTGTGATCAGGTGCATAACTGAACTTATTATAACAAAAGAGACAGTTACACTCTGGAATGCTAAAGTATGCATACCATGAATTTATTCATATAGATGTGCATTACTGCTAAGGAAATATATCAAGTACATGAAAAATTGCGGTACTTAGCATTCAAAAATGGCCATTCCTATAAGTATATAAATTTTTTATATATTTCCAATGCATGTCTATATTCTTACATTCATGGTTCGAACGCTTTAGCATTTAAGAGTGCAACTGTCTTTGTTATAATTCTGTTCTTGGGAGACGTTACAAGTTTGGAATTTGAGTCTCACAATGGGTTGTGAGACTCTGGATTTTAAACGTACTTGCTTTCTTTTAGTGCAGCAAGAGTTAAGGAATTTTTCCTTGCTGGAAGTTTCTGGGTCAGGTGAACCTGCTTTGTGACCACTCCCCTTTCCTTTAAAAAGTCACATGTCCCATCACCTGACCAGGTAATAGAATCTTTCTATGCTGACCACTGTGGAGTGAGGAAGCCTCTAGAAGCATCTAGAGTCCAGTAGTTTGCAGGCTTGGTGTTTGGCTGCAGCCATGGAGTTATAGTTTATCAGGGGCGTAAGTATCGCAGTCACAAGGGTCACAGCTGCGACAGGGCCCGGAAGTACAGGGGCCTGCACAGCCCGTCGACCCTGTGACCGCCGATCCCTGCACCTGCTCGCTTCATGTGGCTGTGCGGCAATGTGCAGCAGCGCGCTGCACGCAGCTATGGAGCCCATATGTCAAGAGAGGAGGGGAGGGGTTGAAAGGGGAGCTTCCCGCTTCCTACTGCTGCCGCTCCTCCCCACGCTTCCTCTTACCACTGCCTGCTTTCCATCTGGGTTCCACTGTGGAATGCATTTAGCAGGCTGGTGCCACCTTCTCTCACCTCCTCCTCCTTAGTCTTCTCTTCAGTTCTTGTAAGAACAATGGAGCAGCGAGGGAACCAGGAGAGGTAGGTACAGATTTTTTTTAAATAAGTGAATGCAAGGTGGGCAGAGGTCTGTGGGATGAAAAAGGGGTGCAAGATTCTATTTGGAGAGTTATGAGGCTGCATATATAATGCTTCACTATATGGAGAGTTATGAGGCTGCATATATAAGGCTGCACTATATGAGGCTGCACTATATGGAGAGTTATGGGAGTGCTTTATAATAATTGGAGGACTATGGTGGTGGGAGGAGGAAGACTATATATACCAGGATAGCGGACATATATACCACGATAAGGGCAATATTCAAGTAGAAGGACCATATATTGCAGGATGAGGGAAATGAATACATAATGAAGGGGGAGAGGGGTCAATCTGTGAGTCTTTAAAGTATTTAGAACGTTACAAAGGACCCATACATCTGACCGACTTGCGCGTGGGGGGGGCAGTTCTAAATTTCGTATCGGAGCCCACCAGACTCTAGTTACACCACTGTAGTTCATCCTATGTTCTGTATTACTTCTCCTATGTTCTGTTATTACAGTGGAGGCGGCTAGTGCATTCACCGGCCTTTGCACTAGCCAGGATGAGTGGAGGTGACAGATAGGGACTAGGCACCTGACAGCAGCAGAAGGAATCATAGTATCATAGAAGGGAAAGACCCACTGAGGGATGTTAGGGGGCCTCAGGGCCCAGACACAGATTAGTGTCAGGAGGTGTTCCATCCCCTGCTCCCTATCATTAGGGTCTTCCTCTCTCTTTCCATCCTAATGTAGCCTCTGTGTTGTGTCATGCACCAGACATCCTTTAGTCCATGCTTAGCACTATTACTGGATATAAAAAAATTTTTAGTCTTCATGGCTCAGGCTGCAGCTTTTGTATACCTGATCCAGACCCTCATGGAGGAGATGACAGATCTGGGGTCTCAGGTTGTGCAGCAGCTGTAGCTTATTGTGGGTCTCCCAGTATCGGCTCATGCCCAGACTCAGCCAGAACCCAAGATAGCCCCCCTGGCCAGACTTTCTGGGGAAGAGATAAATTTATGGTGTTTAGGGAAGCTTGTAAATTCTTTTTCAAGTTTTGCCCTCATTCCTCAGGGAGTGAAGAACAGCAAGTTGGGATTGTAGTCTCTCTCCTGCAAAGATTCCCTAATTCTAGGACTTCTCTCTGGCAATCACCTCAGCCATTACGGTTGGTGGATGAGTTTTTTGCAGCTTTGGCTCTTGAGTATGATGGGTAAGACCCAATTGTGCTTCTCTTTCCACAGCTTATTGCAGGTAGGCTTAAAGACAGCCTGGCTCAGTGTGCTATTTCGGAGTTGTTGGAGGCTGCAATGACCCTTGCTCTAAGGATGGATAGATGCATAAAGGAAGGATCTACGGTTACCCTGCCCCCTGTTGTCGTCCCTAGGGAGAAGGCTCTACCCATGCAGTTAGGGGGTGCCTCCCCTTATACTAAATTGCTTGCGGTTCACCATGGCATGGAGGCATACTTCTACTGCGATTTTATGAGTCATTATATTGAGGTTTGTCCACCAAAACACAAGCATGGAACACTATTTAATAAGCTGCGTTTCCCTGGTCGTCTGGAGGAAGGTGACATGGGTGTGTATATTTCCTCCATACATATGTCTCAGTTCACCATATCTGCTGATGTTTTGATTGGTGCAAAATCCGAGACTAACCCTGTCCTTGTGGATAATGGAGCAATTCACTAGCTGCTCCTGATGGTAAGGTTTTGGAAGCACAGGGTAACGCCTGTTTTGTGTCCTTCAGGGAGTTTACCTTCTTCTAACAAACACATGGCTGATAATAAACATTCAGGTCCAGACCTGTGTGAGAATTATTACATATGGATGTGCATTAAAAACATCAGCTGGAAGTCTTCAGCTGGGGCTCTGGGCATTATGGTTATCGGTCTATATAGAGTAGCAGCCATTAATAACCCTATGACTTTTCAGCTGATGCTACTCCCAGTACAGAATATCAATTACATGTTCCACAGGTCATCGCTCAGGAGATGCGTTGTTTCAGGAACCCACTGTACTACCGCCACATCTAGTTTGCATTCTTGGTAACCTCAAAGTTGAGGTAACAACAGAAGTGGGTGCAAGAAAGTTGGGGTGTTCCTTATCAGGTTTAACCCAGACATGTCTGGTCTTGAAGGTCCTGATGTCCCTCGTAGAAAGGGGGTACTGTCATAAGGTGTCAGGATTCCAGGTTTTCCATTGAATCTTCTGTATCTCTTTGCCTTATCCAAGTTGGTGTCTGCTGCTTCATCATGACGTTGAGCTGCCTGTCTGTTCTGCCTATTTAAGTTCTTGTCCGACTTCCATGACTTGCCTGACTATTTTGTGTTCTATGTGGCTCCTCAGTGTCATGCTGAACTCTCTCTCCTCTGACCTTCTGCTGCAAGCTTCTGCTGCTATTCAGGACATTCTGGCAGCTTCCAGCTCCTAGTATCGGGTCGGTTCTGACTCTCCCTGCTCCCAGTAATCTGTACTGCTGAATTCCATTGTGCTCTATTTGCCTGCTGAACTTCTATAGTCTATTTTTACTCGGTAAAGACTTGTATAAGTGCTTTTTTGTACACTGCTTATAACTTCAGTTTCTGTACGTGCTGCTTTGCAAGAGACTTTTCTAGACTTATTTGCAGCATACGTGTACACAAGCCTTCTTCTAGTAGCAGTGCAGACTACGCGACTGGTTTCCGGACATTTTGGTGTCACATTATTTTACGTACTGAGTATGTACTATTTGGGAGTGCTTTGCATCTAACCTTACAGACTTGCTTTGCCCTCATTATTATTTCCTTCACCTGTACCTGGACTTGTTTGTTAACCTTGCTGCACTGGTAAATACAGACTTTAACACTAACTCTATTCTGTACCTTGTCAGTCCCACACCATCAGGTTCCTACAATATCCACTAAATTGATACATGAGAGTCTCCTGCCCCTGGGATACTTGTGACAGGTTTGGGATTTGTCTCACATTGTCTTGTGGGACTCTGGTTTTTCTTTGTTAAGGAATCTTTCTTTTTGCTGCAAGTTTCTTAGTGAAGAGATGCCAGTTTGTGACCACTCCCCTTCCTTTTAAATAGTCACATGTTTCATCACCTAATGCCTGTTATAGAATTCATTCAGAACTGACCACAGTTGAAGAAGGAAGTCTGTTGCTCTTTCTGGAGTCCTTTGCCTGATTTTTTGGTATCTGGCTGCAGCCTTGTAGTAGTATGGTATTGCCGCGCCCCGGGAAAGGGTACTCAAGAAACGGGCCCCTTTTCGTCATCGTTTAGGGGCTGCGAGATGTCACGGTCACGTGACCCGGCTCCGTGGGCCCGGGCGTGGTAATGAAAGAGAAACAGGGGTTTGTGTTGGGTGTTTGTGCAAAGTGACTAACTTACCAGTCCCAGCTACTATATCACTTAGAGGCGACCGGTCCGCAGGGGCGCCACAGTATCCTTTTTGCTTATGTGTCCTACCTGTCTTCCTTCCCCTCTGTTGTTTTACAATAGTGATGACATCTAGTGCACTCACCAGTCTTTGCACTACCAGGGTAAATGGAGGGACAGCTCAGGGACTAGGCATGTGACTGCAGCTGGGGCAAGTTGGGGAGCTTAGGGACATTAGGGAGTGCAGGGTGCAGACACAGGTTAGTGTCAGGTTGTGACCCATCTAGCTTCCTCCTACCATCCTTCTTTCCCTTTTCTATCCCCCATTGTACCCTTTGTGTTGTGTCACACGCTGGGAGCCATATTTCTCAGCGTGACAATCAGCCAGAAATGTCCAATCGATGAGGTTACAATTAACAGAGTTCTCATGTGTCCCCAATGCCTCCCAATAGGACCTATGTTTCTAGCAACTTCTGGTTTGTAGGATCCTGGCATTCACAGTGTGAAGTTCAGACCTGACTTTTGCCAGAATGTTAGGTCCATTATGGTGACATTAGGGACACTTGAGACCTCTTTTCATAATAGGAGTTGTTAATAAAGGCACCAGTCTGATGTTGCCAACTTTCATCTTAGATAAAAAGGTTATCCCCAGACTGGTGATAATTTTGTTTAAGAAATAGCTCAGATACTATAATTAGAGAGGTTAATCATCCATAGATGGCAATTCTGCTGCTTTATTTGACCTCACATTGGCAGGGCTCTTCCTTTTCCAGTCTGCTCTGTTAATGGGGTGTTACTTTGAACATCATGCTGATTGACAGGCATTTCCCCACAGTAAGGCAACTATCAGGACAACAATTGGTAGTGATGCCCTGTTGACAGAGCAGAGTGGAAGAGAATAAGCTGCTCTGTCGATGTGATTTTGCCAAAGCCACAGAGTCACCAGCAGGAGCAGTCCATTACAGGGAACCTGTCACCTCCTAAAAGCCACCTAACCTATCAATACATGTCTCTGCACCTTCCTATTAGCATTATAACCATCCCTCTCTGTGCTAAATGTTTCCTTTCAAAGTTGAAATAAACACTTTAATACTTACTCATTAGGATGATAATGAAGTAGGGGCTATATGCAATAGACCTCTGGGCGTGTTGTTTTGCAGGCTCCAGGATCTAGCCACTCTCTCTGTGCTGCTTTGCTTGTGCAGGCTTTGCCCTCCCCCTCTCTGTCACTGACAGAATGCAAATCATTTGTCCTGCCTTCAGCTCCACATCACAACAGAAGGAACACAGGGAAGCTGGATCCTGGAGCCTGCAAAACAACACGCCCAGAGGGCAATTGCATATAGCCCCTTCTTCATTATAACCCTAATGAGTAAGTATCAAAGTGTTTATTTAAACTTAGAAAGGAAGCATTTAGCACAGAGATGGATGGTTATAATGCTAATAGGAAGGTGCAGGGATATGTATTGATAGGTTAGGTGGCTTTTAGGAGGTGACAGGTTCCCTTTAACACTTTGAATTACCACAGATCGGTGCTGGTAGAACAACCAGGTAGTTAGGAATTACCTACCTATAATATCTCAGTCGCAAAAGAAAAAAATACAAAAGTCCTGTACAACCAAGGAATTGTCCAAAAAAATCAACTTTGCCACCCCACTTCTGGTTGTAACAGTGGTACAACCTGTTGAGATATAATATCTGCATCCTGGAGTGCACATTCACACACCAGGGCCCCCATATACATTAAAAGAATGTCAGGTAAACGTAATGATTTTGGCAGATGTTTATAACCTTATTTCCATAAATGGCCACTCAGCCCCTATATGCTACAAGGGGGAAGATGGAAAATCAACCATCATCAGTTTATAAAACTGAATTATAGTGGTAGTAAGAAGACATCAATAATCTAAGTTATACTAACTGCAAAATAAATGACAGAATATCAGAGTCTTAGCAAGAAAATAAATGAAAACTACCAACATCCATTACCAAGAATATTCAATCTGTGGTGTTCTACAGAAAACAAGCAGCCATACTAGCACATGATGAAGTATACATCTTTGGTGGATTTGGGCCTCAGCTATTAAAGTAGTTGTGTAAAAAATAGCAATTTGATAGTAATCAGAATTAAATTAGTAGGGCAGATGGTTTACAAGCGTCTCACAAGCTCTCGGAGGATTTCAACAGGCAGGAGTCGTGTGACACCAACTTGTGCGCTCATTGCCTTCAAGGTTTCCATTTATCTTTGTTCTCATTTGAATAATGTCTACTTCAATGTTAATTTCACCTTTAAATTAAAAATTTCATAGTGTCCTGGTCCAGGTGCAGCGGAAATTGTCTGCGGGGCATTAAAAGCAAAGTCTCGACTTGTTGTTGATGAAAAGGGGGCATTTCCAACTAGAGAAAATATAATGAGATAAAAAAGGAAGAATATGACAATGTCAATGACGAGAACATTACAAAGTTATACATAAACACAATAAATAACATAACAGCGTAATCTACTTTGAATGGTTTATGTGAAGTCATTAAGTTTACTTTATAAGAAACATGTATAGTCCACAGATGTAATATGAGCTCAGTACCTTTACACGCCGCCACAGAGGGTAGTAACAGGTAGGCACCGCACGTGCACGCGTGCGTTTTCAACGGTTGCTAACGGTGCCTGATGCTGCAAATACACGCAGCCACAAGGTGCTCCACAGAAGGTATTTTCGTTCCCCGGAAGTGCCGACGGGTGCCGCAGGTTACCTTCTGTGGAGCACCTTTCCTGATTTAAACGCCGCTACCACAAGGGAATCTGGGAATACATATTGTGCGCCATAACTACATAGGCGTGACAGAGTTGTGTATTACGCGACGCTCTTACGGTGATTGGACAATGCAATAACATCATGATTGGCCAACCAGCGCAGGGAGGCTGGCTAATACATGACGCTATTGCAAATGTGTATTGTGACTGGTCAGCTCGTTAAATATGCCACCCTGTGCAGGGACAGCCAATGGGTACACAGTAGCCCCCACCAATGACAGCTGATGTGGCGTGGTATACAAGACGAGGCTGTGGCACGCCCCAGGGAACTCAAATACCGTGCCTGTGCCCCGATTACACGCCGACACCATAGGGATTATGCCTGCTTGTTTTTGAGCATGGCTAAAACACAGGTATCCAAAGACACAGGTAGAAACTTCCTGAATTACACGCCGCCACTTCGCGGTGTTTTCAAGTTATCAGGTACAATTGTGTCCGATAACTGCCGGTTTCTCCCTTTCAGTGGTGGCGTGTAAAGGTACCATTAAGGGGGTTGTCCGGTCTTGTAACATTGACAACCTATCCTTGTGATAAGTCATTAAAGGGGTTTTCCAGGCTGCAGGTCACACTCTACGTGACTATAGACTACCAAATCGTGACAGTGTGTGATGCGGACGCTGTCTCAATGGTCTAGAGAAGCCGTTGAGACTAGTCAGCATGGGGCTAAAAGTACACAAATCACACATTCGGCAGCATGACCATGCACTCGTATATGAAAAAAGATTAATTATGACAGTGTGCGCATTGCACACTATCACGGTTCTACAGTCTGCACTCACATAGATTAACCGCAGGCTTTTAATCTCATCCCGAAAAACCCCTCTTATATCTGATTGATGGGTGTAAACATTAGACAGAGCTGAATTTTGCAAGTGTGTTCAACGTGTAAGGACCAGTGCAGGGTAATGCAGATTAGCTCCTCATATAATAATTATGATATTGTAGAGAAACTAAGAAGTGCCAAATAAATGAACAGCAATCATTACAAATTGGTCAGTATCAGTCAGATCTGAAGCCCTTCATCTCCTTGGTTCTGCTGAGTTGAATTTAGAAGAAAACATGGTGATGTTAATTTGATTCAGTAGAGCGAGAAAGCATGAAGTTGCTGCAGACATATGTGCACATCCCACCCCCACGAAGATTTCTTATGATATGACTAACCTGGCTTATGCATTTTGTCTGAAATCAGGTCATAGGATCCCGGGCCCACATTTTCCTGAGTGCTGCCCAGAATTACATCAAGCGATCGAGGGGCACGATCATACATCTTGGCTTTTTTGTTAATAAATACCTAAAGGTTAATGCAATATTATGAGTTATATCATAATTGTAGTGAAATTTACATTCCTTAAATAAGTTATCCAACTTGTATCATTTTAGATAAAATGCTTGCCAATATTGTAAAACAACAAAAGCACTTAACCTAAGCTACTCCCTCCACCAGTGACCCAGTTCAGGTCCCCTGCAGAGATTTAAACACATTTACTACATTTTATTAACTTATTAAAAATGATTGATAAAATATCTTGATTGCAAACTTTTATTCTGGGGGGGAAAAAAAATCACTCTTGCAAAAATGACTTGTCTTGAAAAGAGAACGCTCACATACAGCCGCTCCAAAAATTTAGAGAAAAGAAAAATGAAAAACAATGACCTTTGGAATGTAATGGTGTAAAAAAATATATATTTTTAACAAATCCCTGCAAAAAAACTATGCTAAAATATCTTTTACCATATTTTTCCTGTAAGTGAACACAGCATTCAGACGTCTTTTGTTGGTGAGTAGAAGAATATTATCCTTCCATTTCCATACATACTGTATGTAGGATGTGACAGCACACACTGTAGTGATGGTCCTACAAGAATTACAGCACAAAGAGATGTCCTACCCTCTCAGAAGCAGCTTGCTCAAGCCTGAGATTTTCAGTAACTGATTTCAGCACAGGGAAGAGGGAAGAAATACTAGCTTGGGTGGGCGTGAATAATCCACTAACATTTACATACTATTGAATAGTTGGCAGCGCAAGTAATGGACTGGACTAGCGCAGCCAGCTGCCTGCAGGGTGTGAAGATGCTAACAGCAAGAAAACTACAGAGGGTACAGTAATGATTTTATATCACGAGTGCTACACAGAATTTAATAACATAGGGTCATCATGTTGAAAATTTCATTTTTTTCACAAAAATATTACGTTTGCCTATGAGAGGGAAATTATTAACAAAAAAGAATGTAAATTCCTGGACATTGCACAATATAGAGTACAATTTCTCTATTTCTTACCCAAAATACACAAAACCTCACGAACTCCCCCAGGGAGACCCATAATTTCGGGTATTGGGTCTATAACATGCAAATTATCCCATTATGTGAATTTATTTCTACAAAAGTATGTGAAACAGCTGGGGTACTACCTACGTGACTCTTCGCAGCTCATTGGTGAACTGAGGAAATTACCCCATATGAAGGGGTACAGCCTTTAAACCCTGGATGTAACAGCCCTCTATAACAATATATCACATGAACTAGGTTTGAAGTAATTGAGGAATGTTTAAAGGGGGACACAACAATGCCCAATAAACAAAGGGAATTTTTGTT